>JAOXYF010000020.1:6273776-6288821 GCA_028565775.1 Sternarchorhynchus goeldii | reverse complement strand
ACACACACACACACACACACACACACACACACACACACACACACACACACACACACACACACACACACACACATCCAGCCGATACAACTCTAATTATACAAGACAGACCCAGTATTTTTATAAACATCTCTCTTTCTCTCTCTCTTTCTCTCTCTCCCTTTTTCTCCCTTTCTCTCATTTTCTCTCTCTCTTTCCCCTATTCATTCATTGCAACCCAAATCACTTTATCTCCTTTGGGTTCTCAAATAACGGTAGTTAATGAGAGGCGTCATGCTCTACAATGCTGAATAATACAGGCATTACGTTTACTCACAGTCTGCCTGACCTTTTCATGATGGTTGCCATCCCCTATAGGACAGCTGCAGTAAGCCAAGACAACCATAGCAAATCCTGAAGAAAGCTCAATCAGAGGGACTGTGAAAGAGGCCAAACTGGATTTCCCTACCAGCCAATCATATGTTTCCCCCAGACTCCTCCGTACACAAAAACTCACTCAGTCACACACACGCACACAAACACACGCACAGTCATTGTCACTCTCTGCTATGAGTGTGTGTCACTATTCTCTCCATTCTCCATCGCGCAGCAGGGTTCTTGTATTGGGGTTCAGCGTAATTTGAGGTTGTGGCCCCTTCTGTCCAAGTGGCACATGCCCGCCCAGTCGAGGGCATGATGCCGGCTGGAAGGCTCTCCACAGGGAGGAATATCAGCATTCCTCAATGCTTCCCATGGTGGGCTGGTAATGACAGCAGATAAGGTGCTTTTCTGATCTTACTACTGTAAGGTGGATGTGGCCTGAGATAGCACAGTGTATGTGATACTGAATAAAGCATTATTACATTAGATTTTTACATTATAATGCTGTATATAAGCTTCTCTTTAAGTGCTGTTAGGTTGTTGTATTCTGGGTGAAAATGTAGCAAAGGCAAAATGACCAGTGAAGCCCAGGGAAATAATGAAACACAATAGTACTTCCTGACAAATGCAATCATCTTAACTGCCATGAATCCTGGGTTTCAGTCCTTGTCATGAGTTTTGATGGAGTGTCAGAGTAGCACTGCCACAAGTGGAACACCAGCACAATAACCTCCCCAGTTAACCCACTCTGCATTGTGATACAGCAGAATAGTGCAAAGTGCAAAAGCACTTTTCATCTCAAAGCTGCTGATTTCTGAGACACTCCCTCGCAAGTCACCCGAACTAAGACTCTTCAACATCAATGCATCACCTTTGTGGACGTTTCAAGCCCAGCAAAGGCCAGACGCTCTGGGCTGTGAATGGACACCAGTCTATTGTTACGGTATCAGCGCAGAGGGGGCAGGCCAGGCAAGCCCCTTGGAGAGCTCGACACAAGGGCCGCTGCTGGTGACCAGAGCGAAGAGGGCCGGCGAAGGTGGGTCCACCGCCCGGGTCCGGACACTCCCCTCTTTCTCTGTCTCTGCCTGGTTGTATTGTGTGCGGGGGCCTCGCAGGGTAAAGCACAATAGCCTTCCTTGGTTCTGCCTGTTCTGAGCTCCATGGAAGGGTGTTCGGAGTGAGCGCCGCCCCAGCTCTTGTTGCGGGAGAGGGTGGCGGTGGCTTTGTGGTGGGGGTTGTCTGCGTGACGGATGGGCTTCGGGTCACCAGTGCTTTTGTGGATGGCGGTGCGCGCATGAATGGGGACGTGCTGCCTCTCTCCCTGTGTGCCCCTGAAACCTGACGTTGGGAGTGGGGTGGGTATGAGGGGGGGTGCGTGGGGATTCGATTAAGGCCTTGCAAAGGGGCACGAACACAATGACTGAATGTCTGCAGCGGTTACCCTACACTGCTGCAGAACGAAGTTCCGAAAGTCTAATGGGTAAAGCGAACATTTAGAAATTCACAGAATGTTACAATTTTTTTTTACCTTAAGTAAAAACCAAATGAATATGATTTCCATTTCTTCCTACTTCTCTTTTTCATTTTCAAGTTTTTGCCATTTTAATTAATGTTTTGTTAAATATTTTTTACTTGTCAATTGTCCCACAAAGATGTTTTTAATATAACGTCTTTGACATAATGGGAATATTGTAACAACTGTTCTAACAACTGGCAAATCAAATCCAAAGTGCTTCTCTGACTATATGTCCCACCAGTTTCTAAATTCTGATCTAAACCATATTTACCAAAACACCTCCAACCTGGGAGATCAACGTTTGGCAGAGATATGAACAGGCAGCAGTAATGAGGTAACATTCATTTGAATGCATACATAAAGGAGCATTCACAGATGAATGAGATAAGCTCCCCGTTGCTTTAATAAAGGAATGGTTCTCTGTCTCTTGTCCCCAGTGCATAAGTCAATGGGAGAACACACTGGCATGCATACTAATAATGAATCCACATCCCTGGGGCCCAACACTTTTGTTCTGGCAGCAAGGGCCACTGTTCGAGCCTCAGAGGTCTCTCTCTTTGACGGGAAATGAAACCATCAGAAGTCCTGCAGCCCTGTGGGCATGACATCGAACAGGGCAGGTTTGTGAGAGCTTGGCGGGTAGACGATTAGCATTTCCCCCTTGTCGGCCTTTGTGGGCTGGTGAAGGGAAGGTATGCTCGCTGTTTAACAGTAAGAGTCTGGCACATTGACTGTTCCTCCCTGAGGGTCGTTGCCCGTCACAATGAATCCTGACTGGGCTCACAGACTTTAGTGCAGAAGCTGGAATGAAGCTACATGTTTCTTCTATTGATGGGGATGACATGGAAGTTATTCATGGACACAGGGGGGATGTGAGGTTTGATCATGAAGGAAGTTAGATCTGATTCTGATGGAAAACTGACACTTCACAGAGAAGGTCCATCAGTCACGGCTTTAAACTGTGACTGTAAAAGGGAGATGAAATAGTACAAATCATAAATACCGAAACATTTGTGAAAGAGAAAAACATTCAAAGCTACTGACATGCTTTGTCACTGTTCACACATGTAAATGTGGTGTTACCTGCAAAATCTTACACATATTCAAATTTTGTCAATAAAAAGTTCTTCCTCGCAAATGTGCGAGTTCGTGCCTGTCCAGCCTGCAGTGCAGGTAGTCTCACAGCGGTTTGGTGGGAGGACGGTTATCTTTCGCACCATGTCATCCTTTGTGTGAATGAGAAGGGAAGATATGTTTGCTGTTAGGAGGAGTGAAAGTGTAGCACACACTGACTGTCCCTCTGTGGGAGATGCTGACCATCACAATGACTCCTTGCTGAGCTTATAGACTTACAAAACATTGTTTTTAGGTTCCCAGGGACAGTGGAATATTTGTGTTGGCTCAGGGCCAAAGGAGCTTTATGTAAGAGGAAGTAGGTACACTCCTGAGGGAATTACAGATGCCCACTTCCTCTCAGTCAGACATTCCTGAGTGTAAGGTGCAGAGCAGGAGAGAGAAGGACCTGCCTGCAGGGCCAAGGAAGGGCTTTGAAAAACATGCTGGATATATGTAGAGGAATACTGTAGATACAGACCTCACAAGACTGATGCTTTTAATAGATCTGATTCTTGTTTTTAACACACAGTATCAGTGTCATGACTTTATTTATTTTCATGTATTTTTTCCTGAAAGTAAAATAGTAAAACGTCATACATAAGAGTGCAAAATCTAAAATTTAAACCTTTTATAGAACATTTGAAAATGTACATTATAATTTGCATATGAAAATATGACCAGTTTTCCTTTGGGAGTTCAAATACACATATATACACACATTCATACATATACACAAATATACACATATACACACACATTCATACATATATATACAAACATAAACATATATACACACATTCATACATATATATACAAACATACACATATATACACACATTCATATATAAAAAATCTATTAAAAGCAAACAAAATTAAATACCACATATTAAATGATTGTAATATACACACAGTCTGGAATTAAATACCACATATAAACAAGTGGAATTTGGTTTGGTTGGAAAATACTGAAAAAAAGTATTGAAAATATTGATATAAATGTGAGAAAATATTGAAAAAAGTGAGAAGGGAAATGATGGTATTCCAGATTTAATAAAGTTTGTGATTAACATGAATTGATTTATTATAATTTTTTATTTATTTATTTATTTTTGAGAAGCAGGAACAGGCAATTTAAAAACAACCCTTCCAGGTTATCAAAGAAGCATAGGCTAAAACACTTAATGTTCTTGACTTTTAAAAATTAGTTCAGTACAAGTGTAGAATCTGAAGCTGTGCTGCTTTGCTTATGTTTACGTTTCTATAGTTCTCACATTATTAAGCTGTCAAACATAAATCCTAAAATTAGTTACAATTTTGTAAATGATATTTTATGAGTTTCATCTGAAATAACAATAAAACAAAGTAACGCTGTGGACCTACATTAGAATGTGGCTGAAGGCATGTTGTTGTCATTTTATTTTTAAACAGAGAGCTCCACCTGCTGGACACGTCAGATTATGTTAATTCTGTAATGTAGTATATGGCAGTGTTATACACCCTGCCAAGTTTTAGCAACGCCTGCCTTGCGCTTACGGATCATTAGGCACGCATTTTATATGTACATGGACTATAGCCCATCTGTGGCAATTTAAAAGCCACCCTGTGCCTCATTCAGCACTGGTCAGTTTCTGACCTCCTCTGCCGACCAGATTTTATTTGGGTGGGTGAGCATTTGCAGTGCAGCAGTCACTGACATGACGGTTATATGACAGTAAGTGTTGCACTATTTTGGGTATACTGGGCACAGGAGGGCTCTGTGATTTTTTTACCTGTCAATGTTGAAGTGTTCTGTCGTTTAAAAATATCCAGCCATCAATAATTCACTGACTACCAATAAAACGTTACAGGGTCGCTAGCATTGTGCCTATAGATTAACTATAGCCTTATGGTAATGATTTTCACCATGACTACAAGTGTAATTGCTTACAACATTACATGGGGCAAAATCGTATACCACATTAGCTTTGTGTCACCAACTGTTGTTGAGTGGTTTCAAGTAAAATCCTTTTAACGTAATGTAACTTTCAGTTAGACCAGTATAAGTAGTGTATTAATCAAACTGAGGGCTTCATCATAAAAATGTATAGCTGTACAGAAGACACTTTGACAGCATTTTAGATTTCACCATAGTGGGAAGGAGATGACTTAATTTTTGTCTAATTGGCTGTGTCAGTGATTTCTTAGGTCCTCTGGTGGCTGGTGAAAGGGGCATTTTACATCTTGTTGAATACTGCATGAAGGCAAAGGGGGAGCTGCACAAAGAAGAGAATGTGCTCTGCGCTTTTCTTTTATTTACTTTTAAGTCTCTTTTGTGTTGCTCAGCATGGTGGGTAAATAGGGCTCGGGAGACAGTGATAGAACGCGGCAGTTGCAGGAAGTCTGCTTTAGAGCTTTTTGGCTGTTTCTCAGTACCTCCATGGCAACTCAGTGACAGACAGGAAAAAATAGAGACAGAGAGAGAGAGAGAAAGAGAGAGAGAGAGAGAGAGAGAGAGAGAGAATGAGAGTGGCAGAGGCAGGGAAACAGATAGGAAGACAGCCAATTACACATTACATAAACACATTTAAAAATTTAATGAAGTGGGAAAAGCAACACATAGAGAAACAGAAAATGTATCTGAAGTATCTGACTGTGTATGTATCAGATGTGTGTGTGTGTGTGTGGTGTGTGAAAGAAATAAATAAAGAAATCAAGAAAGCTGTTTTGCCTCAGTGACCAGTAGTGTGTTAAAACACCATCCATTAGAAGAGCCAGTGGTGTGGAAGGTATGAGAACCCAGTCCCATTCTGTTCTCCTCTGGCGAGTCCACATTTACACCCACTCTGTTTCCTTCTCAGTCCACAGTGATAGATGGACTGTCTGTTCTTGAGGGACAGAACCAAAGTTCTCATACTGATACTCAACTTTATGAACTTGTCAGGATAATAAATGGGGTCTGTTTGGTTCCAGCAGTGACGTAAGTCTGGCGGGTGTATCCCTGCCATGTGCACATCGTGTAAATTATTTGTTTTCCACAGAGAGCAGGAGAAAAGGCGTGGGTAAAGATATTACTCATACATCACAGGCACACTGGGCTATAGCACTCTTTGCTGCAGGAAAATGGTGAGTGAGCCGATGCCCTGTGATCTCTTTCATGCAGTACTGCAGACTGAAGGAATAATCTCTGCAGTAGGTCTAGAAAACAACACTCCATGAGCCTAACTGAGTTGGAGACCAGATCTCTGGGGCTGTTAATGATAACTAGGTCTTTGGTTAGAGATACCAGCATTTTCTCTTGCAGCTGCACTGCCTTGGCTTTTCTTGTGGTCTTCAGGAAGCCTCATTAACATCAGTTTCCCCAGTCAATTCAGAATTAACAAATACAACTTTTAAAAAAAAAAAAAAAGACTTTCTGCCTTCTCATATGCCTTGTGTTTACTTAGAAGTTTGTACTTACACTGGCACTATGAAATACTGAAATACAAACATACACTGAAATGCAAAATACAGGGCAATATATACCCTGAGAGTGTAACTAGAGTGTTAACAAACCAAACCATCCTCCACTGGAACAGGAACAAGAAATTCTTTATTTCATTCAGGTGTCAATTGTCTTTTTTAATGTGTAATAAATTTGCAAATGTATGATAGGTTTATTACTATTTATGACAGGTTTGATAGGGTTATTACTATTTATTATTAAATATTATTAAAATATTTTAAATAGTGAATAAGAGGCTGTATTTAATTTAGATGGTTTTTTTGTTATGTATACTTGACTTTTTTCCATTTTTGTTGTTTTCATCTTGTTAAATCTTACAATGCATATCTAGTTCCACAAACCGGTTAATAATTGAGCCATGCAAATCCCACAACTGGGAACACTGAAGGTCTTTCTGTGGAATTTCTGTAATATAATAGTGAGAAGGAGATGAATGTGAGGAATATGCTGAATTATAATTTTACCAGAACAGCAAAAGTAGAGACATGATATATGAGCTGTGAATTCATAAAGGTATTACTCTGAGATTTCTTTTTAATTTTTCCTGACAATGCTGTACTGCCTGTATCACCAGTGATTTATGGAACAGTACTGGCCTGCTTCCACTGTAGTCTTCTTGGTTAACAAACAGTGTTATCGTAGCCAAGGGTTTGTTTTCCCCCTTGCTTTTACTCTAAATCCAGGGGCATCAGAAGCATTTTTAATGTGAGGGAGACACAAAAGGCATCTAATTTTTATGAATTAGATGTTATTTCCAGCATTCTGGTGTATTTTTACTGACAAAAGTGACTCATTTAGAGACAGATTCAACACTCTTCAAGGTTTGTCATCTAAATTTGTGAGGAGAAAAATACCACATATATTTTCTGTCCTGGGAAAGAATCTTTTTGTGTCATACAGGGCAGGATGTTTGAATTTGATTTGACAGGAATTTTAAGAGGTGTAGTACATTTTGCGACTATGTCATGATTTACTGAAATTTTATTTGCTACTTGTTGGAGACCCCTGCTTTAGATTATGCCTTTACATCAGTAATGAAATTTACATAACTGACTGCACTCAAAATGAATATTAATTTGAGTATACATTTTAGATTTGTACTTTTGAGGCTCCATAAAATTCTGAGACACATTTCATTCATAACTGCCCAGAAGGCTTCATCACTGACCTCGGCCGAACTCTCGCCACAGTCCTTACATGCTGACCTTCCTCTGACTCACTCTCAGTATCTCCTATGTGAAGCGAGATCTAGGTAGATTAAGCATTGTTTTTTTTTTATCAACAACTGAAATTAATGAGCTTTTAAATGTTAGGAAATTAGCAGGAAATAACAAAGAATTTATATATCCGCTCTTGTTTACAACGGTCTTCTCATCGTCTGAATTTTAAAAATTGAATTTGTTGGACCATGGACCAAGCACTGAAACACTAAACTCCCAATAAACTTTTCTGATGTGATTATTTCATTCTTGCTGATAATCTATAATGATGATGCCAGGAGCCTAAATTAGGCTACAGAAGCATTCTGGTCAATAACTGCAATTTCAAATCACAACAGTGAATCAATAAATATCATCAGACTTGGCCTCATTCTTGCCAGTACTGTCAAACAACAAATCAATGATAGTTTTTTTTTATGTCATCACTGAATTTGGATGAAATGATAGCTAACATTAAACTAGGTGACGGATGTCCTAACAGTGACTAGCCAGCTAACTCAACATTCACTTTACTTGCATGCAGCGAGTTGTTGCAGGCAACCCAAAAAACCCGGAGTGGATTTACTGTGTATTCAATCAAGTGGATTGGATCGCGCGAAGCAGTTGAAACAGCGCTGGGTGAACTAATATTTCATGTTAAATGTGTGTGTGTGGAGGGGGGGTGTCCAAATGAATAATTATAAAATGTGAAGGGGACACGTCTAAATCTGTGGGTGTTTCCCACCGCTCCTAAAAGAGCAAATGTTAAGCATGTTAATTTTCTTCAAACACATATTAGAAATATCCCATGCGAAAAAAACTGTCAGACACATGTACTGGGCTGACTTGCTCTATGTTTCAAGTATGTTTTCAAGTACAAACAACAACAAAATACCATTCTTTAATCTTATATCACCATTTATTCAAACTGAGATATGACACTTTTCAGATGGACAGAAGATTAGTATAAAGTACATGGCATTACGTATAATCTAGAGATTATTTGTTTTCGCAGACTTTAAACCCAACCATCCAATAACGTCTTTACGTTATTGTAGTGCACTGCCGAAAACGTCTGTATAGAGTATCTACTCTACTCTGCAAAATAACCATTTGAGACTCAGACAGAAACCCTAATTCTAGGGAAAAAGGTTCCCTTGCACGGTAAATTTCAAACAGCCGTTTCGCAACATCCCTAGAGCGCTTCAGTTCAGTTACGCGATGGACGGTTTGTTCTCTGAATATGCAAATCGAATTAAGGAGCATTTTGTGGAAATGTTCCCACTGGTCAAGCACTCTGTAACCGTGCACCAGACCGGCCTCGTTGTCGATGAAAATCAAGTCTCCCTCGATAGTTTTTAACAGGTTGTTAATCGACCTGTCCATAGCACGCGCGTCCCACTGCAAATTGAAAATGTGACTCACGATTCTATCAAAGTTCGCTGTTAAGTAGTCGAAAACGATAAGGTCAGTCCACTGCATAAGTTCTCTGAGGTAATTCAGTGTCGCGTTCTTAAGAGTATGTGATGTTGGATACAGACCATTTCCCGTTTCTTTCCGGAAATGTGAGGGGATGAAAACTCCGGTGACACTGGGTATCCACTGTGTAAGAGAGACTATAGCGTTCGGTGACCATTTTAAAGTTTCGATGCTCTCTTTAACCGATGCCCACTGATGGCTCAATAGGTTCACCTTAGATAGAGCTAAAGGTGGCAAATTTGAAATCCCAAGCAGTGTAGCCAGATAATAGGACAGTGTTTCTCCGAGGACCTGATCTGCGTCTATGCCGTATCGCACGCATGCCTTGGTACCATCAGCGAAGGTGGCGATACGGTTCGTGAGCCTACCGCAACCCGCCTCTAGTAAAACGACTTGTGCGCCCTGAACTTTCTCTCTCCATTTGAGCGCACGCTTTTCGTCGAAAAAAGGCGGTAAAAGATTTTCAAGCCATGCACCCCAAAGGATTTTGTGCGCTATAAATGTGCCAAATCTGATTGTAGGGCTCATACTCAAAGTTTTTACGCCGGTCGTGCCCACGCTCAGTCCATAAGTGGTTTGATTTTGGACGTTAATAATTTGCACAGATAAAAGATGCCTAGGAGCTCTGTTACCGTCCGGTATCTGTCCAGTGACCGACAAAAATCGCAATCTTTCCGTCCAGTTTACTTTTGGTGATAATACACATACTGACGCGCACAGTAGGAGTCCGGAGAACAGGTTCACCTTAGTCCTCATGATATAGAAGAACAAACACTCGCTATATAAACCGCTGAAGTTGTTCTCTTGTATCCATTTCGTAATTATGTAACGGAAGACCGGATAACACTCGGATAACGCGCCGATAACTTTAAGCACGAATCTTGCTCGCGGTCTTCATTTCACAGTGGTGTCCGCGGTAGAGGACTACAGCTCAGGATTCATCTCAGTAGACAAGCGGTTGACCAGCTGGTTGCTCCTGTACAATAACCTAAGCGGTCGAGGTTGAACGAAATCATCACCCTCCACACAACCCATTGGAAAAAAAATTAATTAACTAGTTGAAATGTATATAGTGTCAAAACTAATTTGGATTATTTGCAGGAGCGTGCAAGTTATAGCCTGTGGTAAAGAAAACAGATTTATTTTTATTTTTAAAAGGTGTTTAATGCTTGTAACACAGATGTGAGTTCGGTGCTTTCCTTTTCTATTTTTGTTTGCAAGAGGCAACTCTTGCATGTCAGACCGCCTGTGCTGTCAGGCGAGTGGGGACTTTTATGCTTGGCCAGACAGACAGCTGTCCGGGTCAGGTTTCCCTGCTGTCTGGCAGGAGCAGGAGGAAGCAGAGTTCCAAATGTTGTGCTTTATGGCCAGACTCCTCCCCCTCAAACACACACACACACACACACACACACACACACACACACACACACACTGGAGATATGAACCATGGGGGTTTTTGGCCTCTCTAAGCAGGGTATAACGGGTAGATTATTGAAATGATTATGCTCGGTGAGTCAACTTCCACATCTTTCTTCTTCAGTTAATGAATGCAGGCAAGCTATTGTGCTTTAAATACTGCCCAGCTCACGTCTCCCTATCCCTCTGAGCTGCATCAATGTGTGCCTGTCAAAACTCACTCTCTCAGGGTGCATAACTCTACAGAAGGCTTTCACAGGATCATTTATAAATATTTCTGACAATTTTATGACAGAATGTAAAAATACTTAATTGGTGAGTTGGATTAGAAGAACAAGTGAAAGATCAGTTTACCTACAGACTGTGTTAAAGACACAGTAAAATCTACTGTATTTAAATGTATCCAAGATGAACAAATAATCCATATTCAAACGCACCAGTGACTGCTACCTTAATAGGACAGATTAGAGCTATTCATGTTTGTCTTTAGAACACATGGTGTGCATTCTAAATCATTATTATTATAAGTGATTAAATACAATTATACATATTTTTTATCAAAGCTGAAAACACTAAATACTGATATTTGAAGAAACAAAGTGCTATATGATGAGCACATACCATAATTCATAAAAACTTTAACCCTTTTTTTAAAAGAAAGTGCACATTTTCACATATGGATGTGCTGTACTGTAATGCTGCAAAAAAATCCCCTTTTTTTTGGTACTAAATAACTGGAGCAAGGAACAGCTTACAGCATGGAAACTTGGTATCCATGGTAATTCAAAACAAACGAGCGGGATGTTTTAGTGCTTAGTCTGGTATACGGTCGTTGCAGAGGAAATAAACAACTCACTTTTGCCTGTTGTGGCCTCACATGAATAAAAATGGAAAACTTTTCAGTTTTGTTGTAATTTTGTAAGCATTGTCACTTCAAACTGCATGAGAGAAATTTTAGTCTTTACAACTGTAACTTGTCTTTGAGAACTGTCAGAAAATGTTATGACACCCTTATTCTGGAATCTCCATTATGCTTATCCTTACCTTTACCAGTGCATCTGTGACATCTGGAACCATACCACAATACGACATGAAATGCTTAAAATATCTTGAGCCAGTCACTGTTCTGTCAATATCAAAATATGTCACTGGATACAAAAACTTTATAAAAATATGCATGTGTTTTGAGTATGAATTTGCAGACAGTCATCAGGATCTTTAGATCTGCGAGTGTGACAGCAGAGCAGATATAGGTGGGAGAAGAATGGGTTAAAGTCTTTTACTCCACATCAAAGTTTCCTAAAAGAGTTCTTACATCACACCACCACTTCTGCAGAAAGATCTTCAAAAGCTGTGCGAAATGGGTGATTTTTAGACTGGAAATTGCTTGTAGAGAAAGAGGGAGGAAGCGAAAGAAATAGAGCGACAGAGGGAGGGAGATAAAGAGAGAGAGAGTGAGAGAAAATTGGCTAGATAGAAATAAAAAGTGTGGAGAAAGTGGAGAGTATTTGAGTGAGAGTGCCTGGGTGCAGATAAACAGATTTCTGATTGCAAAAAGCATGGTGTATTTTGTAGGAAACACTGGGTCCTGGATGCTACAGCAAGTCTGTCTGCTGCTTCTCTTCAGTGTCCTTAGATACTGCTGCTCTGGAACTGCCTGGCCACGTGGTAAGAGCAAGCTTTCTCCAGAGAAGAGCACTGTAGTGCTTTATAATGAACACTACACTGGTTCACACCAGGGAGATTTTAAACATCTCCAGTGGAGAAATGTACCCTGTAGGCATGAGTGTTTAAGGGTCATCTTGATTCCGTCTATTTCAGTTATAGTGTTCCTTTTTGCATAATTCTTGAATAATGGTTCTTATGGTTGGTCTTGTCAACTGCATGTGTTAATAGAAGTTGGTGTTCCATAGAATTCCGGATTGGTGTTCCGGATTGCTCCTTTACCATGACTGCCACTGCTTGATGATTCATATGCCCTGGAAATTTCCAGTAATCTGGGGCAGTTAGTGTGGGTGGGGCAAATATCAGTATCAAGTATTATTTTCAATATAAATGTTACAACTGAACGGGTAGAAAGATTTCCTGCTCTGTGATTGCTTTTCTCCAGATGGGAAAAGCAGTTAAACAGTCCAAGAAAGGATGACTGGAAATGTTCTTTAGTCAAGATGAAAATCCCTCTGCTCTACATCAGTTCTAATAGGAGATACATCTAATAGATACATCAGTTCTAACAGGAGATACATCTAATAGATACATCAGTTCTAATAGGAGATACTTCTAATGGGAGATACTTCTAATAGATACATCAGTTCTAATAGGAGATACTTCTAATAGATACATCAGTTCTTATAGGAGATACTTCTAATAGATACATCAATTATAAATATGTATATATAGCCAAAGTGTTTTTTCCTAATGATAAAGTTGGAAAAAATAGTTAAGTTCTGGTAATTCCTGAAAGGTCATGGTAACATGGAAGTTGTTTGATACAAGCATAAGAAATAAGAACAGAAGAACAGACTTTTGTGATAAGAACTGCAGCCAGAATGCATGGGTCACAATCTGGCATTGGCCTGCGTGTGTTTCTATACATGTTTCTATATGTACATGCTCTTTGGGCTGAACGTCACTAAGGGCTGAGCTTCACTAATGCCAGGGTGCTAACAACATTATAAGATGACTCATAACAGTAATGTCAGTGTTTTCCAATGCTTATTTTTAATCATATATGAAACAAATATCTAAATGCACTGTATAATAGTATTACCAAGATATATTTACTCATTTAACAGTGTCCTATATGTGTTTGTTTTAGGGTCTGGGGAGGATCAGGAGGATAATTGCCCAGGACCTCGGTGGAATGCCATGTGTCGCTCATGCTGTGAATACGAGCAGATCCGTTGCACGTGTCCATCTCAGAGAACACGGGTAGGCTACGCTGTCCCCTGCTGCCGCAACGCAATGCACCACTGTGACCCCTGTATCATTCACCAGGGTAAGGCCCACCTCCAACCACAAACACAATGTCTCTGTGGTAGTGTTTGTTCATAAGAGTCTGGCTTGAAATTGGCTGGGCTTGGCATCAGTCCAAACGGACTTAAATCCTGCGCAACCAAAGGCCAAATCTTTGCCAAGATTAATGTAACTGCCAAACAGTGATGTTGGTTGACTCATACCGAAACTTTGGATTATTGACACATACTATGTCTCTGTTCCTGCTCTCAGGATGCAGTGTGTTTGATAACTGTAAGAGATGCAATAATGGTACATGGAAGGCCAAGGATGACTTCTATATCAGCAACAGTTACTGCACAGAATGTCGTCAGGGCTGGTCTGGAGGAGACTGCCTTAGTAAGTGCTGGCTCATTCTTCCACAGGTTTTTACATTTGATTTCCTCTCAGCTAGAAAGATTGCTAAAAATGCTTTGCATCTAAATTAATTAAAATCACCTTCTTAATAAGTGTCAGAATTTTTGTTTGTCCATGCGTGTATAATTGTGTGTCCATTTTGATGTTTTTTGCCCAGCATGTGGAGAAGTTATAAGGAAGTCTCAAGGTCATGTGACTCTAGAGAGTTATCCAATCAACGCCAAATGTGAGTGGACACTACAGGTCAGCAGAGGGTTGACGCTAGAACTCAGGTAATTACTTATTATATTATTATTATTATTATTATTATATTTTTAGATTAACAGAAAATTGAATCATTTGTATAAAAACAGTTTTTCATCTCATTTAAAACGAATTGGGTTTTTCCAGCTACTTATTTTTGCTTCTGTGTCTTTTACAGATTCACAATGCTCAGTTTGGAGTTTGATCACAGCTGTCGGTACGACTATGTAGAGGTCCGAGATGGTGACAGCCTTAACTCACGTGTGATTGGCAGATACTGTGGAAATCATATCCCTTCACCAATCAGGAGCTCAGGAGACACTCTGCATATCCAATTTGTATCAGATGGCTATAATAATTATGACGGTTTCTCTGCCATATTTCAGGAACACTCAGGTGTAGTTTACAAATGAAGGTACCTATGTGCCTACATAAAATCCCAGAGTGTATTGTTTGTCAGAGAACAGTGTCCTCACTGGCTCTGGGTGACTCTGTGCCTGCAGTGTGCAGCTCCCACCCATGTATGAATGCTGGCATGTGTTCACTGGACCCAGAGATGACTTTCCGCTGCGTATGTCAACAGGGCTTCACAGGCTTGCGCTGTGAAAACAGTAAGACTTAAACTAACTGTTGTAGTGATGAAGGGTGAAAAAGAGGCATTAAATATGTGCAAGTGTGAAATGAGTTAAAAACCCAATGCTGAAATACAGAGACATGCAGACTGTATATGTGCTCACCAGTATATGTGCTCACCAGTATATGTGCTCACCAGTATATGTGCTCACCAGCATATGTGCTCACCAGTATATGTGCTCACCAGCATATGTGCTCACCAGTATATGTGCTCACCAGTATATGTGCTCACC
>JAOXYF010000020.1:6254712-6273676 GCA_028565775.1 Sternarchorhynchus goeldii | reverse complement strand
ATATGTGCTCACCAGTATATGTGCTCACCAGTATATGTGCTCACCAGTATATGTGCTCACCAGTATATGTGCTCACCTTTTTGACCTGACACTGTCACTGTCTTCTTCTTAAGAACAAGCAACACCTGGCTGCATTGACCCAGGGAAGCCTGCACATGGAGATCGCTTCCTGCAATACGAGAATGGAGACATTGCCACTGCGGTTCAGTACCTGTGCTATAAACCCTACAAACTCAGGGGTGCCCCCCGGAGGTCATGCCTGTCGAACAGCACCTGGAGTGGGACTGCTCCCGTATGCGTCAGGGGTACACAGATTAGAAATGCAGTAATGTCTTAGAGCAATTAGTCTTGGAGCAATTAGCACAGAACAAAGGTGTTAGTCCTAAGAGTCAGTTCAGAGGAATCATAAGATTTGTATAGATGTATGATTTTTTGGTATGTTTTTGTTTTTATCTGCTGATCTTTCCATTTCACTCTTCTGTGGAAAACAGAGACACAACCAGCCAGGAAGGTCTGTTTGCCCCTACCACAACTACTTCATGGCTACTCCACAAAAACTATTGGCTCGGATGGAGTAGTCAAGATCGTGAAATTCTTCTGCAATAATCCATATGTTCTGAGTGGAAGCTCAAAGAGAATCTGCCAGGAAAATGGAACCTGGACGGACAGCCAGCCCCAGTGTATCAGAGGTACAGTCTCGGTGATGATGGTATATAAATCATTTTGTTCCGGGGTGTCATTCTGCAATACGAGACCAGTCATGCTATGGTATGATTATTTTGTTGCTGTGTTACAGCTTGTCGGGAGCCAAAGATTTCAAAACTAGTGCGTCAGACGGTGCTGAAGCACCAGCTTCATTCCAGGTATAATACCTAGTCACAAAGGTAATTAATACTGTAATATTATAGGCTGAAAGTGTTAGGTTGACCTTAGATTTCTCTCGTTACAGAAAGAGTCCATTACACAGGTTGCACTCTTTGTCCCAGCTGATCGCCGCTGAAGGAGTCGGCACTGATAATGTGGTCACTGCACTGGGTGAATTACCCCCAGGGTTTCACCATCAATACACAATCATTGAGTATGAGTGTGCCTCTCTTCTCTACCAGTCTTCTGGAAGCATACGCCGAACCTGCCTGAAGAGCGGCAAGTGGAGTGGACGCCATGTATCCTGTTCACCAGGTGGGGGCAGCGCACTCATTCACAAGAGACAGCAGATATGGTCATGCTTCAATTCAGCTGTTACCGTGTGAAAAATTGCTAGGTCATGTCCCAGAACACAAACAATATTTTGTGTCAGACTTTTGTATCCAATGGCGTCACTGGAAGGTGTAAGAATCAAGCGTACTTGACAATCCCTGACTATCTTGATATGAAACTCTCATTTCTCTTTTGCAGTGTGTGGTAAGCTTTTAGCAAATCCCCCAACCCTGACACAAACACGTTGGCCTTGGCACACAGCCATATTCCACCGCCTCCCTGACTACAACAGCCCTGTCGCAGGGGGGAGCAGGAGACGAGGGGACACCTTTCCAGCAGCGGAGCACAAAGGTTTTCTAGACGGGATTGCTGAGGAGCTGACATGGCAGCTGGTCTGCAGTGGTGCTCTAGTTAACCAGCACGCTGCCCTGGTACCTGCACACTGTGTCACCGAGCCCGGTCAGACAACACCTGTCCACACCTCTGATCTAAGAGTGGTGCTGGGAAAACATAACATCAGTGACCTGAGAGACCGCAGCAGGATACAGCACATACAGGTAGGAGCTTGCTCTTCCCACTCTAAGACAGGAACACCACTGGTACGAGATGTCCCAGGCATACAGTAGAAGTACTTTTACCCCAAAGCCATACCTCCTTCATTTTTGCTGCCTTTCTCTCACCCACAGGTGTCAGAGATCCTGGTGCACCCCAGTTATGATCCAAACATGTTCAACTCAGACGTGGCCGTCCTGAAGCTGGCGGACAAGGCGAGGATCAGCGAGTTCGTCTCCCCGGTGTGCTTGCCACGTGAGCAGGGAGTGGAAGTGACCGCCAAACAGGCCTATATCACTGGCTGGTCTGCAGCAAGCCTGCATGACCTACCCACAGACACAAACTCCGAAGTGCCTCACACGGGTGTGACTGAATTAGTTGATATAGCACAGTGTGAAAGGCAGTACGCCCAACAAGGGGTTCCCATTACCATCACTGATAACATGCTATGCGGAAGGCAGCATGCCGTCAGCGGCAGCATCGTCTGTCCTGCCAGAACGGGGGGAATCATTATTTTGCCTTCTAATGCCCGGATGAGTTTAGCATCCTTTCCAGACGAGGGGAGAGCTGAGGAAACTGTGTCTGAGTCTACCTGGGAATTGATGGGCCTTGTGAGCTTTGGATACAATCTGCAGAGTTGTAATCCAGGCCTATTTACTGTGTACACTCGAGTGGCCAACTTTAAAAACTGGATTGTCAGGAACATTAAGTAAGGTTTTATTTTAAATGTACTGATTTTCCACAGCTCTGATTATGGACAATGTTGGTAAAACTCATAGAATTTTCATGTTGATGATCATTTATGATTGATTTGCAGATGCCAAGTCGAGACTTTGGAGCCCATGTTTGTGAAAAAAAGTCATTATCCCACCTGCATAAACACATTCAGGACTCTTAATTTTAGATTAGAAAAATCACTTCTCTTTCTGTTTACAGCAGTATTTAAAAGTTTTGTCCAACTTTACTGGACAAAGCAAATCTTGTTTGGGCATCAATGAAAGATCAACTTGCAGCATTTCCTGAATACAGAGTTAATGTTTGATCATGATGCATTTGAGTTTGCATGATCTTGTTTAACCACTGTGCATGTAGTAATGCTGACAAACATTAAGCATTTGGAAATGAGGTTGAGGTTGCACGTGTGTTAATAAACAAGAGTAGGCAAGCCTCCTTTTGCTGAACTGCCAACGGTCGCATACCATTCGTCACACTAGTGTCAACGGCTTTTTCATCAACAGGGAGGCACTAATTTATGTATTGTCCAAAACTTATATCCTTTATATATAGCAATTTAGACTCTGGAATAATGCCCTGCATTTTGATAGAGGTGTTGTGGCATAAAATGTATGTGGCTAAATGTGTGATGGGCCATAAAATCTATTATGTTTCATTTTATGTGACTATGGCTAATTTTTCAAATATAGGCTAAAAGCTTTGGAGTCTGCATTATCTTATTGAGCAAATATGCATGTGGTTTCAGTGTCAAACATAGCAACATTCAGCATTTGTAAATAACGAGGTGACGTGTTGGTAAACAGGACTAGGCAAGCCTAGCTTTGCTGGACAGCTAACGGTTGCATGCCTTTTTTAACAAGTGTCAAATGAATTTCAACAACAGGGAGGAAGACGTTCAAATAGCCCCCAAAAGATATGAGAGTGAGGGACCTGCCCAGCGGGGAACTAGGAAACAGAATGAGCAGTGAACCAGGAAATAAAAGACATGGGAGTGGACAGACTGGGAAAGAAGGTGGCCAGTGAGTCCAGAGGCATGGCAGCGGGTCCAGTTGGTCCAGGCTGTCTGTCAGGTCCGCTGGGTCTGTAGGAACAACGGTGGCTTCTTGGGGATAAGGCACTGTCATGGAAGCAGGGCATGGTGAGGCCTTCATAGAGGGCATGGTAGAGGCGGGGCCTTCTTGGGTGCATGGCTTGGCAGCCCCCTCATGGAGGCAGGGTGCAGTGGAGGCATCACCCTCTAAGAATCATAGCGTCTGTGCCATCTTGGGAGCAGGGCATGGTAAGGACACCCTCTAGAAGGGACAGTACTCTCTTAGAGGCAGGGTGCCACAGCACACCCTCAAACTGCTTCAAGCTAATACACACCTACATGAAACAGCACACACTTACTATATCCTGCACCACTTACATCATTTTGTCTCTGTAACTGCCTGAAATTGACATAGTTGTCATTTTGTCATATGTGAGGAAATGCAGCAAATATGTTGTGTGAGAAGAAATGTAGCTTGTGTCTGTCACCAATTGTCTTGTTAGTTTGTTCAAATTAGTTAGTTTGAAATGTTACTAGATTGGAGGGAAGCTAATATAATAATATAGGCAGCTTATATAAGTAAACAACATACTGATCTAAATAAATACAAATGCAAAATGTAGCTACAAATACAGCCCTGTGCATCTTCATATGCCTTCATATAACCTAACTAGAGTTTTACAGCAACACTTCATGCAAGGAATACACATGCCTACCTAAAAGGACTACATTTTAGCTAGCCATCTCTCTTCTCTGTAATTTTTAGCAAATTACATGAATATTGGGTACTTGCAAATATATAGACCTCTCACTGTTTGTTAGGTGAAATTATCAACAAAAAGTGCATTTCAATAAAGCGCAGAATGAATATTCAAATAAGTAAATGGCAAAAACATAAATACGACCGGTAGTTTTTAAAAAATGTCCGAACAACTTCATCCCACAGTATCCCTCACACCATTTCATTTAAGTGTTTACAATAGCCTCTTTTACACAAGGATACACACCCACATGAAGCAACAAAACTTTAACCAACCTACGTCAGGTGACGCATCTGTAGGCTAAAGTATGAACAAACACAGGAGATGCATGTGTGTCACCACATTTCCCTGGTATTGCCCACTTCTGGCTGGAGCGTCATTAAATGAGACTAGTTAGATTGTTTTCAACAATGGCATTTAGTCAGTCAGTGTGTGAAAATGCCTCCTCTGGGCTAGCCTGCAAGCAAAAACTACAAGCAAGTGGTCCAGCAAAAACTAGCAGCATAAGTAAATTGCTACTCAATAGCAGATGTTCCTGGATGTTTGTGTATGAGAATCACTGCATAATCATTCCAAACAAGTGGTCCAGCAAAAACTAGGAGAATAAGTAGATTGTTACTCAATCGCAGATTTTCATGGATGTTTGTGTATGAGAATCACTGCATAATCATTCAAAGATGTGCACTGAGTTAGGAATAAGCATATATGATTTCCAGGTGTCAGCATGTTCTCAGGTACCCGCTCTCATATGTCTCTCAGGTGCCTGCTCTCACGTGTCATAACTCGTACTACCACTGGGCCATGCAGGAATGCTTACTGGTGCAGTAAAGGACTCGGCCAGTTTTCCCATTCCTGGTTTTCAAATAGTACTGAACATTTTTTTCTCTCAGTACACCTCACTGAACTTCAAATTTTTCTTGATGTTTTAGTACATGAAGCGTAATGTTTGAGGAGTGTTGTGTGGTACTTCCTCCTTAGGACATACTGCACTACACAGGGTGGCTTTCCTCCCTGACCATAATCCCCACCCACCAAAACGGGCACCATGCCTAAGGTCTATGTCATGATCTGCTGGGACTGGACAATCAAGACTTCTGTGAAACCCCCCCAAAAAAATTTCATCAGGCAGATCATAAAGGCGAACCATTCAGTTATTCATAGTTAACCACACTGGGTGTGGTGAATACGAGGAGTTGGACTGAATGACGTCCTGCTTGCACATTATCTCTGTGCGTACGTTGCTTCTCCTTGACTATACACTCTCATCGTGCAGGATTAGGAAAGCTCAGGACAGATTAGTTAATTATAGACACCTGTCTGCTGAGCATGGATGCTGGAGTCAGGAGGATATTTGTGAGATGTGTCGGTCAGAAAAGGAGCAGCTCAGTGAAGCATGGAGCAATGGGATTGGGAAGCTCCAGTCATGAGCCCATGTGTCCACCCTTCGATTCTGCTTCCAGCATGTGCGCACAAAGATACACATACTTTCCACCCAATTCTCTGATCACTTTTAGAAACTCTGCTCTCACTGTCGCAGAGGTGGTGACTCAGTAGCTTCAGAAGTTAGTATCAGTATAAGGTCTCCAAGGGATAAAGTTAATAATAAGATTGAAGCACATTTCTTCATGTTGCACTCTTTACAACAGATGGTTGGTTATTGTTCATTATTTTCCATCTGTCCTTCTCCATGCCACACCTGGAGTTCTCATTGCAGGAAAAGATGTAAAATTGGCTAATATTTTCACTTTCAGTCTGTCATATATTTGTCAACTTTGAGCAAGCCAAATGATCATTACTAGTTAAAACATTTTCAGCACTTGTAAAGTGCACGAAGCATTGCTCTTCAATGCTCTTGGTCATTTCAGAGGTCTTTGTAAGAGTCGCAAACAAGGAACGTGTCAGAGGGATGGTGTTAGAGGAGTTTAGTGATGGACAGAAACAGGAAGGACTATCTGAAGGTTCTTACTTACTCTTAATCTGACTGCTTGACTCCTCCCTCCCTTCCTCTGCTACTTTCCCTCTGTGGAACCCTAAGCATTTACCGCTTGTCCAATTTAACTACACCCATAGTTCAATTCAACGGCGCAGCTTGTTGAGAATGGTGATTTAAATGTTCAACCTGTCATTGTGACTCTGCATATTGATCTGTGGAGGTCTTGAGCAGCCCACTGCAGGGCTAAATTACCCCAATTAACCACCATCAAGTGTTTGGATATTATACTCAGATTTCTGATGATCTGGATTGGATCCCCCCATGGATAAACTGTGATCTTGTCATCATTTCTTCCAATTTTTTTTAAGACTCTTCAACTAAGACTCTTCAACTCCAAAAGGTAATATGAAACTCCAGCATGTAATGTGAAACTCCAACCGGTAATATGAAACTCCAACAGGTAATGTAAAGCTCCAACTGGTAATGTGCAGCTCCAACAGGTAATGTGAAACTCCAACAGGTAATGTGAAACATATGGTTGCACTTTCGCGTTTTACTCAGTAGTGGTTAGCTCGTGATTAGCTGACCTACTCTGTGTTCCTTTGCAAAGTTTTAAAAATTCAAATGTTCTTTACATTTAAAAAATGTATTCAACAAGTACTTATGAGACAGAATAGAAACACTTGCTATGATTTGTTTGCAGATATACTGAATACATCTGTTTAATTAAACATTTTTAGTTTAATTAAACATTTCAAATTCTGCATGTTTTTTTTTTTATCTATCCTGTTCGGGAATTCACTTTATTTTCATATGTGGAATAAAATGTAATTAGAGACCAAAACTAAGCTGTAGATAAGCTTACACAGACTTCAAACATGAGCTCTGTGTTCTGACTCACACAGAACACTGACAACCAATAAGCTATATCCAGCAATGGCCTATATTTAAATTGGACCTCATTAGACATTCCGTACGATTGTGCATAGTTACTGTTTGAATGCATAAAATTAACGTAGGAACAAGATTAGATCCCATTAGGGCTCAAGTAGTCTGTGTCAGACACACTGGATTTCCTGGGCACCATTTAGCTCACAAATCCTGCTTAGCTCAAGTATAAGTGCTAAGTGCATCTACCTCAAAACAACTTCAAATATTCAAATAAAAGTAGCTGATATTAGGCAAAATTATTATAGACATGCATTCTTTGGAATTTTTGGACTTTGGATTGCATCCATCTTCTGTAGATATTGCTATTTTAACATTCCACCCTGGTCCCATGCAGGAAGAACATCACAAGCTTCTCACAGCTTTTGAAACAGAACAGCTGCCATGCCCCTACCAGTTCCCAGCCAGCTCTTATAGACCACACCCACCAATCATGGCAGTCATTCACTACCCCGTCCCAATCTCCCGTTTATTGAATAATCAACTACACGTGTCCGGCATTTACCTCCATGCTAGTTATCTCCACGGGTTCCTGAGTTCACATTGATGGCCAAACCAATTAGATTTAGGTACAAGCTTCACTTCCTGTCTTTGTTTGCATTTAGCGAATATAATGCTTTTTGAGTTCCTCACTCCTATTTCATGATGACACACCAGCATTTAACTTTACTATTAGATCAATATACATTTAACGTACATATTTCACATAAACTTTATAATCAAAAGAAATAACTGAGCACCAGAAATTGTCCTGCAGTGTTGTTCCATGTGTGTGTGGTTAATCACCAAATATCCTGAAATTGTGTAACCAAGCAACATTGACTTTGTGAGGCAGGGAGAGGTTATAAGTGGCAGTTTTTGGACTGTCGAATCATGCATCATGATTACCTTTAGCAAATGGTGGGAGACTTGCAGAGACATCAAGACAGCTTGTAAAAACATGACTTGATCTTTTAGGGTCACTAAAAGCTAGGAATTTATTGGGAAGTCCATTCACACGAGTCATCAAAAATCTAGCAAGTGCTGACCTGCCCCTTACTTACAGGGCAAAGGATCACAGAAGATAAACTGGGCATATTCTGCACGCAACTTCATTGTGTTAAAGTGAGATCAGTTATAATATGCAGAATCAGAAGAACAAAAGTAGTCATCTATGCAATGTAATAGTCCAAAGATCTAAAAACAGGTCTCTTAAAATCAGACCTGTTATAATTTCAGTATGCTGTTACAGTTTCACTATACTGTTGTAGTTTCAGTATGCTTTTCTGACATTTCCCACTGAAGACTGAAGCCATATTCGATCCAGGCTTCATTTCCATAAAGTGAAGTCAGTCCTACTACTTCTAAACCCTTTGGTATGCTATGATCGGAGCAGTTCCATGACTTTCTACTATTCCCTGTTACTTCTGACTTCTCTGCCAGTGCCAACAGCATGCAGAAGCAGGTGGACGTGCGCTTGCCTGAGCCTGACTTTGAAGTCCACCTCCCTCCACCCGAGCCACTATGCGGAGGTGTTTGTGACAGATTCATGAAGAACTTGCTTTTAACACTCACAGTTCTTGGTAAGTCCTCTTTCTTGGGGCCCATGTAGTTCTAAAGAGAGATGCATGCTGAACTCCTTCACAGCACAAACAGATTCTGAAGAATCATTACTGACTTACATCCTCACCAGCACAGCAAAATCAATCAATGAGCAAAATTCTCTTAAAATATTTCTTTTAAAATATGATAGTTAATATTGTTTAAACAATTAATAATCAGTTATAAAATAAATAAAGAGGGCAACAATGACCTATTTAGTAAAAATGTAGTAATGTCTTTTTAATTATAATGTAAGCCAAATTATAATTTCAATTATAAATTATTAAATTAAATAAATTAAAATAAATTATTAAATTATTAAATTATAATTTAATAAAACGGTCAAATTAAGTAATTTAAGCAAGATTAGAGATTTTCTTATTTGGCAAACAAAGTAACTTTTGCCATTTGTATATGTTATAACTACTTATTCATGAATTTTAAAGAGTTTATATTACATTAATAAACTAAACCATTAACTGAAACTCTTTAGAAGTGCTGTTTTACTGTAACATTGTAGCCAAGACAAGACAGGCCACGTTTGTATGAGACTATCCATACATAATGACAATTCAAATGCTTCATATAAATATACAATAAAGAAATGATAATTGCTTATTACACCCAAAATCTCTCCTCGAGGAACATTTTTGCAAACAAATAATAATAATAATAATAATAATAATAATAATAATAATAATAATAAACTATTTAAATAGTGAAATAAAATAAACTAAATATGGAAAATTCATTAAAAGATGCTCAAATAAAGTGCTGTCAATGCAATAATTGTACAATAATTCAACTATAAAACCAAGAGAATACAAATGTTTTAGCCTGGATTTAAACACCACTCAATTTCAGGCACATTTAAGTTTATCTACATACCATATATATAACATGTATGACTTGATGTTTTTTTCCTGTACATGTTCCACAGCATAACCATACGCTCTCCACTGTGTTCCATGTCTTCATCAAGCAAAAGATTCAACAAATTTTCTCTGGGTCAAACTGTGTGACTCTTTTTTAAACATCATGCTACAAGAGTGGGTGTAGCATATGAGCGGAATAAGTTGAGCTGTGCACTCAGATGACTGCAGGCTACATCCTGACAGATTTAGAGGAGAAAAATACATAGTGATAACAGATGATGTGTTTTCAGGCTTTATTGTAAAATATGCACAATTTTGTTTACTATGGCAGAAAAGGGTGCTACTGTGTGAAACAGGAACCGCAGGAGAGGTGTATCAGAGAATCTATAAGTGACATGGCCTCAGTGATAAACACGTTTGCTGGCTAACATGCGGTCTGTGCTCACTTCATCACCCACTAGATGGCATTAAGAGGTCATTAGAGGTAATGGCACAGTTTTAGCATTAAGAGGTCATTAGAGATCATATCATAGTTTTAGAACTTTGTCTTAATCTACGATATGAGCCCTTAAGCGGCATGGAGAAGTGAGCATCACATTTTTGGATCATGTAATGTATATTAAAAAACACTGACACATTCTCTTTCACACAGCTATAAGAGATCAGATGAGATAAATGTTGAGGACAACCTATTATAGAATCAGAACAGATATCTAAAAACAAAACAATGTTATGGTTCAGCCTAGATGAATTTTTTTCTACAACAGTAAGTCAAATTATAGCCATATAAGATGTCATGTATCAGTAGTTTTTACATACAGCTTGTATTTTCAAGACCAGGAATGTCTTAGATAATACGTTGTACATATGTTTGTTTGTTTTTTTGCATGACAGTGTCTCTTTTATGTATCTTACAAGCCTGGCTGATGACATCTGCTGTTTCATCTCGTTCAGGGGTGATTTTAGGCTCAGTATCTGGTGTCCTTCTACGATATGTGTCTCCACTTCCTCCTGATGTCGTCATGATTATTGGCTTTCCTGGTGAAATTCTCATGAGAATGCTAAAAATGTTGATTTTGCCTCTGATTATCTCCAGTTTAATCACAGGTAATGTACACAGGAGGGCACTTGGCACTCTATCTCTTTCTCTCTCTCACGCACACACAAACACACACAAACACGCACACACACACACACACACACACACACACACACACACACACAAACTCACACACAAAATGCCCTCATTCATGCTTGTACTAATCTAAAAATTACACATTAATCAAATGTTTTTATAAAAAAATTGTAAAATAGTGGAAGGTGAATCAAATTAAATTAATTTAATTCAAATCACACTTAACAACCGAACATTTTGTTTACTCTTTTCAATACAGGCCTGGCAGGGTTAGATGCCAAATCTAGTGGTCGTCTTGGCACAAGAGCAATGGTTTATTACATGTCTACAACCATCATTGCTGCCGTGTTGGGTGTCATCTTGGTGCTATTGATCCACCCGGGCAACCCCAAGCTGAAAGCCAACCTGGGAGAAGGAAGGAAAAATGATGAAGTGTCCAGTTTAGATGCCTTCTTTGATCTAATCAGAAACCTCTTTCCAGAGAATCTGGTGCAGGCTTGTTTTCAACAGGTATGTGTCACCCACTGAGGGTTATATTTCATCATGGATTGTTTAATATGTTATCACTATTATCATTATTATTATCATTGGTTGTCTCCTCCACAGATCCAAACTGTTACACATAAGATGGAAGCAGCTCCACCTCTACACCGTCGGTTTGGCCGAAATATCACAAGGGGGGCAGGAAGATACATTATCAACAAATCTCTCGAGTTCAAGGGTGGCATGAATGTGTTAGGTACCTACACGATTTTGATTACAGCTTTAATCATCAGTCTTGGTCATCATCACAAGGGATCTTGGTACATGTTGGAAAAGTGCTTTTAGGATGACAGAGGTCTATGCACAGCCACTGTTTCAAAGTCTTCACATCAGTCCATACGGGATTTGTAAGAAAACTGTGGTTTCTTTGAATAGGGCTCATCGGGTTTTTTGTGGCATTCGGAATTTGCATGGGAAAGATGGGAGAGCATGCTAAACTGATGCTGGACTTCTTTAACATCCTCAACGAAATCGTCATGAGGCTGGTCAACACAATTATGTGGTCAGCATTGAAGACCTCACTTTTAATCTCATAAACTTCAAGCTTTTTTTCATTTATTTATTTTAATTTATTATACAGTAACTACTAGGATTTATTCAGTAACTGCTATACAACAAACATTGCTTCATTTTTGTCATTTCTTTAAAAGTGTCTTAATTACAGTCAACAAATAAAAACTTAACATTAACTAAAATTAAATGACCATAACTATAGCAATATTTGGTATTTTTCTACAGTTTTGTAGTCACTCCAAGGTCCAAATATAGCCAAACCTCCTTAGTTCTATGTAGCACTGGTAATCTTTAAAATAAATCTGCATTATATTTTAAGAAAGGAAATGATGTGGTATGGTTCTTTGAGTGCTATCTTAATGCTTCCTTCTTTGTTCTAGGTATTCCCCCATGGGAATAGCATGCCTGATCTGTGGAAAGATCATTTCTATTAACGATCTCGAGATGGTGGCCAAACAGCTTGGGATGTACATGGTCACTGTCATTGTGGGCCTCGTTATCCATGGTGGCATTTTCCTCCCACTGATATATTTTGTCATTGTCCGAAAAAACCCATTTACATTTTTTATGGGAGTATTTCAGGCTTGGATCACAGCATTAGGAACAGCATCCAGGTAGATAATTGTCATCTACTTCTTACTTTATAGATAGGACCTATGCGTGGTTTTGAACATGTATCTAATATCTTTGCACGTATCTTCTATAGTGCTGGTACCCTGCCTGTTACCTTCCGTTGCCTGGAAGATAATCTGGGCATCGATAAGAGAGTTACCCGCTTTGTGCTTCCCGTTGGTGCAACAATCAATATGGATGGTACAGCCCTTTATGAAGCAGTGGCTGCCATTTTCATCGCCCAGATGAATGGGATAGAACTACATCCTGGTCAGATTGCTACAGTCAGGTAGGTCCGTGGGAGTTTCTCTATGTGTAACCTCCACTGCCTGTTACAATACACTGAAAAAAATATGCATTTATTTACGCATGACAGAAAAAAAACAGTTTAAATGATTTTCCAATTGATCCACAAATAAAGATGGATCTTGGATTAATATTTTGGTCAGTGGAATTTTTCATTTTGTTACAACTGTAACACTGTTGCTGCTAATCAGAAACCAAATTCGACAGTATGATGTAAATATCACATGGGAAGGCAGGCTGACCAAAAAGGACACATCAATAGGTTTATGCACACAGCAGAAGAAGACACACAACACAAAAGTAATAAAACGAGTGAAACATATAACACAGCTAAGCAAGCTGAGACAAATAGCTGCTGGAGCAAGGCAAAGGAGCATAAAACACAACAGCCAACAGAGTGTATATCTAAACACAACATTTTATAACAACCTTGTCCTATCAGAGATACGGTGGGATGATACTACTCAAGTATAGCACTGCAAAAGAATAATTAACAAAGATAATCTAGTACTGACAGTTTACCAAATAAAGTAAGATTTCAATTTACATGACAAACATTTTAAAAATACTTATAAGTTAGAGACTATATTAGGCTCCATCTCTTAGACAGAAATAGATTGACTGATAGAAACACAACAAGCAAAGACATTTGCTTAATTTACTGCAGTAAAGTTTCATTAGCAGTAAAGACATGGTGAACGCTAAAGCAAAGAAGGCAGGATTTAGATTAGAATTCAGATTTAGATTAGAGGAGTAGTGAGAAGGTATTCGGGTGGAATTAATTATAATATTAATTTTCGACATGGGGGTTGGGACTCTGTGTTCTTCCTTGGGGCTTGAGGGGGCAATATTTCCATGTTAAATAATTTTGTTGCCTATATAAACAATCTAAACATGTAATTTAATCCCTTTGTTTGAACAAAATAAACATAGTAAGAAAAAAAACCATAAAGAAATCTGAACAAACAGGATATAGACAGAATACACGGCAAGAGATCAAAGCTGCAGATGAAGAACTGAGGGTGGAATGAGTCTATATGGGAAAGCTGATTAACAGCTAAAGAGTTCCAAGTATTAGTACTTGGGCGAGGCAGACCACTGGATTTTTGCTGCAAAGGGTGTGGAGGCAGTTGAAGCAAGGAGAGGCAGACTAGCTGGCTGGGCAGAACACGTTACACAAACCCCTCTCCCAGAAACAGTTCCCATGGTGACACCACCCTGACCAGCATGGCAACCTCAATCAGGAAGAGATTCAATATGTTCTTGGCAGAGACTGAACCCAACTCAGAGTGAACAGAATGATGGCAGTGTCCTCGCTCTTGCTTGATTATAGGATGGTCCACACCACATAAACTTAATTTCCATCAAAGTTGTGAGTATGTACCAGGAATAAAGGACCTGAGGAGAGAAACAAGGAATTAGGGTGAAACTATGTACTGTGGTAGTACATAGTTGGGGCAGTGGAAGGAAATTTGCCAATGTTGGGCCCCTGAGCAAGGTGACCTTAACCCTCAATTTCTCACAATGTACACAATTGTAAGTTGCTTTGGATAAAAGTGTCAGCCAAATGCAGTAAATGTAGTTGGAAATCTATAGGTTAACTCTCCTAACATGCATTCTGGCATCTATTCTGGAATATCCCTGTAGTAATCATATTAATGGGTGTACTTTGCTATATCTAGATATAGATGGGTGTACTTTGCTGAAGCCATTTGTCCACATCAGGTACTTCTTTATGAGCCTTACTAGATGTAAGCCCACCTTACTAGGTGGCTTGTCAATTGGTCCAGGGTCACCTGGTATGGCTTGGGAGATCTCCTGTTCAATGTATCAGAGGACCAAAGTGACCAAATAGGTGGGTTTGATGACAGGATGGTTCTTGGATGTGGAGGCTTCTGGATAATAGATTCTGGTTAATGCATTCATTTTACATCAGGTTTAGGCAGGCTTGTTTTTTCCACCAGATTTCACTTTACCATATCTTACAAGCTCAGATCATAGAATACATTTATTTTTTAAAACAATCTGTTCCTATTTGCCTTTCTACAATGGGAATGGAGTCAATGGAGAATTATACCACCCCTGATCTGAGTATTTCCACCTACAACGACTTTTACAAGCTTTTGTCTCAGATACAACTGATCTGCTACCGTTATGTTAAAGCTAAGATAAAATTTGAAAACTACTATGTCAGGCTGGACATTTGGATTTAATTTTAAGGTTATATTTCTGTGTGCACAGTGGAAGTCATGAAACATAAGGCTGCGATGCAAGCATGTGTGGGCATGGCAGAAAATGTGTTTGCTCTATTCATAACCAGCGGCAAAGATACTAAACCCACACAAAGCATCACAATGATAAGAAGAGGTGTGGTTAGCATGAATACACACCCTTAGTTGCAATTCTGGAAGCGAAAGCCACTCCCACACGTCCATCTCCACTTGGTCTTGGGGGATTCTCTGCTGCCATGTTAAAATACATTTCAATTCTCCAAAGGGGTAAGAAACTCTTAAACCCTTGCTTACACCTGACAGTGTTTATGGAACAGTAGACTTTAAACAGTGTCATAAACCCAAAATACATTTTCAAATTCCATTACAACCACACAAACCTTTAGTTAAAATGACAATTATTAGCAAAAGTAATGTTATTAACTCAAAATACATACTTTCACGTAATGTTAAATAGTCATGCCTGATCTTATCATTTTATATGGATATAATTTTTGTGGTTTAACTGTAGTCTTTTAAAACTAAATGCTGACTAACAAATCTTCTCTGACCTGACAATAGCTTCAATGAATTATTTCTATAACATAACCTCAATATTTTCCATGCATAACACATACAAAATTCAGGAGGGTGAGGAGAAAACAAGAAACAAGTATTGGAACTGAGGCATGCTAGGCATGTCACTGCTATAGCAATAGTGCTCAGTGTTTAACGGTATTCAAAATACAACAATAGTAACAACAAAATACAATAGTAATTAGCAATATAACCAATAATTTTGATAAAACATTAGCATAATGTTCACTGTGATGGGAATAAGATTAATTACATAATTGTAATATGGCTTTAATTTAGACAATTTTCAATGTGTAATGACAAGTAAACTGCCTAGTTCACATCACAATAGTGTTCAGAATAATCACAATACAATAGTTTTTTCTTACCAAGAAATTACTCCGCTTTATTTACTTGTGGGGTGATGTTCAAGGTCAAAATTGCATTGTGAGAAATTGGACACGTTCTTTTGAGCCTGCTTGTTGCACTGTGTTTACAATAAAAGGGGGTGAGAGGGAGGTTTTAAGCCACCATGATATTAAAACTACTGCTGCATCTACAGTGTTTTAAATGACACTCGCTGTGGCAGTCCACCCACCTTGTCGCAGGTTTATTTCTGTTCACTTGGCAGGCAGAAGCAGAGCTGCTTGCAGGCTAGGTAAAATTGGATTTAATAAATGTAGTAAAGGGTAATCCAAAACATAAATCTAAAAACAGGTTATATACAAGTACATGAGTAAAGCGGGGAGACAAAACAGATGAGGGTAAAGCAAAAAATAAATAAATAAATAACCAGACTAATTAGGCAAGGAGTTGAAATCCGAACATTAAATAAAACAGGGAAGACAAGTGGCTTAGAAACACTGGATAACTGAGCAAAACTTCACAAAGATCATAACAAACATGAGGGGTATGTACACAAAGGGAAATCTCAACAGATATGGACAACAGGTGAATGTACAGGGGATTAAGAATGAACAGGAGGATTATGCAAAACGTAATCACGCTGGGAAGGGCAGATGTGACAATAACCCTCTCAAAGGGTCTGAACTGGCTGAAACAGTGAAACAAGGACATGGACAACCTCTGGGTTGAGAAGCAGGTCTGTCTGGGTGAGCAATGTGGAAGTCCAAGAGAAGGGAAAGGTGTAGTGTGTCTCTTGTCCCTTCAGGGATCCAGCAACATTCCTCCGGACCATAACCCTCCCAGTCAATAACATACTGAATAGTGCTGTTGCAGTGTGTTGAGTCCAATAGCCTTCATATGATGTAATAAGAAGAGCCTTTATTCTCCAAAGGTGGACGTGCACCTTCAGAATCAAGACTCAGAGGGCCAGAAGCATATGACTTTAAAAGTGATTCATGAAATGATGGAGAGTTGCATTAAGTATTGGGGCAGATTTAAAAGTATGTGACCACATTGATGGGTCTATCCACCAGGAAGGGACAGAGGTAGCGAGGCTTCAACTTGCCAAGACCCTTGAGGCGTAGTTGACGGTTAGAGAGCCAGACTCGATTACCAGGTTGCTAAGATGGACCAAAGACGTGGCAATGATCACCCTGACACTTGAATCTCTAGATTTCTGAGTGTTGGTGGGAGATCTTTGTTCTCTTGACTTCATGTACAAATTTACATCCAGAGTCTCAATAAGCATCAGTTGGAGGCTGGTAACCCAGTACATACTGGAATGGGGTCAGGCAGTAGCTGAGTGCTCCAGAGAGTTCTGTGCTATCTCAGCCAACATGAGGAAATGTGATTACTCAGATTGCTGGTCCCTGCAGTAAACTGTGAGGAATTTTCCTAATTCCTTGTTTGCTGTGTCAGCCTGACCATTGCTATTGAGATTGTAACGTGATGCAACACTAACATTCAACCCCAGCTTCTCCATAAAGGAGTGCCAGACATGGGAGGTGAACTGAGGCTCTCTGTCAGATAGGATAACCTCAAGTATGTCATGGAAATGGAAACCCTATTAGCACTGGCCTCAACAGTCTCAAAGACCAAGGGGACAGTTAGTAGCATACTGCATTGGAGATCAAGTTCACCACCGTGAGAATGGTGGAATTGCCATAAAACAGAAAATCTGTGATGAAAGTGATTGGGATGTGCGACCAGGGTCACTCGGGGATATGAAAAAGGACCAGTTTCCCACCTGCAGGGTTCTGGGAGACATGGACTGACCACAATCAGAGCAGGTTGCAACAAAGGTGTGTATGTCTCTAGCTATAGACTTTTACCAACACTGATGGGACATGAGATGAAAAGACTGGGGGAACCAGAAGACAGGGAAGAGTATACCCAGATGATCAGTTTCTCACAGAAGGTGGGTAATACATACAACTTATTCTGAGGATGTGAGGTGCTAACTTCTTCACCAGAAAGCATCTGTCTCACTTTCTCATCAAAATTCCACTAGATGGCACCTATTACAGAGTCAGAGGAGAGTATGGGCAGAAACGCAGAAGTATCCATGACTCTCCCCTTGCCAGGTGTTAGTGAAAAGGTGATGGGTAAGTTCAGCAAGTTGTTGAGTCTGCTTTGAAAGCTCCTTGACCATGTAACTGAGGGATTCTAGGTACCAGTGGTTCTAACTTCTAGCTTAGTGTTCCTAAGCTGCTAGAGCATCTAGAAACAAACCAGAGCCTGTAGACTCCATATTATGGCAAAGTTTTCTGTCAGCTCTTCCTCTTCCTGAAAACCTCTTCTGGCTCTTATGGGAAGATTTCAAGGTGTTCCAAGAACAATCTAGAAATATAATCTCTCCAATTTGTCCTTTGTCTTCCCCTGGAGTCTCTGTCCAATTGAACATACCCTCAACACCTCCCCAGGGAGGCATTCAGGGGACGTTCAAACAAGATACCTGAACCACTTCAGCTGGTGGAAGAGCATCGGCTCTACTCCGAGGCTCTCACGGATTACTGATCTCCTCACCCTATCACTAAGGGAGAGTTTGACCACCCTATAGAAATGCTCATTTTAGCCACTTGTATCTGCAAACTCGTTCTTTAATTCACTACCCAGAGCTCATGGCAATAGGTGAGAGACAAAATTGCCTTTTGGCTCAGCTACCTCTTCACCATAACAGTCCGGTACAGAGTCCACAGCACCGTCTGTCAACCTCTAGCTCCATCATTCCTTCACAGATGTGATACCAGCAAATTAATGAATGGTAATAAATGTACCCCACATAATTACTAAAATGTGGTCTTAGGAGGCTTTATCAACCCAGTGCAGACATGAAATTAAACCCGTAATATTAATTTTGGATATTTTATATATTCTTCCTTGGAGAAATGGAAGAGGTGTTTTTCTGTTCAATGTTTTAAATAATTTTTTTCGTTTAACACCTTTGTAAACCCTTTATACTCAAAAGAATAAAGGGGAACACTTACACAAGACACAAAACAGAGCCAGAGTCCTGCAAAATGACCTCCAGCAGGCCATTAATATCCATGTT
>JAOXYF010000020.1:6219286-6252122 GCA_028565775.1 Sternarchorhynchus goeldii | reverse complement strand
AAAGCCGACAGGACTCACGTTGTTGATAAATGTAAAACCGCTTTATTTTCCGGTTTCAGGAACACGAACTTAGACTTCATCAACAACATCAAAGACCGACAACACTTTGTGACACACACACACTTTGTGACTTGTTGTGTATTACAAACACAACAAGCTCATTCACGCGCCCCGCCCATCACCCTCGAACATACACATACGCTCATTCATACACCACAACAGAACACACCTCCACACAGGCACGCCCACACAGACACGAGACATGGAGGCGGCCAGGGCGGACACCGTGACAGTTATTTCAGTGTTCCCTTTATTTTTTGGAGCAGTATATAATCAAAACAATAAACATTGAAAAAAAAAAACAGGTCATAAAGATGCCTAAATAAACAGCAAGGAATAGATTAACATGGTCAGAGCTCATGGAGATAGTTCAGCGCTGCATGTAGAAATGAGGGTGGAATGAGTCTATATGGTACAGGTGATTAGTAGGTAAGGAGATCCAGGTATTAGTACATGGGTGAGGCAGACCACTGGATTCTTGCTGCCAAGGTTGTAGAGGCAGTTGAAGCAGGGAGAAGTGGACTGGCTGGCTGGGTGGAGTTCCCTGCACAAGCTCCTCTTCAGCTCCTGATGTGACTCAGAGCGCCCAGCAACCATGATAAGGAGGGCATTCATTGCATGGACCCAAGAATTCTATGAGTCATCCTAATACTAGCACTTTGCCACATCCTGCTTGTGTACATGATGGTCCTCACCACATTAGCTGGTTGCCGATCAATGTTGAGAGAGGGGACAGTATCATGCAGGGTTCCAGGAATAAAAGGCCTGAAGAGAGAGACAAGGAATAAAGGAGAAACTATGTATTGTGTATTTGACCCTCCTTAGGAAGGCAATGGCTCTTACACCAGTAACACCACTCATCAACTTAATAGCCAGGAGCTGTTGGTTTGCCATTTCATAAATCAGCTGTTACTAGCAATGAGAAACATCCTAAGGAGCTCCCTGGCCCAGGTAAAAACTCTAATCCCTTTGAAGGGTATATGTGTAGAACCCCCTTTAGCCTGGTGAATGCAACAACTTGATGTAGCATTGATCCCACAAGTGGATGGAAGATATCTGGAGGGATGTTGAACCATGCCGTCTGAATACCCAGTATTTGCAGGAGCTCAAGTGCAAATGGACGTCCTCCACTCATAAATGCTTGATTGGGCTCATGTGTCAGCCTGAAGTAGTTGATCAGTCATTGGACCACACAGCACATTATCAGTGCTCTAGAGTGCAGTTATCAAGCTCGCAAGCCCAGATGAACTGCTGTACTTGGTGTTGTGGTGAGGCACTCTGGTGGGTCTCCCATTCTTAAATCCTACTGAAACTAAAGAATGTTGCACTGACCTACGGGATAAGCGTGTGAGGCCTCTTGCATTGAATGTGGATGTGCCAGAGTTGCTTGTATGCTCAAAAGAGTAATTCTAGCCAGACACCATTGCTTGTGATCATTAAGCACCTGTGGGTGGCCACTAAACTGATTGGAATGCCTTCTTTGATATATTCCCAGTACATACAGTATGTGACACTGCGGATTGCCAAATGTTAAATCCCTGCACAACTTCAGAAATGGAATTTTCCATATGACTGACACACAATATAATGCCTGGTTCAGACACTACACCTAACCCAAGCAGATGGTATATACCAGCAGAAGACCACACCAGGTTAAACTCTTGTCAGCTAAGAACGATCAACTAAGCTATAATTTGCATGGGCTCACCAAAATTGGACAGTAGAAGGTTAGAAAAACATTGCCTCGTCAAAGTGGACCTTTGTATTCTTCCTTGGGGCTAGAGACGGTAATTTCTCGTTCAATGTTATTAATTTTGTTGTAACGTCTATGTGAATCCTTTGTCTATGCCAAACAATAAATATTGAGGAAAAAAAGAAACAATGTATAAACACACCAAGACAAATGACAAGATGGACAGAGTCAAAGCACATATGGATAATTCAATGCTGCATGAGAAACTGAGCGTAGAAGGAGTCTACAGAGAAAAGCTGATTATCATGTAAGGAAATCCACGTATTAGTGGTTGGGCGAGGCAAGCCACTGGATTCTTGCTGCCAAGGTTGTGGAGGCAGTGTTGTGGTTGTGGCTGGTTGGGCGGAGTTTGTTATACAAACCCCTCTCCCTTAATCAGCTCTCAAGTAGACACTACATTCCTGGGCAACATTGATCAGGAGAGGATGTCCTTGGCAGGGACCTAAGAATGGTCCCTCCTTACATAACTCTCCCAGTCAAGCAAGTACTCGCACAGTCCCATCTGCATGATTATGTACATTGACCACATTAGCTGGTTGTCCATCGCCATTGAGGGCATAGATCGGTGTGTTGCAGGCAATAGCATCATGCAGGAGAGAGTCAAGGAATGAGGGACAATCTCTGAACTGTGAAGGTACTCAAAGTCTGTAGATTAGTGGATAGGTCCTGTAAACAGTCTTGAAGGGCCCACTGAAAAATGGCAATAACTTTCTGAATGGCATGCTAAGGTTTCTTGGTGGACAAACAAAATCTCTCCGGGCCAGTATTGAACAGTATCCCTGTTGTGGTGACCTGGATCTTCTGTCACTTCAGAGTCCTCTCCAGATGTAGATAGACAGACTCTTGTGTATCCTCTGGTGAAACCACTTGTCCACTGTTAGTGCATTTTCATGCACCTGAATATGGGGGAAGAGTGATGGCTGGTATCCCAGGGGTGTAAAGAAGAGGAATAAATCTTTAATTAAATAGTTGAGCACTCATACCATGTCAATGTTCTGGATGAATCTTCATTGGAAATCCCCAGGAATCTCAGAAAATTAGTCATCATTGACTGCAAACTGTATGAATGAGGAGATGCACTGGAACTGGACAGAGGTCTGAGAATTTTTGAGGACATCTGATAATCTCACATTTTGACCAACAGGATCATGGAGAGATGAAGCGCCAAAGCAACAGACTGCTCAGATGAGTGAAATACACAGAAGGAAGTACTCTCAAGGTGAAGTTCTCCAAGTTGAAGAGCCACAGGCAGTGTTCTTTCCTTCATCTTCCCAGAACCCAGAGGATGTCCATACAAGTCCATTGTCTACAGTGAGGGGACAGCTGTGGCAACCAGGAAGGTTTAGGCATGCATCAGGTGTTCTGTAATAAAATGTCCCACAGCAGCCAGGTCAATCAATCCTGCAACACTGACTGATTTTCCCACTTTAGTAATATATTGAATTAGATATGGATATGGAATTCAGCATTTTAAACTTACTGATTGAGTTGGATGTGGAGGTCTAAACAGAAGTTAGATTTCAAATAACCATCCATGCCATAATATAGACATATCAAATTCTTCTCACGTGTCAACTTTAGTGAGACAGCAGTAATATATTTCCTTGGGTTCAGCATGATCCCACAGTGATAAGATTTCATAAGAGTTCTTGAAACTTTAATAACTTGACTGAGCCACTAAGTTAACAAAAGTGAGTGAGTAATCAGCAAAGCAATTAAGTGCTTAGAAGAATGGGTCTATGTTCTTTGTCATTTCCATATGGTCAAAGACAAATATATGATTTCCAAGTGAACACAAAATGATAAATGCAATTTCTGATGAGGTTGTGAGAAAGTTGAAAGTATTGTGAATGATAAACCCTGAGCATTGCAGCAGAAATCCTGTACATTCATTAGTTTTCCCTTCAATCTTCATTAATTTGGATATTTTTAAATTGTGGGCAGCTAGAGGGAGTTGACTCATATTGCTCTGATTCATAGTTGGAAGTTATTCCAAACCAGCTGTTGGATGAGTGAGTCGACCAGTGGAGTGAGTTGGTTGCTTTGATGAGCCTGTTGTGCGAGTTGATGAAGTAATTGTCCAATTTACTGTTGGTTTGAGCAGAAACTTGCTGACTGCAGCTGTGAATCAGACTTGTTACCTGCAGTGGCCATTGTCACAGGGCGCTGTATTCTGGAGAGAAGGTAGGCTGACAAATAGGACGCATTAGCAGGTTTATTAACTATACATCAGAAGATGACACACCACACAAAACCAATAAAACAGTGAAGAAAACGATAACCAAGTACATACCTTTTGAATAAATAAATTCCACAATTAAAAAATAACAGTAGCAAAACCAAAACAAACTGAGCTAACTAGCTACTGCGCTAAATTGAGCTGCATGCAAAACATCACAAACATCAGCAAACACCACAAATACAGGGTATAAAGACTTCTAGTCAAACAGTGAGGTACACACTGGTAGAACAAGAGCACAGGGGGACAGTTATAATGAGGGAACTCAAGGTGGAATGATTTTATATGTGGAAACTGATTAGCAGGAAATGAGTTACAGGTGTTTGTATTGGATCCATGTTTCCTAGGGTGCTAAGGCAGGGAGAGGCTGGTGGACTGGCTGGCAGAGCTTGTTACAGAAAATTACAAATTGAAATTACAGCTCACCCAAGCGTCATCACAGGATTGTCTGTGTAACTCCTGACGTTTTGGTCTGTTGCTGGTTTTGATCTCTTTAATTACAGTCCCAACTGCCTGCCATTTGTTCACTGTACCTTTTGATGGTAATTTGTGAGTCATGTACTAGTTGTTAGAATTTTATTTGTTCAATTATAAATGTACTGAATCTGATCTAAACAGAAATTAGATTTTTTTTATTAATCAATTCCTTTCATTACTCCTTTCATTTTAAGACATGACTGTTCTGACACTGAGTCTGTCTCCCATGAAAAATTTATGTTTGAGATATGAATGTTTTTGTAGTATTTTTATATTTTGCCAGATTGCATGAGCCACAAAACAACCAAGTTGCACCAATATACCAAAAAGGGGTGAAATTAATTTAGCATTTCCTGCCATAGCTTAACGGCTACTCTAGCTAGTGTTGGAGCTGCCAGTATCCCCAGTGCTGGTCTGGTCACCATGCTTCTGATCCTGACTGCTGTAGGACTGCCAACCCAAGACATCAGCTTGCTGGTAGCAGTTGACTGGCTACTGTGAGTAAAATGAAACCCTTCAGTGTACCTTCTATGTTCAGTTTTAAGGTAATAGGCATTTAGAATATGTTTGGTCATCATATTTAGACTATATTTTCAAATGTAGAGCATAGCTAAAAATTGAAAGGAAAAAATGATGTAAAGATCCTAAAAAGTTCATGTTACTGCCTCAGAGGTGCATTACGTATTTCTCTTCCCCCACTCAATCCAACAGGGATCGTTTCCGGACATCAGTCAATGTTATCGGAGACTCATATGGAGCCGGAATTGTGTATCACTTGTCCAAAGATGAGCTTGACGTATTGGACACCCAACAGATGAAAGCGGATGACTTTGAGATGGCCAAGACACGACCCTTCTATGAGAATAACTCTAACCATGGTGTATACAGACCATGCACCTCTGGTCCCATCCTGATAGATGATTGCAAGGTACACATTACTCTCACAGATATAGAAACTTGTATGTAAAAATATTTTTTAACCTTCCACAAGCATTTGTTTCATTTTGATGTTTTTATTTTTGCATTTTTGTCTAAAATTGATATATAATTTGAAGAGGTACACAAGATGGACATGTTAATAAATATGGCCTTACTTGAATAATGTTGCATGTACTGGTTGAAATAGCAGTTTTTACTCTCTACATTTTTTTTTTTAATTCAAGTATGTGTTTATTTATACTCAAATCATTTTGGTAATATAACTGGTCATGCTAGGTTCCCCTATGGTTTGGTCATATAACTGGTCATGCTAGGTTCCCCTATGGTTTGCTGTTATGTGGACTTAGCTGCTTCAAGAGCATTTAGACTGAAATGCCAAGCTGGTTTTGGCTTTTGAAAGAAAAGAAATTATATATATATTTGTGTGAAATACTTGGTGAAGGAGTTGAAATTGGTTTCTGACCATTTGAAGGACTCGTGTTTGAGGTCTAAAGTGATTTTTATTTGCACTGTTTTTGTTTCACATGTTTTCTTGCGCACTTTCTTGTTGTGGTTAAGCAGAAATAACTGACTCTAGCAAGAGTATAGACCAAAGCTCATTTTGAAGTATTTTAAGTACACTCATTTTAAGTATTTTAAGTACACTCCTTTTAAGAACACTCCATATAACAACAGTATTTTACCCCAGCCCCTTAAATTGTTTCTTTGGGCAGAGACTCCATTCTGTAAGAACCATAACATGCTAATGCTTCCAGCCACCATACACCTCCCTGCAGTTCAACATTTCACCATAAATCAAACAGAGATTGCAAATATTCTTTCTGTATTTCATTTTTCTTCGGTGGATTTCATACATTGTTCAGAAATCAGACGAATGAATAAGGGTAAGAAACCAATATCCACTGTAAAGGGTTTCTCTGCTCCAAACCATACTACGTGTACCCTACCCGCTGCAGTACATGTATTTTGACTGTGCCTTGGTCCAGCAGGTAGTTATCACTGATAATTGCTTTCAGGCAACCTTGGCTCCAAATGGCTCCACTGCAGACTGTCTTGTTGAAGATAAACCTTGGATACAAGAGTAACACAGCACACAGATCCTGCTTACCTTGTCCATAGTGCCACAACACTTCCTGAAATCATTTCAGCAAATGCAAACTTGGCGCTCCCAGTACTTAGCAAAGGCATCAAACAACCATTCACATAGACGGCCATGGAAAATTGTATGAATAATGTTGTCATCTCAACATGGTAGATAATCTAGTGTCGATCCCTCTGTGCTCTCCGTAGTTTAGCCAAGCAAAGGACAAGCACACAGACATGAGGCCAGTGGGTAACCTCCTAAATTCAGGTTGATGACAGAGCTATGTGTTACTGTAGAGCACAGGTGAGCGCAGCAGTGAATGTGAGCTGTTTGCTATTTTTTCTTTCGTTTCTTCCTTTTTCTCAATTCCAGAAGTAATCATGGGTTATTCAACAACTCAACACATTGCTTATGAAACATATTTTTCGTAGTCTAGATTGCTAGTGATGAAACATATTTTCCATATAGCCTTTCACCAAATCAGAGAGCTTGTCCAGAGTCCCTGTCGTAGTTTGTCCACTCACATGTTCTTGTTTCACACAGAGGTAATGTAGAATCATGTCTGTATCAGAAGGCTAGGCTAATGGAGGCTAAGGGAAGTGCTATTTCCTTTCAGGCACTACTTTGACTGACTTATCTTAGGTGGATTAAACCTTGGAGGCCACACTCAAGATCAGCCTGTTAGGGCAAGAGCTCACCAGTGTGCCAGGAAGTGCCAAAATGGCACTGCCGCTTATTTGTAGCCACAGGCCAACACAAGCAATTGCACAGTGCATGCATGAAGGCTGACAGTGAGTTAAGTACAGTGAGTTAAGTGGTGTCCTCTACGACTGGAGAAAATATGAACAAAGCAACATGTTTTTAAAGTAGTTCATTATTTATTGTCAGTGCACATTTGTGGGATTAGTAGTGAAGATAAGGTAATACCCAATGCCTCCACATGCTCACATTTACTGTACAATGTATACTGTGAGATATATTGTTTATCGTATTTGTTAAATAAAAATTTTACCTTGAAGACAACAACTGTATACTGCGCAAAATGCGAATAACTGATCATGTTGATTCAAGATCCTTTTATATTATCCATTGAGATAGAAGGTCTTTAAAATATTCGGTCAGCCCTCTAGTAATAATGTTAAATTCATCCATAGGAATGTCAAACAAATATCTCTATAAATTCAATATGGTGGGAACAATAGTATTATGTAAGACTCCTAGCGCTGCTGTTAATTCAAGTATGAAAAATCAGAAAAAGAGGGAAAAAAATCATTTGGAGTACTTAAGCAGGACTCCATATTTAATAATTAACACAGAGAAGTCATTATAAATTCTTTTTTGTGCAATATTGCTTTTCATAATAAGGTGCCTCCTTGCACTTTGTCCATATCACTCATTAGCTTTACTGTAGTTTTCTGTGAATTATATTTTTTTCTGGTACTGTTTTTTTTGTTTTGTTTTGGTATTCTTGTAGTCAGCCTAATGCTTATGATTTTCAAGCATAAACAAAACTTTCTGTCATTTTGTTAGAATTATTATTCTTTATGAGTGTATGTGGTATAGCTATATTCTAGATGAATAATGGCATCACTCTATCCGTATTATTGTCAGTCATTTCTGTATAATATTAGGTATAAATGTCAATATTTTATATACACATATAAGAATGTAGTCCACATAGTTGTCAATTGTAGACCTATTTTTCTATGGATTCCTAAAATAACTGGATACATTTTAAATAAAGGCAAAATAAAGATCTTTATTTACTCTCTTTTATTTTCATCTTTGATGAAACATGGTTCGTGCTTTATTTCTGTGTGTGTGTGTGTGTGTGTGTGTGTGTGTGTGTGTGTAACACAAAGCTGATGTAAAAAATATAATCATATTGCATTGTGTTATAAATTAATACATACTTGTTTATTACCAATTGTTTTCCAAGTCCCAAGACAAAAAAAGTATAAAAACTTATTATGTCGAAATAAAATAGGGTATAAGAGGCTCCCAAATGGTACCAGGAGGCTAAGAGGTTTGTGTCTTAACAACATTAAAATCTTGACAAATCTAGGACTCCAGGAAAACTGTGTGCCATAGCTGTGTGCCAATGAACAACAGAGACATAACTAAACACCTGAAAAACATCCTGCCTCACACAGTACATAGTACTTACAAAAAGGGTATTTACAAATGTTTTGTATAATAATGTAATATTTGAAGACTTTAGAGATAAAACAAACCGACCAAATAAAAATTATCAGGTAAAGTGCAAAATATTCAAACCTGTGATTAAATTAAAAAAAATGTTGTATCTGATAAACATGAAAGTATTACAGTGACAATTTCACTTTTATTTGTCTTGCCTTTCCTGTGGTCAGTGAAGTTCACTGTCAGATTAGTGCATGAAGGCCTGGACCCTGCAAAGTGTACCAGGATCATGGTCAGCTCAATCTCTTTGGTTTTTAGCAATCTAGTGCACAGTGGCCAAGGCTCAGAATCCATGAATCCATGCTCTGTGTTCAACACTTCCTTTTCAGTCTGATCAGTGTTACATCAGATATTCCTTTTCTGGATGCTCTTCTAGAGAGATGACAGAGAAGTCGCCATCGTTCTTCTGTACCTGTCCTGTGCTTATGAGTGTCACCATCTCCTGCTCTTTCTCTACCATTGGAAGAGTTACTGTTTTACCATACTCCTCTGGGTTCTCCCTGGGTGTGATGTCCAGACTCTGCCTCTTTGGTTTATACCACCTAAACAAAATAATTATAAACAAATTAAAAACAAATTCAGAAAACAAATTCAGAAAATGACAATACATTCTCTCTCTCTCTCTCTCTCTCTCTCTCTCTCTCTCTCTCTCTCTCTCTCTCTCTCTCATGTAAATTCTAAGCTATGTTTTAATCATTTAATCATGTGTGTTAGCTTATAGATAACTGTGAAACATTTATTTATTTATTTATTCATTTAACTGGCATGTTGATAAGTGCATGCTGTCCCTGTAAAATATTTGAATAGGTTTAAATAAAAGACAGTCCAGAAAAATGAATGTATCTAATATTATTTCATAGTTTAAACCAAGTACTTGTCTTTGGTCGCAATCCCAACTAGCACACCAAGAATTGCTGCCACAGTCAGGCAGAATGCGAAGATAATCAGCCACCCTAGATAAAGAGAAGCAGGTAACAGGTTAAATACCAGAATTTACAATGTTGAAAAAGAATGAGAGAAATGGTTAACAGTAGCACCCGAGGTGTTGTTACATAATCTTACCGGGTGTGCCCTCTTCCGCAAGTGAAGATGTAGTGGGATTTAAAACATTCCGGACTTTGGAGGGTTCTGCAGAGAGAGCATGTAATCAAAGAGTAAACTTCAGTTCAGAATTTTTCCAGCCAGAGTTCTAGTGCTCTGGACTTGTTCCCATGATACATATTTTGTTACCATGATACCCATTTTGTTACTACAATCAGTCACAATTATTACCACAATATTATATAAGTGTCTATGGTTTTTAATGTGGTAAATGTTGTTTCTAAATACTATAAACAGATTTTGCAGTGTGATGTGTTGACTGCATAATAGAATACCTCGAGTTGTTTGATCCGGTATTTCATATCCTAACTTCCTTGAGTCTTTTATAATAATGTCTGGTTGAATGGTGAACCTGTTAGGGGTGGTAATTTCTTGCTCCACCCCAGACCCAGCCTCCTCTTCAGGGGGCAATATCAGAAGGGTGCTTAAAATCATTCCAGGGATATGTACAGTGGTGGGGACGGGGAGATGCCTACTGGACTTCTTCTGGAGACTCTCTGGGAACATGCCTGAACTTTCCAAATTTGCACTCTCTAACTTGTCAGCGGTTTCTTTGTTTGTAAGTCCTGCTAGAGTGCGTATGTCATTAATCCCAAAGTCAGGAAAGATAGGATGCATAGTGGCAGCCTTACTGGTGATCTCTTTGAGGTTTTCAGTGGTAACTTCTGTACCAACCTCAATGTTTTTATTAATCACTTCAGGGTATTTAACTACCCTAGGCACACTCTCCTCCTGTGGGGTCAGAGAAGGACTTTGCTTTGAGTTTATGGTGCTAGAAGTAGTGGTTGCCATGTAATTATCTTGTGATGTTTGATTTTTTACAGATAGTGTTGTCCTTTTAACATTGACTATAAAACCATCAGCCATCGCTTCTTCAAAAACATCTTCATCTTTATTGGGTTTTGAAGCTGTATTAAAAGAATATTGCATGACAGTTATGGTTAGGGATTTAAATAGCAAATGAGATTTATATGTCACATTGGACAGATCCATAAGATCATTTCACACTGAGTCTATTGTTACTCAACTCTCATCCTACCACAATAATCACCAATCATTTTGCAACAGAAAACCAGTTTTAATAGAATTAATTCTACAAAATTAAGATAACATCAAATGAGTCCTGTTCAAACTTGCACTGATGTGAATGGTGTGCTAAGTACTGAACTTCAAAAAAGAACAAGCTTTTTTGTCAAAAGTCAAAAAACAAAGTTAGTTATGACTACACATGTGTAGCAGTTCTGGTTGTATCTTTAAAATTAAATCTGCAAGTAGAATAAGTGCTTTGCCACATAGGCCAGCTTTTCATATTGCCATAAACCCGACCCTTGTTTAGGATGTAATTCAGCCTACATACTTGGATAAGGAGTTCACTTACATGTGGTAATAGGCCAGCTGTTAAAAGATGCATGTGGAACTGAAGTTCTAGCGCCTTCACAGTCTAATTCTAAAGAACCTGTGTAAGAAGAAAGCAAAAAAGGTTAATACTCTGTCAAATGTAGTCGCTTTCAAATTGTAATCTCATGCACTTTTATTCTTGGGTGTGTGTTTTATTCCTCACCCACCTGATGGAATAAAACAGTAGACATCATAGAGAGAATCAGGGCTCTTGACATGAGAAACCATTCCAGTGTTGTTCGAGGAGCAATTTGGATCAGATGTGTGAGGAATGAATGAAACCTTCTGGCCCTCAATCCAACCATATCTAAATAAAGGTACAGCATGTTTGGTGTTTTAAAGAACCAGTGTTCTAAACCCCCCCCCTCACAGATTAGTTGATATCCAGCACAGAATGTCCAATAAACAGAATGTGACTGTTTATTAACAAAAATTATATTTTATCAGTATTATACTGTGTACAGTAAAAATCTGTTGAGGCTAACCTGCATGTTTTCAGGCCTTGTTCATAGGCTTTTATGAGCTGTTCCTCCGTAGCTAAATTGTAGTGTGAACTCTGGCAGAGCTGCTGGGCTTGCTGGAAGCTCAGAGAGTAGCGACTGCCCCCATCAAGATGTACAACCCCGGCATAGCTGCATCTGCCTGTATGTCCCATGATATGGAGAAAAGAAAACATTTTAAAAGGATTTTATCCTTTTCTTTTAGAGCTGCATATCTGATATATTTCACAATGATTTGTTGCTATTTACATAACATTTAGTAATGTTGAGACTCCAAAGTATGCAACTAAATCGATGGAATAGGATGGTAAGTGTGTGAATATTAAACCAAGTTCAGGATTTTTCATGTAACACAGTAAAGATATGAAGGTGTGAGGCACTTTAGCACTGATCTGTAACACAAGGGCAGTTTTTGCCTGCTTAAGCCTCTCCCTTTCCTGTGTTTCATGAACACCTGCATTATGCGTATTCTCAAGAGGATCTACAATTCACACAAAAGGCTACTGTGTGCTCAAGAGGGAAGCAGTTTGGGATTGATGCATAAAGACTAGATTAGATACATTGGAATTGAGCTGAAATATGAGCAAGGTAGAACGAGGCAGAACACATTTAAGTGCTGTGCTGAAAACTGCAAGTCATGAGTTCAGACTCAGGACATATGAGATTACCTGAATTCCATCTGACTTAAAGCTGATAATAATTGGCTTTAAGGCTAAACACAATAACCAAGGCTCCATCTACGTACTGACACTTTCCACTTAGTGATCCCTTAGTGTCCTGTGCATGTGTAATAGTGAATAAAAACTTTACACATCAGTACAAATAAAAACATCTTGTACTTTTGAGGCTGGATACTTATATTCCAGGTCAGACTTTCATGTGTAAAACACAGTCCACATACAAGCATGGGTTTATGGATGACTTCACTTATCTATTGTAGTACTGCTGATCTTTATGATGACTCTATAGAAAAAGTACCTTTATCCCACTGTCACACAGGATTTCCACTGAACTGAATATTTAACCAACATTCCAACAATAACCAAGAAAACACACAAAATACTGAAGTACACAGAAGTAAAACAAGCTGCAGATAATGATACGATGAAAGGCATCGCTCACCTTGGCCCTCTGCCGTGCGAAGTACGAGTAAGCCAGACATGACTAGCACAAGCAGAAAAGTCTGCATAGTTTGTGCTGAGTTGCGTAGCCAACAAGGTGAGCAGGAGTCGATATGTGCTGCAGCTGTGTCAACACAAAACTTGATCAGTGCTGGAGTTGTGAGTTTCAGCATGAGAGAAATGGAAGCTTGCATCACCTCTTTTATAAACTTGAGTCATCACCTCGATGACACACTCAGGGGCGAGATGGGTGGTGCTAGTGCAAACACACCTTTCCTTTTGTGTCACTTTCCTCCTCTCTCGGCAGGTCGAGCTCCGTCATTAACGTGCTTCAGAGATGGAGCCAGATGGTTTACTTGCATCATGTGGATCAACTTCTTCCCCTCAAATGTCAGAGCTCTTCTTAAGAAATATTATACTGTCTAAACCAAATCTTATAAACGCATGTTTAATTATAGTGATAGAAATTTAGAGGAAGGTTATGTGGCCTGCTAGCCTTGATCTTTAGCCCTCATTCTGAGTTAGTTTGTTGCCAACCACATTGGTTTCTTGTGGTTCAAGACCCTGTATGAATGTACATGAGGATACACATGGGGTCTTCAGTGAATATTACACTTAATTAAACTAATGACTGTTCCTGTTACTCTGATGAGTAACATTTCAGCTGATGTGTAACATAAGGACTAAAACCTCTCCCATATTTCAGTAACATTGTATTATCTGTCTTCAAGAACTCATATAAAAGTCTACTGTGTGGTAGATGTCAGCATATAGATTTATTTAAAAGATTATTATGTGCAAATTATAAAAATGCCTATTGGTGAAAAGCATTAAGGTAGGGGTATGTTCACTGGAAAATTACTGTCATGTGATGCAGTCAACCCAGAAACATTTAGCCTAGTAATATATACAATGCATGTTGGTGGATAATTGAATATTTAACTAATAGCTAGTGACCCAATGATTAAAGAGGTCATGACACACAAATAAGATAAAGGTCTGGGGGTCAAAGTCATGTTAATACATGTTAATCTGTGGGAGGTATAGATCTTTGGAAAATCTGTCTAGAAGGCACCCGAAGGCTCAGTGAATCACCACAATGATAGAGATGAAAGGCTGACTCAGGTGAGTGAAACTATTCCTCACCCACATTTGTTGGCCTACATGTCAATACACGTTACATGTTTAGCTACATTTCCTGTTAGATATTTCTCTCTCTCTATCTCTCTCTCTCTCTCTCGCTCTATCATTCTCACTCTCACTCTCTCATGAATGGGGAAATAAAGAGGATAGCCTTTAGGCGAGTAACCGAAGAGCAAGGGAGGATCTCATCCAATAGTCTTTTGGATTTCAAAAAGAGTGTAGTTGAAAGCAGATTTTTAGTGACACTGACCTTCACTAAATAGTATTGCATTTGATGAATTCAAACGGACATTTCTCAGGGAAGTAAGAATTCCATACAATTTTACGCAGATAAAAAGAGAATGCCAAGTGCAACTGCATCTAGATTGCACTCATATTTTATAGGAATATCGAATACTTAACAGTAAAAACAAAAGGCAAAAGAAAAAAAAATGTATTCCCTTTGTCAGTTTACATCTAACATGAATGATAAACATAATAAACCTTATTGCTCAAGGTTGCAGATAGTTGTGTGAACACAGCGGTATAATAGCGCCATCTAACGGCTGACGGCTGACTTAGCAAATAAAATGTCGTTTGTCCCTAAAGCATAACCAATAGGTGTTACCTCATGCACTGACCTCTTGCTAATATTACCTTGTCAGTTTCCTGAGCCTATTAGTCAAGTAGAGATAAGATTTCTCTTTATTGCATCACCAGTCGCACATTTCTCTACGCAATTTACCTAACTGTTTTCATTCCGGCAAGCTATACTACGGCCCAAGGGTCTTTCTAGCATTGAGACGCACAAGAAAGTCGTAATGAAAAAAAACATTGAAAGTTTCACACATGCAGTGGCTCAAGATTAGACAAGTCTGTTTCTTTTCCCTGTGACACGATAGAGAATTTCAAATGACATCTGTCGATAACCTAAACAACGGTGAATGCAACGACACACCTGCAGCTTCAGCATGGGTAAGTAATGTAGCTAGACATTTTTTAGAAATACAGTAGGCTAGCTCGTATTAGCAACAAGCTAGCCTTCGGCAACTAGCTAAATTGCCAATTCCAAACGCGTGGATACGCGATAGATAGACCATCGCTGCGAAAATATGTTTTATATTTTTCCAGTCACTCAACAAATAATTATGGCAACGGTTGTTGGTATTCGCCAATAAGTATATAAATAGTTACAATAAAGTTAATTTGATATAATAAGTTAGATTTTTAGATATTAACAGGGCTGTCATTTCAGAATAAGGAACATCCACGAGTGCTTATCCCTGAACTGTGCAGACTCTTCTACCAGTTAGGATGGGTGACCGGAACAGGAGGCGGAATAAGTCTTAGACATGGGTAGGTCAGCTGTTTGTGATTATAAATAAATACATGCATACATATATAAATACGTTTAAAATGAGTAGTAATAATAGTCAGTTTTGTAACAGAGACCACATTTATATCGCCCCATCTGGAGTTCAAAAGGAAAGAATTCAGGCAAGTTATTTAAAACAAATCAAAAAACAATGATTCGTGTACATTTCAGTAAGCACCGAATTAGGGAACACCTGCATTAGGTAATTGTTAAGTGGCAGTTTCCCTGCAGCCAGAGGACATGTTTGTCTGTGATATGGAGGAGAGGGATATCAGCAGCCCACCCCAGTGGAAACAACTTAAAAAGAGCCAGTGCACGCCGCTGTTCATGAATGCCTACTCCATGAGGGGTGAGAGTTCGCACATACAGTACCCCTGAGTTTCCTTTGCTGAATGTGCTGGAAACCTTTGTAACCATGGCTATGTGCAGGAGCCCAAGCAGTTATTCATACCCACTCAAAGGCTGCTGTCATGGCAACTTTGCTGTTCCCTGGCAAGGAATTCCGCATCACCCACCAAGAAATGATCAAGGGGATTCGCAAAGGAAACTCTGGCTCCACCTACAGGTTGGGATGTACTCCAATGTATCAATTGTCCCGTCACTGATTAACAAAAACTTTCTTGAAATCAAAATTATTTGGATTTCATGTAAAATCGAATGTTTATTTTAAGATGAAAAATTCAGAATAGCAGTAATCATGACCGATCTATAACGGTAAAAGTGCGATGGTTTCAGTTAATATCTTAAGTTCTAAGAAGCTGCGGCAATAAATTGTCAATTACTGATTACGTAAAATAAAACGAATCACGAGCTAATGAGAGGCAAAAGCACATTTTGAGTTTCTCATTTCAGGCACATTTATGATCTTTGAATTGTTTTTAAAGCATCTGAAACCATTTCTGAATGTATCTGACTAAATGTGTATGTAGTCACTGCTAAAGGTCCATTTGTGTGGCATCTTTTAAATGTCCCATGAGTAACATGTAAAATCAGTGTTTAAGAGGTCACTTATTTTTGAAGCATGAATATCTTCTAGTCTGAAGATCTTTTGTCCCAAATATCTGTTCAGAAAGACTCATGCCGCAAATGTTTGTCATTTAATTTAATTTTGCTTTACAATGCTTATTAATTCATAATTTATTACTGTTCTTATCTTTTCACTGATTTAGTCAGTCAACTAAATAAAGAGTTGATTCAGAAAGAATAACTGGTATGGAAAAAAGTAGAAAACATTTATTTACATCAGTCAATTTTATATTGTCATTATGCAGCAAAGACACTGCTAGCTTCTGAATGCTGTTAGCTTCTAACCCTAAGGGTCTGTGCGCTCACATTTTAAGATACGATGAGACCTTGGTCGTGCCCATCATTGAGAACACTCCAGAGGAAAAGGACCTGAAGGAGAGCATGGCCAGAGCCATGGTTGAGTACCCAGATTCTTGTGCCGTCCTCGTCAGACGACATGGGGTCTACGTGTGGGGAGAGACCTGGGAGAGAGCTAAGACCATGTGAGATACTTGTGTGCTAATCTGTGTTCTTCTGTGTTCATGTTTTCAGTTTTAGCCTGAGGCAGCATGACTGCACTGTCCAAAGGGCAATTGACTAGAATGGAACAGATTACAGAGTAGCAATGCAGAAATTCCTGTGCTGAAGCTGAAAACTGTCTTAGGAAATCTAGAACAAAATGAATCATCCTTGCTGTTGGGTGGCAGTATTTATAAGTGGTTGAAGACTTTTTTAGAAAGAAAAGTTTAAAAAAATGTAATGGCCTCAGTTGCGTCTCTTTACCACCTGGTCAAACATGGTAAAGCTGTCCTGATGCTCAGGCTGTACTTCATCTGAAACACATTCTGTTAAGTAACACGACAGGATGTGTTTTGGTACTTTTTCAGATGGAAATGGATATTTATTTTATTATTGTATACTCTAAGTGTAAAATAGGCAAATAATAGAATTGTGACAAATAAATGCTTTTTCTTTTTATGAATGTTTTTACCAGTTTAGTTACTAAACTTTTTAAATATGTGATATCTTACCACATTCTATAACACATTTCTGTTACCTGATGAGACATTGAAATATTTGACACTCGTAAAATATTAAATATTCATGAATTCGTTGTTAGAGGAGTATGTAAGTAAAAGGTATACCTTTCCGCTCAACCAGTTGAACGTGCTTGGCTACAGTACAGCCAGAGTTGATTTAATAAGATATTTAAGCAAGGGGACAATTTTCTATTTTTTCCCCCACCAAAACCATCCAGCCATGGTTTTGTGCAGCCTTGTGAAAACCCAAAATATGACAGACAAGCATGATTTTTTTTGTAATGGGTTCATTGCAGCGTCATGACGAGTTTGCAGGTCTGCTAATATTCAGTGGCACAAGAATGGACAAAGCATTGACTAGAGCAGTCAGTTTCCATAGCAATGTATGTGTATGTATGAATATATTACCAAATGGTTTGCCAGATCAGTCGGTTATTTGATTGCCTCACCCACTGTACAGTAATTTCTGCCTTTTTCCAGGTGTGAGTGTTATGACTACCTGTTTGATGTTGCTGTTCAGATGAAGCAGTGTGGCTTGGACCCAGCCGCACCTCCTACTGAAGCCAAAGGCATTGTTTGACGTTCGAGCCGTTGCTGATGTCATCAGCCTTTTTTCAGTGGTGCGCAAAGAGCCCCAAATTTCTACTGCCAGCCAGCAAGAATCGCTGTCCTTCACTTAGATGTCAGCTGTTCTGATGCTTGTTGTCTAGATATGATCTCATAAAATAGAAATATCACCATTTCATAATTAAAGTTAAAATAGTACCTTGTTTATGGCGTGTCATTTTATTATATCCCATTCTAACCCTTTGATGTGTGTTTGTGTAGTTTATAGCAGTAGTAAACTGTACAATAATAACATGTTGAACTAACTGGCTGTAACGTCGTGTCTCAAATGTTATGCAGTTTGAAAATTCATTTCATGTAATTAAATGAACGACAACAAGTGGTTTTCCAAGCATGAAATTGCATATCTGCTTCCCATAAAACCTTTCACCCTACTGGAGCCTTTCATTCTCAGTGAAATGAGTTCCTGAAATAAGCAGTTTTTTTAGATGGCTATTAATGCCATTAATGCTGACTCACTTCTGTACTTCATATTATTGCAGTTGAATATTATTGTAAAGTGTTTTCCTCCTAGGGTGCATAACTGCTAAAACTCAAACTGGTTCAGTGCTCTTATTTGTGGTCGATTAAGATGTTATTTAGAGAGTGGGTGGGATGATCATGTACAACATGTCTTGGTGATGTAGGCTGTTACTCTTGCATTTTATGAACACGATTGACTAAAGATTAGTGTTTGGACTGTTCTGTGTGCTGTGCAATGGTCTGTATATCCTCAAGGTGTCAGTCTTGTCCTAAAACTCATCTGATGTCACCTATGAAAATGTGAAACGCAGGTTGCAAGCTGGCAATCATATTATCCAGGTTTAATACGCCTCAGACTGCTGCGGATTCTCTAGGATTCTTGGATAGATGAGTTGTTGAGCGAGTAAGAAATGGTCTTTTTGTGATGAATGTGGTGATGAGGCAGCCACCCTCCCTTCTAATGCCGTTTTCACAGCCAGCGTTCTTCTATCCTTCCCTCCTCCCAGTCTGTTTGAATGAATGTTATTCCTGGAGGAGCTGCAGCTCACAGGCTGCCCACGTCTGCTGGAGGTTGCTGGGTTGGGCTGGGCTGATTCAAAACCTCAGTGAAGGCACTTTCGTTCTCTTCGCGACCGCAACTCGGCCACAGTCATACCTGTTGATCGCTGTGAGACAAATCGTAGCCAATTCTCATTGGAGTTAATTGTTCTAGTTGAGTTAATTCGAGAGAACTAGATTTCTGCCTGGTGCCTAAACAATTGAAGCTGTCACACTGGTATTTAATGATATGGCTAGTGTTCAAAAGAATCTCACCATGTCAATAATTGAGTGATACCTGAAGCATAGCAGTGTTATCACTGCCATCTAAACATTTGTGAATGCATCAGACTTTCAGTTTTTTTGCCATAAAGTATATGGCATACAGAGGGCTGCAGTTGGATTAAAACTCAGTCGCACCAACTAAATGCAAGTCCATTTGGCCTATTCACTTCCTATCTGTGTTCATACATCTGATTGCCATAAAGCCACTTTTGATTTTCCATGAGCAACTGGATGATTCCTGCTTCATAACTGTCTAATATCTCTGATGCATGCAGACCCATGATGGCCTGCTTTACAAGGATTGACTTCACTCTGGCCCTCATATTAGGAAGTGTCAGGCTTCAGATGTAAAAGTCACATTATAATCAATTCTAGATAATTCCCAGCTCCCTTGTGCATGAATCAGTGTGTTCAGCAACACCAGGAATGACATGACTATCAATTTTGAATGGACCCTTGAAATGAGAGTGTGAGAGTGTGTAAAATGGACTGTGATTTATATCCATCAACCAATATGAATGTAATATTTTCAAAATAAAACTATCGCTCTGCAAACTGACATCACAATCATTCTTTCAAAATCCAGTGTTCTAGAGGGCGCATCTAAAACGACAGAAACTGCGTCACTGTACAATTACTTACGGGCCTCACCATTCACGCGACATCTGGTGGATATTAATTTAAGATCAGCAAACTAGACGTGTGAACATGATATTTATTAAAGACCTTCAGCAGGCAGTCGCACTAATTATCCAAATTAACCCAGCTGAGTCATGGGTGCTTTTCTCACCAAAGGAAGGTGTTATGTTAATGTGTAACGTACTGCACGATGCTGCTGGGGGCTATTTCCTGTTACTTGGCACATGCCAAAGCTGAAATCAAGGTTTCTGCTTTACATCAGTGCCTATAGACCAGGTGCAATCAGTGACATTTTCATCCCACGTGAGACAGTTTGGTTTCACTGATTGTGTCCAGTGTGTGTAAGCTAGATGCTTTGCTGAGTGCATTTTGTATCCTTCAGTGATGCAGCCCTGGTGATACCAGTTTAAGGTATCACTATGGTCTTATACCTGTGCATCAGAACACGTGCATTGTTTTGGTATAAATAAAGCCTCTGTAGTGAAGGCAGCTGCATTGTTTGCACAGCTAAGCATTTAAGCTGAACGACGACGGAAAATGTAGCTGCCTGTTGAAGTCAGTAGGGTTATATGATAGGTAATGTGTGGTAAAAACTACATTACTGCCTTTGTCCACACACCCATCTATCTGGATAGAGGAGTAATCCATGTCTGTCCACCTACCACCCTCTGCTCTCCCCCCGCCCTTCTTACTTCGCCTGCTGGGGTAAATTGCGGTGCTGAATGGATCTCAGCAAGAGGAATGCAGCTAATGGTACGCTCGCAGGGAGGTTAGAGATTGCCGTACCTGTTCATCAAAATGCTAGAGATGTATGCTTTATCGTCCGCGCTCTCCCTGATACGCTGGAATTCAGAAGAGAGATCTCTGGGGACAGGGTGGGAGGAGATGACCTGAGGCCATCCGGATTTCTCCAGGTTTTCCAGTGCTTGTTGTAGCCATCACCTCGTGCTAGGAAGCGCGCGCAGGTGCGATTCGTCACGCACGTCGATCCCAGGAACATTACTGGCCCTGACTGGAAGAGCTTTGGAGTGGGTTGCTCCAGGGTTGTACATAAAACATTATACTGATGTAGCAGATGTCTTGCCTTAGCCACATGTTAAGATATTATTCCTGTCCATTTCTTGCAGAAAGGGATAATAATGGCTTATACAGCTGACAGGTGACCTAAAAACTGAAAATGGACATTTCTAGAGCATATCCAGTACAAACAGCAAATAATATCTTGATATATGGGTTTTGTTTAAAGACTTAAATTAATATTCATTTTATATAATACAAAATTTAAATATATAGCAAAGGAAACAAATGGAAAAGGTCATAATGGAGGTTCTGCAGCATCTGCAATAAAACTGCCTTTACGTGTTTCTGTCTTTCTTTTCAAAAGGTAATGAAGGTCATGTCTTGCTGGCCTATTTGGGTGTGGTGGAATGAGGTAAAAATGCGATACACCTGGGGGAGTTTAATGAGGTAAAACACCGCGATGCACCTGGGGGGGTTTAATCATGGTGCTCTTATGGCTGTGTGCCAGCAGTGGCATGCAGGGGAAACTCGGAGCGTTGTGAGTCTGTGGTCTGAGCCGGGTCTCTTGAGACATCGATCATCTCCCGGCTTCTCCGTAGGCTTTGCTTGTTTTGCACACATGCTCATTTGCAGATTGATTTGAGCTCCATCGATTCAAAGCCTCAAATCAACCAGCCATGTCTGCACAATTACAAGGGTGACATCTTTTCTCCCTGATCATAGCTATGGTAAAACATGCTCAAACAGTGTTAAGAGCCATTCTTGCTTGGCCTGGATTAAGAGTTTAATATGCAAAATCCATTCTGTTTGTCTGTGGAAGTATATCTTTTAAATGGGATGTTTCCAACATAGCTACCTATTTTCTAGACATATTGTGCTTGTGCTTGGGCTAAATTACACTGCCAGTAAGGGTTTAATTAAAATTTCTTTTCAGTCTAAGTCTATTTTATCTGTGTCTGAAGAATAAGTCCAAAGAGGACCATAAAATGCATGTGGTGACTGGTAAGAGGTGTACCTGTCTTTCATGAAGGAAAAATCTATTATCTCCATTTAAGGTTCAGTGAGAAGTAAAATTAACACTCAGTGGACTCCCACAGGAGTCAGAGCTTTAGCTTTCAATCTGTAGGGGCAAAAGTAAAGTTCAATTGAATTGTAAAGGCTTTTTCCCAGATTAAGAACAGCTTCAGTATACTGTACAATTCCAGTTTCAGTACACTGTAGTTCATTACATTAAACAGTGAACTACAACAAACAGATCATTTTGTATATAACATGATTCCTTTCCTGGTGATAGAATACAATGGTATCCTGATGGACCTATGCAGCGGCCAGAGGAAATGGAAAAGACACTGAATACAATTAAAAGACTGATGTTCCACCACATTACTCTGCAAAATCCAGCTATGAATTGACTACCCTCTGAAGACCCACAAAAATAGTTATATTTTATCCAAATCAGACTCCTTTGTGGTTGGGAAGCAATCTAATGGAGTGTTTACTATAGGGGGGAAATAACGCTTTCACAAGCTGACAGGGAGAACAACAACAAATATTGACATATGAATCATCTTAAAATTATTCCAAGCTTTGTAAATGGAAACAGAGCTTGCAGCTCAAATTGCATTTATTCTGAGGAGAGGAAAGCCCTTTGTGTGTGTGTGTGTGTGTGTGTGTGTGTGTGTGTCTGTCTGTCTGTTTGTCTGTCTATCTACAAGCTTTGTCACTATAAGCCGTAGCTCCAGGTATGACAAGAGGAACATGCCCAAGGGTGGTTGAGTTATTTTTTATGTCACTGTAAACCTGGTACACTCAACAATAATCACCCACTCAGGATCCATTTTTGTCCATTTAGGTAGAAATCTTAGGTCTTTCAAGCAATACTGCTAATTTCTGGTGCTGTGAAGCACACTGAAACTGGACTACAAAATTAAGAAAGCACTCTTAGTAAATCTATATTCCATGCATCATAATACTATAAACTCTCTCTCTCTCGCTCTCTCTCTCTCTCTCTCTTTTTCTCTCTCTCTTACTCTATCTATCTATCTATCTATCTATCTATCTATCTGTCTATCTATCTATCTCTCTTTCTTCCTCGCTCTCCTGTTTCGCTTGTCCACTCCTCTTTTCTTTCCTTTTTTTGTATTTCTCAGAAATTGCTGTCTATTGCTGGGAGATTTCTATCAGAACAGGTTTTGAACTGAGTGGGCACACAGAGTGTGTGTGGAATGACAATGAGACCATGGCTTCAGCTCTAATATTAACTTATTGAAAGAGTCCCCAGGAATTGTGGTGCCATGTTTTCTTGAGAGCGTCAGCACAGCTATTGTTCTTTTGATGGTTCTGCTATTAATAAAGGCCATCTAGAAAGGTTACTCCATCAGTGAAGGAAAAATGAATAGAATTCAAGAAGCTCTGATGTTTAAATTCCTCCATTTTGAGGTGAGGAACATTATGACTTTGCTTACAAAGGCTTTATCAGATGTACGTTAGACATACAAGAAGAACCTTTTTCCTGACTTCCATTCTGTTATTTTATCTTAAATATTCCATATGATCAATCAGTCATTTTGTATTAGCTACTCTGACTTGGGACAATTTATGAACTTTATGAAAATACACGATTTAGTAGATAGACCATACAGCAGACATTTTCCAAATGTCAAATCAACAAAGAAGAAAATGAGAAGCAGTCAGTTTAGATGAAGGAGCCAAAAACCTGTCAGGCAAAGCCACAGGGAATTCAAACTCGTGAACATTTTCTAGTATGCACCACAATGCACTTGGGCTTTTTACATGCACTATTCCCATTTTGTATAGACTATCCCCATAGCTGCAAAAATAAACCAGAATTGAAATAAACCTTGTATTGCATAACATCAGACAAATAACTTGTGTGGTTTCTCTCTCCCTCAACCTCCCTCCTGCCACCCCCAACCCACCCCCCCATTTGTTGTTCATGATATTCTGTTAGTTTAACAATTCATTTCCTTAACCAGGACGCAGGTGCCTTACTGAGATTCAATTTTATATCACTGATGAAAAGAATCCCTCGACAACAACCAAACACAAGGATTAAATAGAATATTACTGTCCTTAGGGGTATTTTTATTGAAGTAATATAATACAATCCATTAATAAATGTCAGTACAGGTATTGTATGCAGAGACCTTGCACTGTTTTACATCTGAGTTGGTCACAGATTACAGAGAGGAGATTTTGGCTCTTGACAACTATTTGCTGAAGGTGCTTGTATGGTTCACAAGGCACAGATAGAGAGAAAAGATGCACTTACGCACACAGTAGGTGAGAGAATCAAAAAAGCAAGGTGTATTAAACACACTAAATATCACATAAATATTAACCCAATTTGGCAAAATATGTTCATATTTATTCTGTCTTGATGCTAAAGACCATAGAGGGCTGGTAATGACTCGTTGATCTTGAGAGTGGGCTCCTGCTGCTTGTAATCCATTCACTTCAGGATCTCTTCAGCGACTAACCGTGGAACCTCGAGGAAAAGTCTAAAAATGAGTGTAATGAATGAGATGAAAGGCTTGTGACATTCCAGGTAGTGACAGAGTTTGCCAAGTATAGTTGCTGCCTGGGGCACACTCTAGCAGCAGGATGTAGAGCAGGGGAGCATGACGTCAATGTGTGATCCCAATGGGAGCTTTTCTCTCTGGCTCTGTTTTAATGACTTTTCAGATAGTGAGGAAAAGAAATGTGGGTAGACGGGTGCAAGAATGGATGGACAGACAGACGAATGGATGGATGAAATAGAGGAAGATGGGTAGATGAGAAATGTCAGTAGTAATACTGGGAGACCTGCATGTGTGGGTGTTGCTGTGCACCCCCCTAGAGCTTGTAATTGAGATTTGCGCTACCCTATTGTACGGATCTTATGATGGCTTGTTTAAGTTCCTTTTTATGGAATGGTTAACGTGTGGCAAAAAAAAAAAGAAAATCAGGTGAAAAGAATTAGACTCTACTTGCCAAGAAGGAATCACTGCACCTGTCTCTTGTGCTCCATGACTTTTCTCTTGGACAATCTCCAGAGAGACCAGGACAATGGATTGTCCTAGATGTTACACTTTGCCAGGTTTGTCTTATGTGTGTGTCAATCACACTAAATTAAAAAAGGCCCAGGGAAGCCATTACCCTTCTACTGTTTGAAAGGACATAAAGAAATGGCTGCATGGAACCTTCTGGAAGTCCATCCAGTTCTATATAAATTTACCAGTTGACAAAGCAGTTGCTGCACAGGTATTGATATAGTCTGACTGGAGTTAGCCTTTAATCACATTACTACATATTAACTTTAAAAGTCAGTACACCCTTTTGTTTTAGAAGGCTCTTTGAGTTATTTTTTCACAAACATAATGTACTACATATAGTTATAGACATATAGTGTATACAGTTGTTATAAACATAGAGATATAGGGATATATACTAGATGTTGATGTAGTCAAAATGGCAGTGAAGTACACAAGATCTACAGATGAACAGAATCAAACATCATCTTTCATCTTTTTTCATCAGGATCAAAACTTCTTTCACCAGCTGTGGACAGAGGACCTTCAGCAAGCAAAGTGCTTCACAAAGTGTATACACTTTCTCTACATCAATATATAATACTATATATAATAATACTATATCTACACATTATACTATATCTAGATACTTCTTGTGCACTTCACTGCAGTTTTGAGTATCTCTACATATTTTACTACAGTACACTGCTTTAATCATTTTTGTATTTATATATTAGATATAGATATATAGATATAGATATATAGATATAGATATACCAGACTGAGAGCTGATAGTCGATTTCTTTTACTTGGTAAATGAAATGTCATGTTATTGTGAATAACACGATGGCTCTGTGTGTTTTTTTTGTTTCCCTGTTTCCTTGCTTCCTTCCTTGCTTGCTTGTATGGGCTTCAAACTGCTGGGGATATTCTCCAACAGCCTGCAGAATGACTCCTTCTTCGACTTTGACTCAAGGCCTATAGGGATCATCAGTTACATGTGTTTCTTAAGCCTAAAAAGAGACCACAAACAAAAATAAACATGTCTCCCTAAGATGAATTACAGACCCAGGTCTTTTCTCCCAGAAACTCTCCTGAGACAGTTGTTGCTGACAGCATAAAGGAGAGTTTTTGGTGCTTATTCTTATCGTTATGTCTATTTCATGTGTAGTTTTTTTATTACCCTGGGAATCATATTTTCACTTTTACCTACAAAATTGCAAGTGCGTTGCAAAAGGCATTGGAGTTTTCTACCAGTACCCCCACTTCAATACCTGTGGTGGAGATTAAACATGCACCCATAGAACACTGAAGTTTCCAAGGTAAAAAGTAAAGAAGGTTCCAACACCATTCAGTCAGGATGGATGAAAACACACACAGCTTTTCCCACCGACCAAATGCAACGTCTTGCTTTGAAGCATGAAGTGTGACGGAAGCATGACATTAAACTCATTAGTTAAGTGTTATTCTGACTTATTAATTTGACTGTTGGGTTTGGAGTTATATGTATTATAGCTGAAGTACGCAAATGTATTTACCTTTCCTGGTAAATAGTCCATTTTGTTTGCACACATGATAAAAAAATCATGCTTATTCATGCATTTAAAGATGCAGCACAAACAGGTACGAAAAAGCAGTGAATTTTCTGTCAAAATTGACCTGTATCCTGAATGATTACGAACCACGTTTTTGATTAGCTGTTCACATAGCAAATTCTGACTAATAATTGATATGTTATTATTGACACAAGTGACATATTGATATGTTATTATTATGGTATTGACTTTACTCTCTCATGGTATTTAGGACCCTTGTGATCTTTGTCCATGTGGTCTGACCTGCTGTATCATGCTTGGTATGTTTTCAACGGCTGGGTGCCTTTCTCTGCAGGGAGACGAGATAAGGACACTTTGCTATTCTCCATGCAGGCTCGCGAGGAATTGAAATCACTCTGCACACTCAGCAAGCATGGAATTACAGGGGGGTGGGAACAAAGGAAATATTAAAACACAGAGGTCGACAAATCACTCTAATTAATGAGTCATCGGTGGCCCTCCCTGGGTCGCGTGCAGCCAGGCACTCGTCCGCACTCTTAGAGCCCTTCCTACCCTAGAACGCTGAGGCTGGCTGAATGCAAACTGCTTTCAGATTTCGCCTTGCTTCCATCCCTCGGGCATGTGGCATTTTCTCTGTTTCAGATAACACATTTAATGCAATTTGTAGCAGCTTAGAGGGAGAGGATCAAAAGGTGCTATGGTAACTGAAAGAATGCATAAGTAAGGAGATAATTAAGAAGGAGAGCAGACTGCATTTGACACAATGGCACAGGCTTCTGAGATAACCTCCACAAAGCTAAGCGTCATAAACTGGTTAAAATAGCCCTTATAGTAGCTTGCAAATATGTATTTATTATTTATTCAAAACATTTTTTCTTAAATAGCTTTCCTTTCTGTAGAGGAAAACTCGTCAGAAAATGAAGACACTCACTAAGGCACTTTATGAGCAAATAGGATATTGGAAACGCCTGGATGAATAAATAGTGAGTATTCCAGCCACAGCTGTGTACAATCCAAGCCCTTATCTTTGAGTAGATCCACCATATGGTGTATCAGAGAGATGATGCTATGGTACATCAGACCTTTGCTCATGCCATGCGGGGTTAGCCTTCTCCTCGCAAAGCTCTTTTGCCTCAGGCACTGGGAGAGGACTCCTCCACAGAAGCATGGCACTAACATCTGAACCCATACCCATGTCATGAAGCCTCTAGCCCTGCTCGGTTAGGATTTTGGCTGAACATCAGAAGTGACTGCAGGGCACACAATAATGCCGACCGCCGCATTTCAGGGTCTTCATTGAAATCGCTGGTGCGTGACCTGCCCTTACTGGAATTAAAAGGAAGAGAATTGCGAGGAGGGGTTGAAGGCATCTGAGTTTGTTTTTCGGTTTTACTTGCAGGGATGAATCAAAGTCGTGCGTTAGATGAAGGAATGCTAAACTGGCTTTGACAAGTCGCAGACAAGCGAGGCAAATACACTCGCCTCAAGATTCAACAATGTGCACAATATTGTTGATGTTCCTGCCTTTCTGCATGAAATGAAATTCAGTCAGTTCTTCTAACATTGGACTGAGTGATATACTGCACACCATTTTGCATGTCTTCCCAGAATATCCAAGTTAGTGTTGTTATCTTAACATGCATGACTCAAATTTAACTAACAAAGGAGGAAAACCGAAGGTCTACATGAAAATTCAAGATTTCTAGCCTAAAGTAACATCCAGTGTGTATCATCCAGTGACATTTTTAGAACATACTTGAATTTGTCATTTTCAATGTGCATGATATTGGTAAAGGCACTTCCACTAGTCTAGCATTAATCCAATACTGACTGTACACCTCACAGTCTGTAATACCCAATAAATGATTAAAGAGAGAGAGGTTCTTCAAGTGTTGTTCTCTTTTCCCAAGCAAGCAGAGCTACATCATCAGCACCGAATCTACTAAGTCCAACATGATCTACAACTACAGACGCAGACATAGGAAAAAGCAAAACTAAGAAATAACACCATTCCATCAGTCCTATATATCTTGTGTACAGCAAAGCATATGTGAGAGTTAGTAGAAACATATGTCCTGACAGAATTTGGACAGGTGCATTAGAGTGGAACCAGTTGTTACTAACCCAGCCCCCCAGCTCTCCCCCCTCCCTTGTTTCCCCTGAACATTGAGGTATATGTAATACCTTCAATCACTGGTCAATTTATTAAACAAATAAACAAACTACTCAGGGTTGGGAGGGTCACTTTAAAAATGTTTTGTGTTATACATTACTGAATACCTACTATAAAATGTACCTGTAATCTAACCAGGCGATAACTATATTGAAGTAATCTGATTACTATCCAGTAATTTTGGATTGGTTTTGTGCCAGCCAGCCACATTTTTACATGCTCCTGTATTTTCACTTACTCATGAACAAAGGACACGAAGTTTAAAAACAAAAATTTGCTAATAGTAATTAAAATTTATTGAAGTGTCTGTATTTTTTTATTGTTCTTCATGCTTCAGGCCACATCTAAGGCTGAGACAGGCTTATGTGTGAGGTACCTTGCTATTTAATTTCTTTTTTTTTCTGTAACTTTGTCAGAATACAGTTACCATTTTTTGTTATTCTCATTATGTAACACTGTTACATTTGTTCTTTTACTGCCCAAGTTTGGGTAGAATTACCGTTGATATTTTAGACTATGCTGACATGACTGTATCACCTTCTTGCTACAGATTTGTCAGATGCTGCATTCATGCTGCAAATCTCTCATTTTACCATATCTCAAATATGGTTTATTGCATTCAGATCTGGTGACTGGAAAGACTACTGAAGTAGAAGTAGAACCAGTTTGAGATGATTTGTGCTTTTAAATGTGGATGTGGTGCATTATCATGTTGGAAATCATCATTATAAAACAGGTAAATCATATAACTGTAAAGTATAATTCATAACAACATAATTTAAAGTGATTATGTTCAATTATACCATAATTAACATAATATCACATAATAACAAATGGATAAACTGCAGCCATAAATGGATGGTTACCAACAATACTCAGCTAGGCTGTGGCCTTTAAATTGATGCTCAATTAGCATTAATGTGTGTCCTCACCATTACACCATGACCACCGACCTGAACTGTTGACACTAAGTCAGGTTGGGTCCATGAATTAAAGCTTTTTTCCACCAAATTCTGATCCTACCATCTGTAAGTAGAAGCAGAAATCAAGATTTATTGTACCAAGCAACATTTTTCTAATTTTCACCTGTCCAGTTTCGGTGAGCCTGTAGCCCAAGAGTCTTGGCTGACCATAGTGGAACCCAGTCTGGTCTTTTGGTCTTGTATCTCCCTCAAGGTTCAACATATTGTAAGGTGTGTAATGCTTTTCTGCTCGGTGTAGTTGTAAAGGGTGGTTATTCCTGTCAGTTCAGATCTGTCTGGCCACTCTCCTCTGACATTTCAATCAACAAGGCATATCCACCCACAGAACTGCCACACTCTAAATGGTTTGTTTGGGTTTTTTTTGTACCATTCTGTGTAAATTCTCGAGACTGCTGTACATGAAAACTCCAGACGTTTAGCAGTTTCTGAAGTACCAGTCTTTTAAACACCAACAAGTTTGCCATAGTTAAAGTTGTTCAGATCACATTTTCTCCTCATTCTGATGTTCAATGTGAACAATACCTGAAGCGTGTGACCCAAGTCCATGCTGTGCAGTTGCTGTATGACTGATGAACTGCATGAATAAATAGGTGTACAGGTGTTCTTGGATGGTGAGTGGGTATTGAGAATACTTACCTTACCTCATTTTAGAAACTGCTCAAGGGCTTTTTCCATGGAATCATTATAAGTATCTAATTGAATTACCTTATGGCCAAGTGTTTGAGTTAAAATATGTTCAATTACAGTTAAATATAATGACTATTAGTGTTTTTAATTTGGTCTCCCTTATTTTATAAACCATTAGTAATAAGTTGCAGACCAATTCTATTGGTTTTAAACTGAATTAAGGTGTCAGTAATAGTGAATACATATTGGCTGCACTTAATAATTTACAGGGCATTCTTGTTATCCCAAATGGAATGCTATTCCTTCTCCATAATGACTTAGGAGGAAATCTTGTGGAAGTGTTTTGACAACCACGCCCAAATGGAAAATTATGTCTGGTTTTACATTTAACTGTATTGACAAACTACTCAGTCTGTTATGTTGTTCGGCTAAGTAAAAGTGCCCTGACAGGCCAAATGGTGCCATAATGAATATCCATGTTAACCCCATACAACGCTCACTATTTTCAGCCAAATCTTAATGGAAGCATTTGTCGAGACAAATGATGTGACAGGAAATAACGTTTACCCTTGCAGCCATAGAAAACCAACACAAAAGCTTAGGTGCTCTTAATGTCAGTGAACAAGTATCAAGCAGAAATACATTTATATGCCTGTCTCCTCTCCCAGACCTCCTACTAACACCCTTTGCCATCAAAAGTCAGGTTTGTAGTACAGTAAATTCTGCATTAATAGACTTCCAAGAAAGGGGAAGTCAAATCTATAAAGGGTATTTCACACACCCCATCGAGAATTCACCCCAAGTAAACAACTGTAAAAACTTTTTGTCAGTTCAGCCTAGTCCCCACACAGCATACAGCCAAGATTTTGCTCAAGTGACTGAGTGACTCATAGGGAAGAATCAGTCTCATTATTACAGCAAGAGAACAAAAGACAAGATAAGGCACAGTACACGCATTTCTCAGGATTCATTTGGGTGTAGTTTCTGGAATTACCATGTTAGGTATTTTCTCTCAGAGGGATGGGATTTTCCTCTAGAGAGTTGGTGGCTTCCCTGTTGGAATAAAAAAACCAGAATTGTGGAAAAGGTCTGATATGACCTCAGATTGCCTTTGTAACTTTCTCATAGATTTAGTTTTAATATGTTTAGGGACCTGATTATCATTCTGTAATATCAGGTGCCTGAAAGCAAGGGGAAGAAGACCATCAAGGTATTCCAAATGAGAAGATCTTGTGAAGACATTTTTAAGGGAAGGGTCAGCTAGCCATTAGTGAAGAAGCACATGGCAGCAATGTAATTAAGAAATCTTAATCAATGGGGATGATGTCATCAAAATGCTCCCAGCAGGGGAATGTCACCCTCATTATTCATCATGGTAAAAGCATGTCACTCACAGACATACATCAATGCATTAGTGAGACCTTATTATGCTCTCCACTGGCCCTCTCTTTTAATTACCAATTAATGAGAGAAATGCATTGTCAGATCTACTCAGGATCAAATTATGCTAAGGGTCACAGGGCATGGGTGACCGTCCCAGACTGAAAGATACCTGCTCAGTCTAATGTAGGTAGGCTGTTCTCCTTTCTGCCCTCCTGCCTGGCTCCCTGAGTGAATTAGCCAGCAGACAAGCACCCAGAATTAGCCCTCTGCATCACTCTATCAGCCTGAAATGAATTCATTACTGTCGTTGAAATACTGAAGGATTAAGAAGCAAAAGACAGCAATGCTTAAATGAGCAAATGTCGCCCAAGGGAGTTTTGTTGATAATTTAATTAGGGCAGATGAAGGAATGGTGGGTGGATGGATGGATGATAAATATCACTGAATTAGTATTTCAATATTGAAAATACCCCTTTAATTATAATCCTGCATACTTTAGGTTATTATTTACCATAATAGTTGTATCGAAAAATGGCTGTAGTCAGAGAAACAGCAGCTCTCCACACGTATCTGAGCTCCTGCCAAACAGGCAGGCAGCTTAATCTGCATAGCCGGTCTGGAGACCAGGGGCATCACTGTGATGTCAATTCCTTGGCAGCAGCCACAACCCATTACTGTTCATTTCACTGGGCCTTTATCCTTGCAGGAAACCCTTCTTTAATCTGTCTATCTCTGTGCTCTATCAATGCCTGGACTACAGAGGAGGAGCCAAAGGGAAAGGGACAAACCTAACTCTTTTGAGACTGTGTGATTTGTTAGAACTCCTGCAGAGCAGCTGTAGGCCCTGATACTGAGCTTCACCCCCAGACTGCTGCAGCCTGCGTTGCAACTTCAGGCTGGGTCTTAACACAATTGCCGTCGAAAAGACAAAAGGCGCTTGTCACAGCGCTGAGATGCAGTTGCACTGTAATTCAGTCACAGAGGAACAACAGGCTCCCCAGTCAGACCTGAACCAGCTTTTCTCTTCCCACTGGTGCCCTTGAAGAGAGCACATCTCCTAGCTTTCTGCCTCCCTTACCCCTGCCCCTCCCCACCCC
>JAOXYF010000020.1:6171777-6204028 GCA_028565775.1 Sternarchorhynchus goeldii | reverse complement strand
CCCCCCTCTCCTCTCCTCTCCTCCCCCCTCCTCTCCTCTTTTTCCACTTTATAAATATCTCCATGGTCTTTTAGCCTCTTGTCTCTTCCCATTTGTGTGTATGTATAGGTGGTGTGAGTGGGTGCGTGTTTGTCACTATGATGTCGGGTCTCAAGGCTGAAGGTGACAGACGAGAGAGAGGAGAAGGATGAACAGAGAAAGTCAGAGAAGGAGAAGTAGAGACATTAGAGAAGAGAAAGAAACAAAGCGGTGGTGTGATTTTTGCTAAAAGCCATTATGGGCATTTATGTGAAGTACGGGCATCGCTATCATGGAACTAAGTTACACTGGGCAAGCGTGTAAGAGCGAGTGAGTGTGTGTATGGTGCTTTGTTTATCTGTCTGAACATGACTGAACCTGATTTCACCTGCATACTGGCAGTGGGTTTGTTAGTGCACACCCCAATGGTGCTTTGCTGTTCTGGAATTTGCAGTAGCTTGCTGGGGTGGGGGGGAAGAGTGGTCTCTGAACGCGTCTCACCTCACGTCTCTCTAAAGGGCACCACAGGATCGACAGAAGCTCCGGTTTAAATGCTGATCGGTTATGGGAAGATTCTGCTAGCAGGCCTCAGCATTCCCTGTGAGCGTGAAATGTGCTGGTCGCTCCAGGGTAAGACGGACTGTGTGTGTGTGTGTGTGTGCATGTGCATGCATGTGTTTGTATGCCTCCAAAGTAAACAACAGATTCTGCTTAAGATATTCTTATGAATGTGTTTGGGGCTGTTCATATGGCAGGGTTATGATTCTAGAGAATGTATGCTGGTATAACAACACGTTGAGTTTTTCTGAATTATTATTCCATATTTGTAAATTACATCTGCATCTACTTCTGCATTCTCTCTCTCTCTCTGTCTCTGCAGGTGTGTGCAGGTTCACCTGACCTGATAACATATACACTCGTACACACCTGTGCACAGAGAATCCTATTCACACCCAAATGAATAAACACAGAAAGGGTAACCAAGTATAAAGAAGCATGCTGACCATGCAGCTGCAGAGAGAAGTGCATGCGTTGGGATTTCATACACACATATTCAAACAGGGAACCTTAATAAAACACATATGAAGCCCCCGTGAACATTCATTAGTACCATAAATCGATGATCTTTACCTGTTTACCATATTTGCAGCTACGTGAAAATAAAATTTGCTGGTGTTTTGTGTGAGAGTTATGTCAGTATGTGTATGAACTACAAACCACAAGTTAGTGTATGTGTGTATATTTTTCTTTGTCATTCTCTCTCTTCTCCTCTCATTATCTCTCTCTCTCTCTTTTCCCTCTCTCTGTTGGCATTGCATGCGTCAAGAAACCCAAATAACTCATTTGAAGAGAGTCTATATCAATGTACCTATCAGAATCTGGTATATCACAGACTCTCTCACCACACACACACACACACACACACACACACATGCAGACTATAAGGCAGACAATGACAGATTCTGTTACATAGAGGAACAAATGGTGAACTACTGCTGAAACCTGCCTATCTCAGTGATAATCTTAACACTGTTGTGTCTGACCCAGTTGTGTTTGGCCTACCTGAGATAACACACACACACATACACACACACACACAAACACACATATATATGCTCATTCAGGAATGCAAGCATGACATCTGACCTATTTTCATTATACAATATTCCTGCTCTGACACTGGAGAACCCCTGAAACCATCTCACAACCTTCCTGTGTGCAGATGCTCACTAAGGCGATGTCTTTATTGCTAGTGTTATGTCTGAATTGTAAAGGCAAAGTCTGAATTCCAGGTCATGGGCTGAATTTAGCCCATGGATTGGCTGAATGGATGCAAAAGGATGGTGTTAATTCAGCCGGTATGGGCAGTAAAACATAGGAGAGTTACTGTTAGGTTGAGGTCTTCAAACTTTTCATTTCATTCATTAATGCCTTCTAACTTAAATTGCCATTGCTGGATGATGTTCATTAGCTTTTGTAAAGAAATCAAAGCTGTTTTGATGTGATGAAGTGATGTTATTCTGTTCATGTTATTCTAAGTGAACTGTTTGTGTTTCTCTGGCTAGTTAGACTTGCAGATTGGAGTTTGTGCTTGGCCATGTGCGCTCACAGCTCAGTACGAATTCCGATGGATGCTGTGCGTTGGCACGGTGACTTGGGTTTGCGTTGAAGATGCGTTTCCGTGGGTAACTGAACGTGTGTGGATGTCTTGTTCAACTTCAGCAGGATGTGGAGAAGTGGGAATCCATAAGGCTTTGTTTACAGACGTTTGCTTTCTCTCACGCCTTCCTTCCCTCTGTATGTACATATATGTGTGTGAGTGTGTGTGCACATCTATATGCTTTTGTTGGAGTTTCTCTTTATGTTCATACAGACTTTTCTGAACCAGTCTTCCCTGGCACATGTAAAACCTAACTCCCTATTAATAATGCACTTCAGACTGTTCCTTATTTGCAGTGTATTCAATGACAATAAAGGAGTTTGTTTGTTGTCTTTTCTTAGGATTGCGAGTGTAGCGGGAAGATCAGATGCAGTTGTGAAGGAGTGAAAGGCATTAAGGTACGGTATCAGATCTGCTTCAGGTAAAGTTCCCACTATACAGTCAGTTTTTGTCGTGATGCTGTCGCTCTTTCTGAACACACCGCTGTTGTCTCTGACCCAACAGTCACTTTTTTTGACCAAGAGGCCACTCCTTATGACCACGTAGTGAAGCTTACTTGCTGGAAAGTATTTGTTGTATAGATCCCAATGAAGCAACTCAAGTCAGATCCTCCACACGTTCCTGAACGGTAGGATGTGGCAGTGCCATCCGCTGAACTGTTCCGTGGCCGACCCCAATCTGTCTCCCAGTTGGCACTTTTCGTTCTCAGTAACGACCGTTGCAGTCCAGCTTTGTACGGAGAGAGAGAAAGCGGGCCAGTAGCAACGAGCGAGCCGCTAACGCTCTAAGAACTGATGTGAAACCCCACTAAGGATAAATGGAATGATTTTGCTGGAAGCTTCGGACGCACAAAAAAACAACAACTGTACAACTAGAAAGCAGCAATGATTCAAATAACTGTTTAGATCTTGTACTCTGAAAGGTGGAGTGACAGGCACTGCTGCACGATTAGCATTATGGCACTAGCTAATGTAAATGCTTCTTTCTTTAAACATCACTTTTTTTAAGTGTAAACGACAGCGTATCACAGCACATCTGTTCTGTATTCTACTACACTGTGAATGTCTAATTACACTTTTTAAAGTTCATATGTGAAACGTATTTTGTCATTTCTCTTCTGCTGGACGAGGCTATATTCAGGAAGCTGGCTTGGCCTTTCCTGATCAGTCAGTGTTGGCTCTGACCAATATCATATGTATGCAATGCACTGTAGTGTACAGCACTGTAGTGACTGATCGGAGCAGTAGCTTACTGCCCTCTAGTGGTTAATGAAAAGATTGCATTCTGCATGAACTTGACTATGACTTAATGTGCAACAGAATATAGTTAAAGGTTTTATAGGTTACATTTATTTAATTATTAAAATATTTTAATTTTGAGATTGATCTGATTAGACTACAACTTTATCTTTGTTTTCTCTGTTACGACCCCCTCCTCTGTCTAGCACAGGATAATTTGACCTAGAGTTGTTTGACCACCAGAGGGCAGCACCATATGGGTTGTACTGGGTGACGAGTTGTGGGTCTATAAGAATATTCCTCTGACAAAGATTCTCCTTTTTTCCCATACGTTTTTTTAGACTCTCCTTCTTTCTCTCTCTCTATAGTTTTCCTGAATTCCAAAACAGTTTCCTATATATTTTTCTCGTGATTGGGTTATTTTATTTTATTTTATATTTTTTATTGTCATACGTGCAGTGGCCTCCTTTCTTTATGTGGTATCCTTTAAATGCCAGTTCGAACATCTCTTTCTCATGTATGAGTGTTTTTTCTCATGTATGAGTATTTAACAACATTAAAACAAAAGTATATTGTAACGGTTAGAGAAAGGGAGGCGGACACAAATGAGGAGAAGAGCGACATTTATTGAGGACAAATCAAAAATCGGATTCGTCCGGGGTCGACTCACAGAGAGAGCAGTATAAATACACATAACCAAGACGAACACCAGACATAACGATAACACTAACAACTCAGACAATCGGCAGAAAGCCAAGAACAGCGATGAAACAATCCACTTTCACACTGACCGATGGCAAACAAACTGAAAACCTAGGTATATACACACTCACTAAAGATCAGATAAGCAAGAAACAGCTGAACACAGTGACGGGTAGGGACAACCAAATGAGGCTCGTGACAAACCGGATCAAAACAAAAGCACATGGAAAACGGAAAAAAGGAAATAAACCAAAACACGTAAGTGGGGAGGAGACAGCGTGACATATATATTGCAAATAAAACAAATTAAAATATGTGAAATATTTACATTTAATGCTACCTATATTTGGTATATTAAATGATTTACCAGCATTTCAGAATTTATTATGAAATAATAAATCTACATACTATATAACCAAAACTATATTATGTCTGCAAACACTTCAGTGATGATAATCAGAACAGTAGACCACTGCCATCTCGTGGTGAATTAAAATGTTACGATCTACATGCTGGAACTTGGTTGTTATGAGGTTTGATGTCCAGTTATACAGATAAATACAAATAACTGAAATGAGCTGTATTGGCTCAAGTAGGTGCTGGTTATGGAGGGGTCTCTGTGTAGGTGGGTGGCCTGGCCACCCAGGGATATCTGATAAACTGTTATACCACTGATGTCTGATGAGACACACTTATCAACAGCAGTCACACACCTGTACCTCTGTATGTGCATGAATGTTCCTGTGTGTGTGCATGATTGTGTGTGTGTGTGTGTGTGCGCGTTACTGTGTGTGTCTGGCATACCAACAAAAGGAATATTCAAGTGCAAAGAGGGAATGTTTCTCCTCTTACACAAAAAAGAGGGGCCCTCTATTCACAAAACCCCCAAACCATGTGCAGACCGATGCACACTTTGGGTCCCCCCCCACACACACACACCTCACACATCACACACACATTTCCAACGGATTCCACATGCCCTCAGAATCAAAAGCAAGCTGACTATGAATCTTTAAGAATCTCTGAATCTTTAGAGAATATTGCGTTTTTGTTATTATATTTCAATGAGAGTGCTATTAGTACTGTGTTGCTATATTAGTATTAGTACTGTGTTGTTATAGTAGTATTAATACTGTATGGTTATATTAGTATTAGTACTGTGAATGTGAGCTCTACCTCTTCTTTTCTCTTTTAACCCCCCCCCCCCCTTTAGGGTGAGCCAGGTAATAATGGCAATGCTGGGCATCCAGGTGTACCTGGATTTCCAGGAATTGAAGGCCCCCCTGGTCAGCCTGGGCCCAAGGTGAAAACCTCACTGTGCTCTTCAGAAAGTCCAACCTGTTCCGTATTCAATACAAAATGGCGTCGTTAGCGTTTAATACGTAACAAGTGAGACTGCAAGTAATGACACTTCAATAGAAAAAAAAAAAGTCAAAATGATAGTTGTCTAGAATTTGAAAACAATACTTACACATAAGTTGAATGAGTTTCTGGATGTTTATCTTTAATGATTCCTGGTTATTATATGTAGCACTTCATTCATGGTATACCACTTCATAAGTGTGCTTACGTTACAGGGCATCATTGGACCACCAGGGTATACTGGAATCAAAGGCTATAGGGTATTTCTCTTGAGTGTGTGCTTTTGTGTGTACGCATGCTTGTGTGTGAGTGCAGGCACATGCTTGTGTCTGTGTGTGTACACTTATGTATGTTTGCATGTGTATGTGTGCATGTGTATGTGCACATGTATGTATGTGTGCATGTGTATGTGTACATGTATGTATGTGTATGTGTACATGTATGTATGTGTGCATGTGTACACATATGTAGCTGCATGTGTATGTGTCCATGGGTATGTGTACATGTATGTATCTGTGCATGTATATGTATACATGTATGTATATGTGCATATGTATCTGTGCATGCCTTCTCTGGCATGCTGGCATGAATGTATGTGTCAACGATGGGCCATTTGCTGTGTTTTAAAACTAATGCTTCCTTTAATTGTCGTTGCTAGGGACTTCCTGGGAGTCCAGGACTGAACAGTTATCCAGGAAACCCTGTACGTATTATTTGGGCTAGAAAGAAATATTCACACCATTACTGTGTCTGTCTCATTTTGACCATAAATAAACACTTATCTAAAGCCCTGTTGTAGTCTTCTTCCCTGTCTAAAAGCTATTATATCTCTACTCTGTAAAATGAGAGTATGATCCATGGTTGCAAGGATAAGGATATTATAGATATTATATTATAGGATGTTATAAGTTATTTTCATTGTTATCTCGGCTGTGTCTAATTCAACAGACGTTTTCAATCCAGTCCATAAATATTTGGACAGATACAGTTTTTGCTCTTTGGGATCCTGTACTCAGTCACATTGGTTTTGGAACATCAGCTTCCATTTGATCTATGTCCTTACCTGGTCATCCATGTAAGGAACTGCAGCCCTGTTTGTACATAGAACTCCAATTTCAAGCACACATCTCAACTCTTACATCTCAACATGATGAGGCTCTTACATCTCAACATGAAGGCTAGATAAGAGTCTGTATCACAAGCCACTATGAGCCTAAAAGCCAAGATAAAAGCTGTTTCAGACGTTTACTCAAGAGGGTAATTTCAGAAAATCAAATGAATTGAAATTCAAACAACTTGTTAAAACCAGCTTGGTAGATAATCGAAAAACATGCCATCAAGCAAGACTCCTTTTCAGCCATTGAACAAATCAAAATCGTTGTTCAGGGCAGGAGCACAGAAGAGCGAACCAACATTTACAACATCTAACCCATGCCAAAGCCTCGAGAAAAGAATAGACTTATGCGCACACACTTAACACACTTAAAAAAAGCCTCTGAACTGCTCAGGATCCAAAACATTCTAGGACTAACGCAGCCCCGGCAGGGAAAGTACTTATCAACTGGTAATGTCTGCAGGTCACTGGTTTCAGGTGACCATCGACTGATGATGTCTGCTGGTCACTGGTTTCTGGTGGACACTGACTGCGAAGAATTTGTATCCAAGCAACCAGACATGTCAATTTCTAACAGTTAATGTGCCTTAGATGCTTTTGGTCTCCTGAAATCAGTGAAGAATCAGTGAAACATTCTGTACTGGTGTCCTGAACCTTATACACATTTATTGGCCTCGTTCATGGTTTTATCCAAAGCCGTTTATGTTATTCATGATTGAGGTCATTGGAAGCTTGGCATTGGTGCAAGTTACCCTCACTTAGTGCACAAAACTAACTTTAAAGGGTTTGATAACCTATAGATTCAGCTATATGGTGCTAAATTGTAAGAACTGTAACTGTACTAAATTGAAGCAAATACAGACTGTGATTTCTATATTGTTTACTCAAAACAGGAATATCACCCAGGCAACATGCTGCCTTCCCATATAATCCCATATGTATTGTTTTATTGAGCTGAACATGCCTTGAATTCTTTGTTTGTGATGAACAGAAGGCAGAAGCAAATGGGGAGCGAAAAGAGACATTCTAAGTGCCTTTAATTCATCAGATCAGAATGTTTTACGCTATGATGTCATTTTCTTTCAGGGACTCCCAGGGAAGGAGGGTCTAATTGGGCCACCTGGGAATCCAGGATGCGATGGCATGATGGTAACTGCAAACCCATAACAGTGACGTGTATTAGCAAACAGTAATTGACCTCAGGCAATACACGTATGAAAGCAAATAACAATACTGGCTATTGCATCTGCTCGGTTACTAGGGTGACAGAGGTTTTCCAGGAAATCCAGGAAGTCCTGGACTTCCAGGCCATCCGGTGAGCTGTCAGTTATGTCTTATGGCAAATGCTACTGAACTACAGCACACTACAGTCAACCAGTAATGTCCTGGACAGCGAGAGATCTCGGACACTGTATCCTTACATTCAGCATCAGTATGTGACAGTTCAATAATGTGTGACAGTATTTGTTGTGACATTTTTTACAGGGACTGCCGGGGGAACAAGGTATGAAGGTGTGTATGCATTTTGTGAAAGTCCTAACAATTATAATCGGAGAAAACTATGTCTGTCTATCTATCTATCTATCTATCTATCTATCTATCTATCTATCTATCTTACCCCCAACCCCCCTTCTTTGTAAATCAGTGTAAGCATGAAAACATGAAGGTTGATTGACGTTCGTAGTGCGACAGTGTGCTTGTAGAATTTGGACCCCACCACCTCAACCCCCGCCGTCCTCCTCTGTTGCTCCACTTAGCGTTACTTTTGCTAGAATATGGCGTTGGGTCATTCATATTCCGCTCACATGTGTAGGCTTTTACAAACACGCAGAAGGAAAAGAGGCACCGTCTGTGTGATACTCTTGACACCTAAACCTTACTGCATCCAATAAAAATGATAAAAAACATCCTAAGTGTAGCTTGTGCCGAGTTTGTTACTCATACATCCGCACCATGGATCACATCCTTGAGCACGTTATCCCATCTCCTACAGGTTTCTGATCTTCCGCGGGAAAAGGGTGTCAGCTCACACAAGGCTGTGCAGTGTTTCTTCAACATTTAACCCTCTAATGCCCCTGGACCTGGCTGAAATATGGTCAGGTGGCAGTGTGAACTATGTATTATTTGCATTCCTGACACACAGGGTGAGAGTATAGGCTTGGCATTGGCACTTGAGGAAGATTATGTAATTTCAGTAGATGATTCATGGTGGTGGGATGTTGCTTCCTTAATACTGTTCGGGCATGAACAGTTTGACAGGAGCTGTCTTTTCTGGAAAGATACTGAAGGCACTGGCTTCTGCATGTTAGGCTATAAAAGAAGATGGATATCACGAGACAGTTGTCTAGGTGTAAATTAAGTCTAGTGCTTGACTAAATTTAATGGGGATTTGAACTTTACAGTTCATGTGAGTCATGATCAGGGCTTAGTACATGTCTGGAAAACACTGCTCATTTCACTGCCTGTAGGGGTATCAAACAAACAGAGTCAGCTGAGATAATTGCATTTAATTGGTACTGCTCTGTCTATTCCAGTTCCTGAAATGATGCGCTAAATATAAACATCATCTCTCTCAGAAAAGATCTGTTACCATCATGATTTTGACAGATCTGTTACTCACAATTTGTAATGTTATAGAGAATTTACCTGCACTTAAACCAGGTGATATAGATGTGATATAGATGTGATATAGATGGCTCCACCTTAATTCAAGTGCTATGCCTTTCTGTATTTAAAACATCTTTTGTATTTGCATCGTGAAAACATAAAACAGTGCTAATGTGTTTGTTCATTATGATTTTACAGTTGTCATTATGATTCTAGAGACCAAGCAAGTGAATGCGTTTTATAAAGGGATCCAAAGCCTGTATAAAATGTGATTAACTAAAGCATGATTCTACCAGCCCCTTAATGTGAGGTGAAGAATGTTCAAGGGCTAAAATCTTAGTTGTCTGTATCACAGACAGAACGACTGTCTCTTATTATCTTATTATTATTATCTCTTATTATCTCATTACTGCCAGAGCCATAATGCTCTGGAAACTGCTTGACAGCTACTCTGTTTAGTTCTTTGCACTCTGGCCCATAATCATCTTACCCAGCTTAAATGAATAGGACAAATATCAGAATTTGGATAAGAGAAAATAAATCCACTAAAATTAAAAGCATAATCACATTTAGACAATACATTTACTCACTCAGACCGGCTGCACACACGCTGCACAGCCACAGGGTGTGGTGGTTTAAATTACACTCCAGTATGACATGGTAAATGACAGATTGGGGTGTGGGATGTTAATTTCCTGCTTTATGTTTGCCTTCGGGTCGTGCTTGGTGTGTTTTCCCAGAAACATTTTAAGCACAGATCTGATGCTGCACAATTAAGTTTGTACTAATTGCCCTTATAGCCTTACCTACAATTCATGCATTGCAGTTGATATGGTAATTTCATTATCTCTATCATCTTCACCACTGTTTAATTACATCACCAGTGAAAATAGTTCTGTCTGACCTAGATCTGGCCAGAATCACCATAATTCTTAATTAATCCTAATTCTTCACACTGCCCCTTATTGCTGCTCTAATCCGTGTCTGAGAAATTGTCACTAAAGTAATAACACAGTGATTAGTGGAGGTTTGGTTAATATTAACCAAATCAAAAACATGCCAGAGAAAGACCACTTCACTGGGTGATCATTTCAATTTTGCCCTCCACTCTTGGCAGTGAATTACAAACCGGTACTACAGTATATGTTTGATTGATGGTGTTCCCTCCAAAGACACTCTGAAGAACAAGGTTTAGCAGAAGGGCCACAGTGAGGATGGGCTCTAATGTGCTAAATTAAGTTCCCCCAAAGCAAGGAAGGTGTGTCTCTGAACATTTAGCCAATATTGTACCCATTAACCTTAAGTAATGCCTGCCATTTAAATGAAAGTGAAGCAGTGTAAAGCTCCAGCTCGACCTGATGCTACATGAGGTCCATTTCTAATGTGGGTCAGAATGGAGTTCACACAATGCATGGACACATTAAATATGAACAACAGTGGACACTTTACCTATTGTGTACGACTTATTTCAAAATACAAAAAAAAAGAGTCAGAATAGTGCTGTTGTTTATTTTACAAATTTCCTACTAAAATGCATCAGTGCAGATACATTCAGGAAAATATGTACAACTAGCTAGCTTATTCCAGCTCAACGAAGGTAATGCCATACCCAGAAAGACATCCAACCAGCAGCGATTCAGGAGTCTGCCAATCGCCCAGCCTTGCTCTCTGTTCATAGCATTAAAAAAAAAAACTCATGGTCCTTTATTAATCTTGTAGTTTCCATATCCCTCGATCCCCTCCGGAGTATAAAACAGCAGCATGCCGGTGGAATTTTAAGTGGGAGAAAATGCCTGTGTTCCTCTCCAGGTAAAAATGCTTGACTTGTGAACCATGAGCACCAAGTTTGTAACACCTTGGCACTTGTTGGATGCTTTTATGCTTATGTCAGCCGCTCTGAAGCAGTAATGAAACATTGGATTCTACTCTCTTATGCTTCTTGACCATTTCAGGATTCGTACATTGTGTAGGAGATGATGAGAAATCACTGCAGCCGTTTTTTTTACACCATTGATGGTGTTGCAGTTATTGTGTCTCTGGCTATTGAGGGCAAATTGGTTGAACTGAGCAACATATGAACATGAACTATGGGTAATAGAAAGCCACTTAACAATACGCTATGGCTTAAGCACATGTACCAATTTAAAAATAACCAAGTAGCTTATGCACAGTGAAAAAATGCTTTTAGAAATGTATAAATGTAGCTTTTATAGCATCCAAGAGATCTTACTATAAAGTTTCATTCAATACTAATAAAAAATATAGGAAAAAAAATTAAAATTCTGAATTTAACATTTTTTTAGAATACCCAACACATAAAAGTGTCTCGTTTTAGCCAAAAATGGGTGACGCAAATTGCTGATATTTGTCAGAAGGTTTTATCCAGGGAGTGCAGGACTGTGCTATATGAGTGTTACTGCTTTTAGCTTTGCCCTTGGTGATCAGCCATTCTTTACTGATCTGCTGCCCAGAATGATTTAATCACCAGTACCAAAGGACCTTTACTTTGTGTGTTTGTTAGTTGTAATAACTGTTACAAGTCCAGGTACCTTCCATGTGTTTCTGGTTTACTTTTACTCAGTAATGATGTACTTCATGATTTTCTCCAATATCCTCACTAATAATGAAGTTTATTTCTGGTTCTTGCACCAAACAGATAACTCTATGTTCTGCCTGTGCTTTTCACTTTAATATTTCTGTTACACTAGTCTGTGCTTCAGTACATCTTTTCCTGGAACAGGATCAATAATATTAATCAAATGTTTCTTCTTGTGTAATTTCACTGAGCAGATCACCTAATGTGCAATATATTAGCAAATGGCGATCGACAGATCGAGCAGCAACTTTGAGCGTTGTGGGATGGAAAGGCGCCCAAATGATGGCAGATGAACGAAAGTCTGAACAGGCTGCAGTAGTTTAAGTCCCACAGCAGATGTCGGACACTCTGGAAAACCCTGTCTGAGGTGCGTATGGCGCACTGGAGGAGGTCCAAAGTATTTCACACAGGCACAAGCATACAGGCGAAAAACTGGCAAAAGTTCATCTGTTTAGAAGGCTCCCAAACTTAGACGTGTATGCTTTCTCACGGAGGCTTATTAGGCAAACGTCTCATTTTGACAACAAATGGATATTGGCTGTGTTGCTCCAGTGGGCCTTGCTGACCATAATAAATGTATCTGTGGTTTCGGAATACGCTGCTTTCACAGTTTAATCAAAGTTACGGTCTGTATCATCTTGAAACTCTGAAGTGATACACTGTCTGTTGATTGTTAATTTAGGAAGCTTCAATCATCACCATATCCCACTAATGACCCAAACAGTGTAAATTGTAATATTTGTCAAGATTAGTCATCAAAGACGGAGAGGGGGCTGTTCATGTCTCAGCCTGGATCGTGAATATTGATTTGCCATGATTGCACTATATATTTGTCATTGCAGGAATGGTGCATGCAGTATAAATCTGGGTTGCTCATTATTTCGGAAGCTCTCTCTCACCACTCCCATCAACATCATTCCCTTCCCTCTCAGCATATTTCTGAGATTGGAGAGAAACTGGAGGACAGGTGGCATTTTCAAGCTTCTAAGATCAGTTGGCCTGAATTCTGAAACAGAAGGGTGTCAAAGCGAGGCGTGTTTTAGATGCTCTTTTATCAGGAGGGTGTCTAGAATTCACGCTGCTGCAGACAATGATGAGGGTTGAACTTGTTCCACAATACCAAAGGGAGCCATCGTCATTTTCCAGCATCTGAGAAGCGCAGGATGTAAACAAGAGAATCTCTGGCCACAGTATTACAGTGGAGGTGCCATAAGAAATGAACCAACAAAGCAACTGTTATGCAGGAGCAGTTACTACTACATACTCTTGTATAATTATTTCCTGAAATACACATATATTTCCAGAAAATATGTTATTTTGTCTGTGGCAGGAGCATAAAGGCAGTAATTTAGAATATGCAGAGTCTGTGCAAGTAGGTTGAATAAATGTGATGCATTCCACAGAGAGCCAGTCTGAGGCCCCAAACACACTGGATTTATGTGTGCTGGTCTGCCAGCTGCAGAGAGCCACAACTGGCCTGACTTCATGCAGAGTCAATACTAATGACTGAGGAGACTATATGGCCACAGCGAGATTATAGCTCTGAGGCCACAACCGCTCCTATTGTCATTGCAAGCATAGAAAGTGGTGGTTACCGTGGTCTGCCTCTTTTCGTCTCTTTGCTGAATTGTCTGTGCTATACAGTCATTAAGGCTAATGACTATCCAGACATATTTGTTTTGAACTGTGAAAAATACCGACAGCCCCCAGCAACATGTGGGCGTGGAGAATATCGAAGCGGTGGTGGAAAAAAAATCGGAACAGAATGCATTTATGCTGTTTTGCCAGCGGAGCAACATCGGCGAAGCAAGACAATATCATGCTCCTTCAGCACGTCGCTGGGTGTGAGTGTAATCGCTTAGTGCTGGTAAAACAGAGGCTTGCGTTTTAATTCATGTTTTGTTTTGTTTCGTTTTGTTTCACATGTCGTACACTTAGCGTGAAAGATTGCCCGAGCGGCGATGGAGCCACGTCTGGTTCCTACAGATGAGGGTCTGGCGGATAATCTCCCAGAGCCCGGCAGGGGTTCGAACAAACGAGATCATCCCATACGTCCCTCAATGAATCAGATGGATTGTCACCTCTAGGAGGCTACCTTGTTCCAAAGTTTAACCGCACGCCTGGGTGGCCCCTTCCATGGGCCAGCATACGCTATACCTGGGCCTCTCCACAGGAGCGCTCGATATAGCGACACAGTTGCAGGCGCGATAATGACAACGGATAGCGTCTCGCTAACGTGATCTCCAATGAAACTAAGCGTGGCGCCTGATGAGTAAAATAGCCTGTCCAGCTTTAATTGCCCTTAAGGGGCTACTTGGCTGGGCTTGAAGCTGACGGCCTCCTCGCCATTGAAGCATGTCACTACGGTCGACCAGCGGAGGCTCTTCCGGGGGGTTGGGAATCTGTATGCGCTGGCGATGCACGTGCAAGCGCTGGCTCCTTCGTTTGCACTTATGCAGGAGGGTCAGGCCATCCCTCTTTCCCTCCTTATCCTTTCCTTCTGCCATCTCCTCCTAGCACTGCGCTCTTCATTACTGCAGACGAAACCCATATACTGCAACATGAAGTTCTCATGACAACCCTTTGCTTGTCAGCACTGCTTATAATGGTGTGGACATTGTGCCTTTTTTATACATTCTTGTCATCATGTTTTTTTATGTGCCTAAATCATATGTCTTTTTTGTGAATCTAATGAATATAGTAAGGCAGTTCAATGAAGATTCGTCTACAAAAGTAATTTCAGTTTTAGATTTTGCGTTTAATTACTATGCATGGTGACTTACCTAATGAATAATGAATGTGGCTCCACACTCTATGTGCTCTGACTTTTAATGCAGTGCTTTCACTCCTCCAGTTTCTGCCTCTTTACAGAGCCAACGTTACCTTGACTGAAACCTACCAGCAAAGTAGAACCAAATATGCTTAATAGTTAGTTTTCATGTATTGTCAGAGTGAAATCTAAAGGTAAAAATCGTGTTCAAAAGGAGAAGCACTGCCGAGTTTGACATGGAGAAATCTACAAAGAAATAAGAGGTCAGATGGTCAGGTGTACTTGCTGTAGTGTGTGTGTGTGTGCGCGTGTGCGTGTGTGTGTGTGTGTGTGCGTGTGTGTGTTTCTCACATGGACACAAGGGCCTTCAGGAGTGTGGGCATGAGAATGTGGAGCTTTGGGAGCTTTGCACTAAACATTCTACTTCCTTCCGATGTATTGGGAAAGGTCTGTTCTAGCAGGTTCACTATAACGCCATAGTTTGGTTGCCAGAGCAACCTATGATTGTCTGGCTCTGTGTGATTTAAAGAAACATTGGGTTTTAATTTAAGAACAAGCTTAGTTGTACATTGCTATTATTAAAACATAGTTATTTTTAATATTGAGACTGTAAATGCCATGAAAGTCTGTATCAACTTGCTATTGCAAGCGTTTAAAAATGACTGCAGTGGCTCTAGTGCAAATCCATGAATTATTCCTAAGCAAGCTGTCTGTGAGCGAATGAGTGTGTGTGTGTGTGTGTGTGACTGTGTGTGAGTGTGTGTGTATGTGTAAGGTTTGAGGGGAGTAGGGGGTTAGTGTGTATATATAGAGTTCTGAGTCACTACTGCTGTGTGTGTGTTGGGGAGGATTGAGAGAAGCATGGGGTTACTAGGGGGTTAGTGCATATACAGAGTACTAAGTCATCAATGCTGGATGTGTGTTGAGGAGGATTAATGGGGAGTAAGGGGTTAGTAGGGGGTTAGTGAGTGTATATAAAGTACTGACTCACCACTGCTGTGTAACAGTCTGTGCACAATGTGGGGTCCATTTGCAAAATTAGAAACCCAGCAACCTGAAAGGGCAAAGCCTTCGTTCTCACAGTGCCGGCCACTGGCGTGAGTTTTTATGATTACACTTAAGCACAATTCACTTTGCAATGTCCCTCCCCACCTCATCATGAAGGCACCAAGCAGATGCTGAAGCGATCGGCACCATGGTCCATATGTCTCGGCTGCTTATAGGGACTAATTTTAGGGCTTTTAGTTCAAGTCTCCTTGCTGTGGTTCTGAAGGGTCCAAGCATATAACAAAGGAAGGAGGAGATTTGTTCATAGTGATCTGTGTTCGCTCTTTGTATGATTTAAATGGGATCCAGTCGAGAATTTAGTAGATCCCCTCGTCTGATAAATGTTTTTGACTGCTGTGTCTCTCCGTGCTTTAGAATCTATGTGGTGAATACGTACAGTTTTCTTCTAAGATTCTGAAAAAGTTGTGTATTATTCATAGGAGTTTTACAGATGCAAGACTTTATCTAAAATGTAGCCACATGGTGTCTTCGTGTTTTCTTTGAAGTCTTCATTTTTAATTACGGATTAGCTGTACATAGAAATATTATGGTTCCGGTCCCACGCCAAGCTGGGTTACTCTTGCACCAAGCTTTAAGATGGCTGTGCCTTTTTTGGGGTCTTTTAGCCAGGTCAGCCCTCTGTCTCTTTGATTCTCCATCTGAACAGTAAAGCGAGCTGAAGGGCCAAGGAGTGATCATTCTTTACTCAGATAGCCCAGATGAAGAGCCTGTCGTGCTCTGCCACTCCTGAAGATTAGATGCGCTTTGGCTTGGTGACTATTTCCACAGGGAACGAAGAGGAAAACAATAAGTGTTTTAACCGCACGCGCCTGGTCCTTCGCCATTCTGCTCCAGCCGTGATTTGTTGTGCCAGAGAATAATGTTTTCCAGCTCCTTTGTGTTGGTTGGCCCTGCAAATAATGGAGGGTGTGAATGCCTTGCTAAAAATTCATCTAGGGTACAAGGATGAACATGCAAGATTCGCTTCCCCCAGGCTCTGTAGCACCAGAAAGGTGGGCTGGTGCCAGTCTAACCACTGCAGCACTTTTGTCTAGTAATTGTACTCTTCCTCAACTCCTTTCTCCATTATGATATAGATTTTCTCCCTGGGTTGTGTTAGAGGAGCAGCACATCGTTCTGACAAACACTTCCCCATGGACAGATTATCTGCTACAGTGGTGTTAAGGTCCATTGTTATGAAGATGACTAATAGCGTTGTGTGAATCACAAATCTGATGAAGTCCCTGCCTTTCCCAACATGCTGTGCTTGGAATAATTTGATGGGAATTTCAATGCACAGCAACCACGCCAGCATTAATTTGGAGACAGGAGCTTTCAGCCACCATGTTTACCACTTCCATACTGCTGTACGTGTTTCATTTCATTCCGCTACAGCCCCTCTCTGGGATGCGCAGGACAGAGAAGGAGATTGAATGCTCACTAATCCACATTTTATCCTCACCTGCCGCAGTGCTGTGGGCTGCGGTTTTGGCAGAGGGTCTCGACAGTTTAAAAGTGCTCCAATATGTTCACTAACAAGGGTTCACACAGTCCCAAAACATGGAGGTGCACCACCCCACAGCCAATAAATGGCAGTGGCACATGGCACTTGTGTTCTTCCCCACACAGTGTCGGAGTGTGAGAGGAGCACGGGTTAATGAGGAGATGCAGCTCCGTTCTCTCACTTCCTTTTGACCAAGGTTGCTGTGTGATGGCTCAGTGACTGATTGCCTGAATCAAAGGCCGTTCTTACTGCCCCTCAGCAGGATCCTCTGATTATTTAATGATTATGCATAAAATATTTAATGTGAGATGTTCTAATCTGGTTAAATTTGGTCATGTTTATCTCATTTTAACAGTCACAACCACTGGGTATTGCACTCTTACAATAAATGAATGTTATTGAATCGTTTCAACATCACAGCTCGTTTACCCTCCTATGCTCATTAGAAAGAGGTGGTTAAATTAATTAAGTAGATTCAGCCAATGTTGCTAACTTTTTTTCATTTAATCATCCAAAGAAAGTAACAGTGAATTAACAAGATGTAAAAGCTCTGCATTTATTTCCATGGATGCTGAAAGCTGCACTGCAGTGGATTGGCCACTAAAGCTATTCTAAATGAACATTAGAGAGACCCAATAAACCTGCAGCCAGTTTTTGTTTTAGAGCTAAACTATGTAAAAGTGCATTAATGTAAAGTATAACTGCCTTGCTAACTGGGGATGTATAGCTGTTTCAAAAGTACATTATCATATCCACACTAAAGTTAAACCTACAAAGAAACCATTGCTTTTGCCACAACGTTTTTCTTTCTTAATTAAAGGCAGCTTCCGACATCGTTCCGACAGCTACATGACATCGTTTATTTCATTTGCTACCTTTGTTTTGTCCAGCTAAAAGGTATGACTCACAATACAAAATGGCGCATTACGTTATGGATTTTGTTTGTGATGCTCCTTTTATATAATTATCAAAATGATTCTCTAACAACAAGGAAGAACCATGGAAATTGGGAACATTACAGTGCAATGAATCTGCTTGACCAGGATGATCGATCTGTGTCTCTGATGCTGTTGGTGATGCTGATCGTTTACACGTACATTGCAGACGGTGCCTGTCATGATCAACACGCCTTTTGTTTGGATTTTACATTCATCGGAAGCTCTGCTGAACTCTTCATGTTACAGCATATTGATAAGCATTGGCTTTGGTTTTCAGCAGGACACATTAGGACCTGCACGACTAGCTCTCCCTGAAATCGATTCTGCCCACACCACCTCGCCCAGCCAAACCAAGGGGGAGTGGACTGGCACGATTGTGCCAACTTAATTAAGTTATTTATCAGTGTCATTATGATAATGTAGGCAGCATAAGTTAGTTTAGCACATTCTGATGACTATGCTGATTATTTTGAGCTTCACACTTTATGGAACACTTCCTTTACTTGGTGTACAGGAAAAGTGCTCCGTGGGTTTGGAAATTTGGATTCCCCCAGTGATTCGTACCCATTTCCCCCAAACTAAACAGCCTGAAAAATATTTCTGAAGGACAAGCAACTTACTGACTTTTACAGCTGTAAAGTGGCAGCCTATACATCTTGAGAATTGTTCATCTTTGTGTATGGAATATTATTCTGTCTCAGAATAAAATATGACCGTCATCATTTATAGTCCCACTGCTGACTAAGGAAAGGTGGGGCTACTTCATTTGTTTTAAAGAAAACTGCAGGTCATTCATTTCATCTTTGCCATCTTCACAAGCCATATTTAGAATTAATTTAATGAGACATCTGTTAATAATCATGGATTACAAGCTATCTTTGGAATAAAAACACTCATCTTGGTTATATTCGGATATTGTGGAATCACAATAGAATTAATTAACTTGGAATTCTCACTTTGTTCGACCGACGGTTGTATTTGACACTGATATACTACCAACTACAAACATTTCTTGTAAATTAGACATTTCCACCATGAAATGGTCATTTAAGTCCTTTGTTTAATGTTATTGTCTACCCAAGGTGAACATATCATGGACTTATACAGCATTTCAGCCTTTGTAAATTCTAATGAGGGCTTCCATTTGTGAAGCTTCGTCTTTGGCTGTGGGACATCCCTGTTTAAGTAAAGACCTTGGCACGCAGCCTGTGAGCCAAACCTTTCTATAAGCCATTGTTTCCAGGCCCTGAGGAGCCAAGAGAACGTCTCCTGAGTGCTCACAGTTGTATGTTGTTTGTCCTTTTGTAGTCCTAGGGGGGAAAAGGCAACCATAAAACACCTTAGTGTTTAGTGTTTGCTCTGCAAGCAGGGAACAGATAATGTATCCAAAAATGTACGTATGTATACTGGCAGTTTTAAAATGTACATTGCAGTGTTCACCTGGAAAATAGAGTTTAGTCTATCAAATTATTTTTTTCAAAGATTTAGATGTTTGCAGTAAAAGTAACTTTGACCTAAATCAAGGTGGCCAGTTACTGAGTAGATATTTAAAGTGTCATTTGGCTTCTGGTGACCTATCCATTCATGGTCGGAAAGCCTGTTGTCCTTGTAAAGTTGTCTTCATGTTCTCCACAGAAACCAAAGGATAAAAATCACCTGTGAGATTACAAATTGCTTAACTGGGGGGCACACAGTGTACCATAAAATTACTTTCAGAGATAAATGATCTGCTATTGTGGATATTAAATGCAGGATTTACCATTTAATATTTTATCTTCCCAGAGGGAAGGAGTCTCAGTTAATCACAAGAATAATTTTTTGAACTTGTTTTTGCTACTTTTATGAACTCATAGCAACTAAATGCAACTCCTACCAAATTACAGTATCACAAGTGACTACACCCTTCACATTTTTGTAAATATTTTATTATATCTTTTCATGGGACAACACTGAAGATGACTAATACAATGTAAAGTATTCAATGTACAGCTTGTATAACATTGTAAATTTACTGTGCCCTCAAAATAACACACAGCCATTAATGTCTAAACCACTGGCAACAAAAGTGAGTACAACCCTAAGTGAAAATGGCCAAATTATGCCCAAAAGTGTCAATATTTTGTGTGGCCACCATTATTTTTCCAGCACTGCCTTGGGCATCTCTTGGGCATGGAGTTCACTAGAGCTTCACAGAAATCCTCTTCCATGACACTCCCACCACCATGCTTGACTACAGGCAAGACACACTTGTCTTTGTACTCCTCACTCGGTTGCCGCCACACACTGAACCAAATAAGTTTATCTTGATCATATCAGACCACAGGACATGGTTCCAGTAACCCATGTCCTTAGTCTGTCTTCAGTGACTTGTTTGTGGTCTTTCTTGTGCATCAGCTTTAGAAGAGGCTTCCTTCTGGGATGACAGCCATGCAGACCAATTTGATTCAGTGTGGCGTATGGTCTGAGCACTGACCCCCACCCCTTTAACCTCTGCAGCAATGTAGGTAGCACTCATACATCTATTTTCAAAAGCCAACCTCTGGAAATGATGCTGAGCACATGTATTCAACTTCTTTGGTCGACCATGGCGAGGCCTGTTCTGAGTGGAACCTGTCCTGTTAAGACACTGTATGGTCTTGGCCACCGTGCTGCAGCTCAGTTTCAGAGTGTTGGCAATCTTCTTATAACCTAGACCATCTTTATGTAGAGCAACAATTCCTTTTTTTCAGATCCTCAGAGAGTTCTTTGCCATGAGGTGCCATGTTGAACTTTCAGTGACCAGTATGAGAGCGATAACACCAAATTTAACACACCTGCTCCCTATTCACACCTGAGACCTTGTAACACTAATGAGTCACATGACAATGGGGAATACACCCCATTTTCACATAGGGGTGTATTCACTTTCAATACCAGTGGTTTAGACATTTTTTTATACATTATTTTGAGGGCACAGCTGTTATACAAACTACAGTCAGCCTGTACAATAGGTCAGCCTGTACAATACAGGGTGTCCAGAAAGAGCTTCCTACCACTGTTCTGTTTTGTGCTATAATAGAGAGAGTGGACGTAACAAGAACATTGTGCATTGCCTTCCCATAAAAAAATGACACATCTTCTGATGTCTGGGAGCTCACTGGAAAGAACCTGTTGGCCATCGATTGAGAAGTTAAATGTGGTGGATGATTGATATGAAGGTATGGTCATTCTATCAGAAACTCTGCCTTCCACAGCCACTCCTATGGACGATCAATAGGGCTTTTTACTGTCAGATATTCTTAGGTAATTGGATGAATGAACCGGTCAGACTTTGGCACTGGTACCAGGCAGCACACACACACACACATGCATATATACTGTATATATATAGCATGCTATTGCCACTGCTGTGTCAAGAATGATCTGCTACCCAAACAATTACCCATGGACCCATGTTGTGACGAGTAACAAATGGGGAGCAGGTGGTTGGTTAACTGGCTGCTGTGCGTGACTCCTGGTTTCAGGTTGTGTCTGTACACCTGTAAAATGCACCTATAAGTACAAAGTAGGTCTTTCTGTTCATGAGTGATGAGTGTTGTTATAAAAGCTTGCTTTATTCAAAACACTCCAAGCCCTGTTTCATTTTGTTATTTTGAATAAGAATTTTTCAAAAATGCTACAAGTTCAAAGCTGCATACATCACTCATCCCTTAATTAAATGTATACATGCTGATCAGGCATATGGAATAGACTGTGATATTTCTTTCCTGTATAATGAGCCAACGAAGGAATACAAATTAACTTATTTATCAAATAACATCTATATGTATAACATACCTCATCTCAAATTATATACTGAGATATTTAATGTTTGCATCGACAACATGAATAAACACTGTCAGCGAATTTATGTGAATAGTTTTTTCTGCTCTAGATTGGGAAACTGTATAAAATTACAATTCTACAAAAAAATCCTTTCGTTGAAAGCTCTTGTAGTTCATTACATTAGCCTAAACAATACCATAGTGTGCGAATGGTGTTTTTTGGAGCCCGATTTGCTGTAGCTCTTTCAGATACCTGCGAGTGGAAGCAGCAAGAGTCGTTATTAAAAGACGTCTCATGGTCGTTATTAAGAGTCGTCTCGCGGTCGTTATTAAAAGACGTCTCGCGGCCGTTATTAAGAGTCGTCTCGCGGCCGTTATAAAGCTGTCGTGCGTGTGCTTTGAAACGCACCACTCTGTACTTACGTCTTGTTTTTGTTTTCAGTGCCACAATATCTTTCTGATATGTATATATTTTTTGTTTACAAGAATGTATACAAGGAAAATAAACCTTACAGTAAGTCAGAATTTACTGTACTTATTGTTAAATTTGATATAGCCTTTAGTTTAGCAACCAGTCATTGCCCCTAAGAACGCTTTATTTTCCTCATACATTCACTAGTTATTTTTGGTTTAAATAAACAGGCTTCTACTAGGACATGGCCCGATTACGTCGTGCGCCTCATTAAGAGTGTGTCTCTCGGAAGACCCCTCAGCATCTCGCAGCACAGAGTCAGTTATGCTGTTGCTAAGTAGCATTTCCTGCTGAATGCAGAGATTAATTATCTTAGTCTCCCTGTAACTAATTCAGTCACATTTTTGAGTTTTCCTAGATTATGAGATAATATGCAAATCTGAAGTCAGAATTTTTCCAGATGCAGTTTCTTGAATAAAATATGAACTCTTTTGGTAACCTATATCAAAACATTGAAGAGTTTGTAAATACGCATGCCAGAATGCATACTGGGGACCCAAGAATACAGTGCTTTAGGGAAACTCACACAAGGCCATTGTTTCACTCTAGGTTCACTGCAGTGATACACATCAAATGCACGGTCCACTTAGTTCCAGACAGAATGCTGAGTGAGGTTAGTGTTGCTAGAACATTGCTTTGAGTTTACTATTGTAGACAACAGTATTACTGATGTTACACTGATGAGAAGGTTGCTGGGGGACAACCACTCCCACAGTCGCTGTTCTTTGTACATGCCCTGAGGTCTTCACGTTTTCTCCATAATGGAGCAGTCCTTTATATGCATAAAGGCAGTGCACTGTGAATGCAGTGCAGTTATGCTATTGTTTTCAGCATTTTGATCGAACCAGTAATTAACATTAATGTCACCTCACCAAAAGGTTTTGTGTGGCTCCACCGAGTCTGTTTGGGACAGTCACCTGTGTGCCAGACAACCAGATGTTTTCTGCATCATCATCTTCTCTCTTTCTCTCTCTTTCTCACTCCATCTCTTTTTTTCTCTCTCAGACACACACGAGCACATGATATTTTTAGAGTGGAATACTGACATTACCACATCCTTATGCGACAGGTAATAATCTGATCATTCATAAGAACCCTCACAGAATGTGGACTTAGCTGAAGGAGTGTTCTTAAACATATACTTTAGTATTGGCACATTTCTAGTGTGTTTGAATGGTGCTCTAAGGCCATAGCATGCTCTATAGTGCACACACTGAAACCCAGTGGAAAAAGATGTGGCTTATCCAGCACAGCCCTTAAGGGACCTGTCTGCTGCCTCATCCACGTTCCTGGCAGCCTGTTGTGTCTAGATTTCCATATGTCTCATTTTTGCTCAGTCAAGTCAGTATTCAGTGATTTAGAATGGTAGCTCTTGACTTGCAGCTATTTTTTGCTCTTGACACCTTATTACATATTGTCTTTGCTAAAGGATGTGTTTCTCTTTTTTATAAAAGTTTGAAAAACTGTACTCAGTTACTCATTTCATGCCTTTAAATAGCTATCTGTTCACATAATGTGTTTAGTAAAGGCATGGTTATAACATTAATGTTCATTTGGGGGTTGTCATATAGACATTTGATTGTGTATATATTGAAGAATTGCACATGCACATATTTATATAATGGCATATTTAGCTGAGCTAAGCTTGTGAGACTATTACTTGTGATAAGTGCTAGGAAGTACTTTTAGTACACAGAAAAGAATAGCTAAACCACAATCTCAACAGATCATGATCGCTAACAGATATGTTTTCCTCTTGCAGGCTGCTTCATTACAACATTTTGCGGAGAGAGAACCAGCAGACGGTAAATTATGAATGTTGAACAAGATGACCTCTTACCATCAGCGTCAGATGATGAGAGGTCCTAGATGGAAAGGGGCTTGGTTCGACCCCTTGTTCATCCTCCTGTTGGCTCTGCAGCTACTTGCAGTGGCGGGACTGGTACGGGCCCAGACATGTCCCTCTGTGTGCTCCTGTAGCAACCAGTTTAGCAAGGTAATCTGCACACGCAGAGGACTCAGAGAAGTCCCCGATGGCATCTCCACCAACACACGCTATCTGAACCTTCAGGACAACCTTATCCAGGTCATCAAGGTGGACAGCTTCAAGCATCTACGCCATTTGGAGATCCTACAGCTCAGCAAAAACCATATCCGTAACATCGAGATAGGCGCCTTTAACGGGCTCACCAGCCTCAACACCCTGGAGCTGTTTGACAATCGCCTCACCACCATCCCAAATGGAGCTTTTGAATATCTCTCTAAGCTGAAGGAGCTGTGGCTTAGGAACAACCCGATTGAGAGTATACCCGCCTATGCTTTCAACCGCTTGCCTTCCTTGCGAAGGTTGGACTTGGGCGAACTTAAGCGCCTCACCTACATCTCAGATGGAGCCTTTGAGGGCTTAAGCAACCTCCGCTACCTGAACCTGGGAATGTGTAACCTCAAGGAGGTCCCGAACATTAAGCCCTTGGTTCGATTGGATGAGCTGGAGATGTCAGGGAACCAACTGACCGTGATCCAGCCTAATTCATTTAAGGGCCTCACTCACCTCCAGAAGCTATGGATGATGCATGCCCAGATCCAGACTATAGAGAGGAACTCTTTTGATGACCTGCACTCATTAGGTGAGCTCAACCTGGCTCACAACAACCTCACCTATGTGCCACATGACCTTTTCACCCCTTTGCATCATCTGCAGAGGGTTCACCTGCACCACAATCCGTGGAATTGCAACTGTGACATCCTGTGGTTAAGCTGGTGGCTTAGGGAGACTGTCCCCACTAACACCAGCTGCTGCGCCCGTTGTAACTCTCCTCCAGGTCTCAAGGGGCGCTACATTGGCGAGCTGGACCAGAGCTATTTTCAGTGTTATGCACCTGTTATCGTTGAGCCTCCCAGTGACCTCAATGTGACTGAGGGAACATCAGTGGAGCTTAAATGTCGGACAAATTCACTGACCTCGGTTAGCTGGCTAACACCAAATGGATCTGTTATGACTCATGGGGCATCCAAGGTGCATATCACAGTGCAAAATGATGGAACATTAAACTTCACCAGTGTTTCAATGCATGACACAGGTACCTACACCTGTATGGCCAGCAACATGCTGGGGAACATTTCAGCATCTGCTGTCCTCAATGTGACCTCCATAGACAACAGCGGTGTCACCTACTTTACCACAGTCACTGTTGAGACTATAGATTTCCCAGTTGATGGGGAGAGCAGGACCCCAGTGCAGCCTTCCTTTGCCTGGGTGTCATCCTCAACCACAAGAGGAACACCCATTTCCACAGAGAAAGCCGACACCATCCCTGTGACAAATATGGAGGGAGCTCTAAACGGTCTGGAGGAGGTGATGAAAACCACCAAGATCATAATTGGCTGCTTTGTGGCTATCACGCTTATGGCTGCTGTAATGCTCATTATCTTCTACAAGATGCGCAAACAGCATCACCAGCAGGACCACGATGGGCCAACGCGCACAATCGAGATCATCAACGTAGACGAGGAGCTGACGGGCGTCCCAGCGATGGAGAGCCATCTGACTCTTCCCCCGTTGGAGCATGACCATTACAACCACTACAACTCGTACAAGAGCGCATACAACCACGCCTCAACCTTCAGCTCCCTCCACGGTTCCGCGCACGAACCTTTACTAATCCAAGCCAGCTCAAAGGACAATGTGCAAGAGACACAAATCTGAATCCCTCGCTTCAAACAACACGAGTTGATCTGTACTAACAATGTTGTAGGTGTTGGTGGCACATGTGTAATGGCAACCGAGACAGTGTGGAAGATGTGTCTTTGAGAACAGGATTGTATGTATTATTTCAACAAGTGTCTTTACAAGCGAAGATTATTTATTTAAAGATATGTGTAGTGGCTGAATTAAAAAAAAAGAATATCCTTTTTCCACTCATACCTATTTTTCTTTGAATTTGGGGAATGAATGGTTTACTCAAAACAAAGCGCTTGTTTGTGAATTTAAGGTGAAATCACATGCTTTGACAGCATCATGTGAGCAAAGTATTACATTCATGATACTGACATGTTTGTTGCATCTGTGGGCTGAAACATTTCACTTCTACATGTTTTCACCATCTAGTGAAATGCAAGCGAAACTTGGCCACAGAAGACAAAAGACTGTAAATAGTGCAGTGCAAGTGGGTGTGCTAAACCGATAGGTTTGATGCAGAAGGTTCAAAGAAGAGAATCAATAGTTACAATTCCCTATAAAAGGATCCAATATTCTGCTCTAGTGCCATATTCTACATTGTCCTGCTGCTGCACCTACATGGTGCAGATTATGTTCATTTTTGAAGTATCCAATTTCCTAGGTATGAAATTCCTCCAATATGATTCTAATATTTGGAAAAGAAACATGGCTCTTTTAATTACCAGGTCAAAACATGGAGGTGTTGCCAACTAAAATCTAAAATGTGCCCTTCAGCACTAATCATATGAAAGAGATGTGTATTCAAAAATGTATTCAAATGTTTTTTCTTTAGTTATTTGTGGACACAAATAATATTGTGAATAGGATCATTTTTGTCTGTTTGCTTTTACTTGTTTTTTTAGTCTCTGTGCTGATACAATTGGACAATTTGTGTAATAATTCTAAATTTCTACAGGTGAGCTACAGGTTAGATCTTCATATACAGTCATTCATAAACTGGTTTAAATACAAGTCATTAACTGGCATCAGATCTGACTAATTTGCTGTTTGGTTGTGTATATACTGAAGGGTGATCTGATAACAGGATGATCAACCTCATTCAAACACTGATTTTTTTTAGAGAGTTTAGCTACTGTAATAAATATCATTGGCATACTTTGAAATCAAAAGCACAACTACTTATTTAATCTTATCTGTAGCTCCTTTTCATTTATATGGAAAGTCCTTACCTGGCATATATAGAATTGGGCTGCTGCTGAACAATGGAAAGGACATATATGTGCACACAGACAGGGAAATTGTTGTTTATACGATGTTTTTTGTGAGAGGGGGAGTGCAATGTAATTATTTAGCATTTGAAAAATATAAGTTGTCATTAAAGTAACAGAACTGTTTTGGATCTCATTGGATTTATCACCATTTTGAGATATTCTTCCTCAACATATCATTCACAACTGGTTATTAAAGTTTAAGAATATTGGGTTTTTTGTTGTTGTTATTCGTTGTTTTTTGGGGGGTTTTTTTTTTCATTTCGTTACTCAGTTGTGAAAATTACATGTAATATCATCTCAAAATGAGATATAAGCAAACCAGTTAAGTAAATACAATAACCTACCCACAAACAAATGAGACTGGGTGCTGATTTAAAAATGTGCTACTACTATAATCCAAACAGTGATGCTTGGTGAGTTCAGTGTGATGTAGTTATTAGAAGACCTTATGACCCAATGGTCAGCAACAATTTTAAAATAAAGTCTCAGCCTAGAAAACTATACATAAACTGATCACTGTCAGTCTCCTCAATCCATCAATATAGCAAAAAAATTCATTAAGAAAACTATAGAATGAGTAACGAATAAATTTACAGTTGTTTAGAATCAATCATTTATACTGTGCCAGGAGGCCATCCTAAGTCATCCAGATAGACCCAAAAATAATAATTATATTTTTCTCCTTTTGCTTTGATTTTAATTTCATGATTTTAAATCAATCTAATATTTGCTCTTGGTTAATTTACCATTTACTGCCACTGCTGCTGTTTATGGAGTGTTCAATTGAGAAAATCCCTGCACACTGTACAAATGTGCAGATGAATTTCTTAAGACTGTATATTCAGTGCGAAGCTTAAAATGTTTTTTTCCAAGCTTTTCACTCACAGTTCTATTGGAGATTGAACGAGTTTGGGGGGGGTTTCATAATTATTCATTTATTGCACTAAAAGTAAACCATTACTTCCCTAAAAGTAAGATAAACCATTGTGGCATTTTATGTTTGTTATTCAGTTTGCCTGTTTTAGTTTTTTTGTCTGATAAACAGGAATGTGAGGTCATTCAAGCCAATCTTAAACTTGTACAGAATGGGTGAGGTAAATTAGAATTATAGATAACTGGTGCTGGACCATTTGGAAGAGGGATAGTCTGCTCTTAAGTGGCAAGAACGACAACTTCATTTCTCAATCTGCTCTGAGTGTTGCCACATCCTACAGCATTTTCAACAGCTACTGTTACTAGGCCACCAGTGCACACACACCTCCACCATGTATCTACACCATCAAGCAGAAGCTTTTTTGTTTTCTTTATTGTTGTGATTCGTTTGTTATTGGTAACTCATTTTAGATTTCTATGCTGAACTGAAGTGATGAATCCTGGTATTTTTCCCTTTTTTTTGAGAGAGAGAGAGAGAGATACAGAGAAAGAACTGTTTAAGCATTAACAATAACATCTCTAAGTCCAATATTACACATGCTGTTCAGTTGATGAAAATACTGAGATGTGCTTATTTGAGAGTTGATCATTAAAAAAGATTTATTAATACCAGAGGTTGTAGTTCACACAGTACATGCTATAAATGTAAATAAAATGTTGTTTTTTTCTAAATGGTTGGGTCGTTGATTCATAAGTATTTGTTTCAATGTCCAGAGGAAATGTTTATTAAATTATGTCTGACATTTTATAATGTATAAAATAAAAATTTAAACACAGAGCGGCTTTGAAGCAACATTCAGCTATAGCTGCTTCAAAAACTGCATGCTAAAGCTCATATGTCAGGATTGCTGGCTACTATCCCAACACCATCTTAAACTATATTTTACCTCCATTAATAAGCTTCTCCAGAACTAGTGCAATATTTTATGTAAATGTGTACATTTCAGACTCACTCACATGGGAATTCTCTGTGGTGGATTAGTGAAGAAAGTATGACAAAGATTCATGGTAGCCATTGCATAAATATATAAATATATTTCAGACACTGTATTTCAGAGCTGACCTGCTAATCTACCTTACATAATATTACTCTTAAAAACTGGGAAAAAATTAATTGGTAAATGTCAGGTGTGACACCTAATTTCTGATTCATGACTATGATTCAATTGAACCAATTAACTGATGTAATTAGAGTATGACAAAGTTTAAGAAGAGTCACACATTATAATCTGCTTTATGAACTGAGTAGCAACATGAATCATGATTCTTTATGTGATTCAAAGGTAATTCTGGAGAGCAATTAACCCCAAGGGTGTGAGCCATTCCACATCTGTTCCCTGAGTGTTTGCCTGTGCTTATTCTAGGCTGCTCATATCGAAGAATGGCAGCTAGAGACAATAAAACCCCCAAGAGACCTTGACAAGTCTAAAATGGTCTTAGGAAGGGCATCACAGTACATTAGTTCCTTAAAACTCAACATATGTGCACAGCTATACATACAGCTAACACATCTGTTTGGTAAAGAGTCAATGCAAACATACCACTGAAAATACATCAACCTACAGCTTTATTTCATGCATGTAATAAAGATCGGGTATATGGGTTTCTCTGTCTGCCCTATGAGTCCTTTTCTATCTCAATGACAAAAACAAGTTATCATCACTTTCTGTTGTGTGTGTATGGGAGGAGAGTGCTCTTGGCATACATACAGTCCTATCATTCATTTTGGACACCCAACTTGACTGATGTCACCTGAGAGTCAGCTGACCTCTAGATATGAGCAGGCACATCTAAGTTAAAGATAGACTTGATTTTACTGCACCTTCTGCTGAGTTATGAGCTGCTTGACATCTAATCCATGGGGTGTAAGCTGAAGTCTCTGCAGAACCAGACACTTGTGAATAGAATTTATAGGCGCCCTGCATTGTCTCATTCCCTGTGTGATTAATTGTGTGGGGGGCCTGACAGACGGAAGTACATCAGTTAATTAATTTTGCCTGGACAATGCCATTAGCCACACCAGGCAGACAGAAAGAGAGAGACAGCCCTGTACACTTGTGTCGTAAGACTGCTCTCCTATCTCAGTACTCAGACATACCAGTAATAACGAACCTGCTCAGTGATTCGTACAAGCTGCCACCAACATTCGTCACCTATACAGGTGGTGCTATCTCCTGTCACATAAATGACTCAATATAAAAAGGATCAATTAGAAAAGCATATTATTTGAAAGATGACTAACCCCAGTAAAAACGCTCGAAATGGATTTGTCGGTTATATGTAATTATTTTTCAATTAGCGTCCAGTTATAATCCATTGTGAATAAAAAAGAGAGTAAATTACCTCTTAAGTCTACATACGCCAATCTCTGCTGAAGAATTTAGGTGTCACATCAATCTTTCAACCCTCCTCCTCTCAGATTGTCAGAGGTGGAGCCAGTCAGTGAGTAGGAGTTTGCCAAGTGCCACCATACTGTCAATTACCAGTGTGAAATCATTAGGCACCTCAGTGTTGGGATAAATATTCATATATTCTTCCCTTATAATTAAAAAATCCAAGCTATTCATTTCTAATAACTTTATTTTTTCCTGCACAATCTAACCTAGTATTTCACTTTGGTTCAGTTTTAAAGGCTTATATATTTCATGTTGCCCTACATATTTTGTTATTTAGCAAGAATTAAGTTCTGCTAAATCAAAGTCCTTTGAGTATGAGACTGGGAAAGTGCAGCAGTAATTTGACATGGGTCATTTGTGTGAGTTCCTTCCTGAGCTGTGCGTAGTTGGGTGTTTGTGGTTTGAAGACAGGGGTCACCCTGAAACACCCACAGAGATTTGCTCTTCAACCCAGGGGGCAGCCATCTTGGATAACTGATGTTTCATGCACTCTGCAGTCATAACATCCTTCTTCAAACAGCAGCCGTGATTGTAATGCATATCTTAAGTCTCTTCATCTTCGGCAACGAGTAATTAACAGCTAGCATGAGGAGTCTGTCTGCTGCTAAACTGTAATTACAAGTCCCATTACTCCAAGGGGGTGTTCAAAGCAATTAGCATTCTTCACACCGACATCTGAAAAGTAAAATGAGAACATTTAGATCAGTTTTGATGCTCAAACATTTTCAAAAATGCCTACTAAAAATCATCTACCAAATATTTATGTAAAGAGTTCGCCTTTCAAGTTCAGTAGTTTCAATGCAAACTGAACTGCTTATAAAAACTCTTTTCATATGAATGGTGATACCAAGCTGTATTTTTTATGCTTAGCAGAATAGCAACCCTGCCCTAATATAACCTTAAGGTGGCAGAGGGAGCATCACTTGGACACTGTCTCTAAGCAGTGAGATTATCTTAAGGTTGTCAGGCCTTTCGGAAAGTCACCCCAGACCTCCCCTCTCTCTACTACTTGGCTATTTGGGGACGTATTGTGTCAGGGCCTGAATATGGAAGGTGCAGCATTAGCATTAATAAAGCTAGACCCACTTATGTAATATCGTTCAGACCTTCATAGCTGAATAACCGCCCGGGGTCGCCCTTGCTATGCTACACCACTTCCCTGGAATCCTGAGGGATGCATATGGAAAAATCAATGCTAAAAATATGGGGACATTCAAGTAATCTCAAAGGCCATTTAAATCATTCAGCAGCTAGCATGTTCTGTTTAGTTTTGAAAAATGCTGTAAAACATCTACATTCCTGTTTCCTGTGATAAGTCTTGAGTTTAAAACAAGCTGTCATTGGTTGTCTGTTGGCGCCAGACGCCAGCAGCCTGCCATTGTCTCCATGCTGGACTCAACCTTGGCAGTTTTCATTAGAAATGCAGATCCACCATGCGATTCTAACTCAGCCATGCTCACCATGCTCCCTCCCTTTGAATCTCATCTCCTAGCAAACAGGATCACTCAATTTGAACTAAGCATCCTGGTGCTGCATATGGCCATAGCTGCTTTCCCAGAAGCCAACAGAGGGCTCCTGTATATGCAGTAAGCCACCTCACGACAGGCATAACCCCCCCCCCATGCCCCCCCCACCACACT
>JAOXYF010000020.1:6150061-6171758 GCA_028565775.1 Sternarchorhynchus goeldii | reverse complement strand
CACTCCCCCTCCAACGATGTTTCTTCATGCCGTTTTGCCATTTTCCAGCTGTGCATTCCACATAGATCTTTGTGTCCTTGTTTGTCATCATTCTGCCACTCTAATCACATTTTAATTACTTTCTCTCTGTCACAGATGGCAAACATCAGCATAAAACCTCAGTTCGGTTTGCACATGTGAATCTGTCCATGGATGGATGGGGTATATGTGGCAGCCTGGTAGGATTGATGCTTATAATTTTGCTCTGCCATCATTTTGGCACTCCAGGACTGCTAGCTGAAATAAAGCAGTCAGAGGCTGCAGGACGAACCAGGGTGATGTAAGGAGTTGATGGCGTACGTTTAGAAATCATTTCAGGCCCTTCATGATGCCCTGTCACCTAAATTGGTATTCTCTAAATTCCTTTTTTTCTGACTAGAAAAGAGAAGCAGGTTGGTGGTTGCTATCTGTGAAGGTGGAAACATCTGCTGAGCTCTTTGCACTATAGAGGAACATTTGCATTATACCTATTTATAAATGTCAGGTATAAATACAGCGTAATTTAAGTTGTTATTTTCTTTCTCGATTGCCTTGTCTTCTTTGTTAGGGAAATTACAGTGCATCCTTATCAAAGTTGTTCTCACCTGTGTTTAATAGAGGGTTGTACTGCATGTACCATCCCCTGTTCCAATAACACAAGTTATTTACTAAAATTGAAATGACAGTAGAGAAGGTTAAAATAAGCATTGAAAGTATGAACACTACAACTGCGTGCTATGACTGAGTACTCAGCACTGTTGAGTGTTGAGTTCAAGGGGGAGGGATGGCAGTTTGATGTAATTAAAAGCAAATGTTGATGTCTAACTGTATTAAGTATTAACTAGCACTGTCAAAGTCCCTTCCATCAAGAATATTTAAAATAGTTAAATATACACAGAATATTTGACTTAAATGACAACATACACGTATTTAACGGTTCTTTCCCAATTTGCTGGTGTCATTTTAAATGTGGCATTCAGCCAAGGTTTTGGTACGTTAATATATTTAAAGGTTTTGTTGTATATTGTTAAGCCCTACACTAACTCTGGATAAGAGCGTCTGCCAAATGCCATAAATGTAAATGTAAATGTAATTAAAACTAGACTGGCTAAAGTAGGAAAATATTCACGTCAGAATGTGTTAAATATCCTGATTTACTAAACGGGTGTACCATACTTATATATCAAGTGCATTTAATTCAAACCAGTGGACATTTCAACAAATTTGTATTCGGATGATTTAATCATGATTGCATGATTGCTGTCGTGGACCTCGTGAAAACGTAAGTGCACTTTGGGATGTATTACCATCTTGGAGGTATTCCGTGGTCAAGGCTGTCTAATGTTTGATCTCATGTTTGGTGCATTTTCTCTGCGATCGCTTCCTTGTATTGGTGTTGTGTGAAAAGCTGAAAGCGTTCTCCACACAACGGAGAAGGTAACGTTAACAACGGGACAAGACTTTTTTAGGTTTCCCCCTGGGGGAGGAGGCTATGGGCAGCAGCAGGTAGAAGAGATCGCTAACGAGACTCAAATGGCCTGATTTGCAGTGGTGAGACAAAACCATCACTTTCGTTCATTTGCTTGCTGTAGGTATTTTCATATAGAGTTCATAGATTTTCATAAAGAGTGAGTTTTTATTAATTAAGTAAAAGGCCTATTACTAAATGTGTTAGTTTTCTGTCTTTTAAGGTAGCATCCATGCGCTGTTTTTGATGTTTAGCCACACTAGTAACCAAAATACACCCAGGGAAAGAAACCAATGAAACTGTTCTTGATGAAACTAACCCTCACTGGGCACAATCCCTAACACAACAACGCCCAGCCTTAGTTCAGAAAAGTACAACGGGTGCTTTATCCTGCTTGCCGTTAATCCTTCCGTGATAACGTACCTACAATGACATTTTCATAAATGTTGCCCCTTGCCATTACACTTTGATATAAAGTCAGATATCTCATGGAAAACAAATGGCATAGTTGTCAACATTGAAAAAAAGTAACAATAAACCTTCCCCTTTGTGGATGACGTTTGTTTTCTACTTCTGTGTCGATGTGTTAATGGGTTACTTACTGGAAAACTCGTGTTGTTTACTGTACTGTAGGCATACAGTAAACAACTGTTTAAAATGGTGAATAAGTCAAAAGCCATAGACCACTAGCAGGTAATCATGAAGTCATCTTTTGAATAAAACGCAATGTTAACATTTTCAAAACTCAGTAACTGCTACAAACAGGTAATAATTGTCCTTTGAATTTTAGTACTCTGATGGTTTGCCTTGGTAATTTGTTTTCATTTATTGTCACTCATTTATGTATTCATTGCTTAAAAATGCATTTTGTGTTAGAGCCTCGCAATTAAGGGCCTAAAATAATGTGGCACATCAAATATGCCTCTACCCTGCGGCCGATCATACAGCCTTTGAAGTCCTGAGCTTCGTGATAAGCACGAGGTCTGCTTCGGTAACGTGCACCAAAGCAGCTTCCATTTTTGCCGTAAATTCACCACGCAGATGGAAAGGAGAAAGACCCACACTGGCAGCGACATTACTTCAACGGAAATCCTAGCATCTGACAGAATATGTACCTAAAATAGGTGAGAACATGGGGGGGAGAGATCCAATTTGATCTCGAGGTGTGCCTGACCGGTCCGCCTCGGCGCTCAGGCTCGGTTCAAAGGAAAGGCTTGGACACAAATGCAATGAGGCTGCCGTCATGCTGGCATTTCTCCGGGTAAGAGTCTATGATAGGAGAGACGGATGTGTGATATGCGCCGTGAGTAATGGAGGTCTGCAGCGGTGGCATTTGTCACCTGCGCAGGTCCACGCAGCATACGAGCGCACAGATTGAGTAGGATATCGCACACTACATGTCATTAATCTCTGTACAAATAACAACGCGTGCGTTTTCTGCGGCAGCAACACACTGCCACCTGCTCCTGGCATTTAGATATACGTTGAGTGTCGGGGTGAATTACTGATAACTCTATGCTTATAGGAATGCTTTATTTGAACATCCTTATATCCACATCATATTATTAGGCTTTTATTGCTGTTGACGTGTTTTATTGAAAATATCTAAGATCTGATTCTGGGGAGACATGTATGTAGCACTTTTTCCCCATGTACCATCTGTATCCAGCTCGGGGTTAGGGTTCCTTGATCCTTAAAAAACTGTCTAACTGCCACTAAAAACTCACAGTTGTAAGAATTCTCCGTGCCATGTCACAAGAACATCTTTAAGTTCAGGAGAAGCACATTAGCAACGTCTCATTACTGAGGACGAGCAATGCTTAAAAACGAACTGGGAAGATAGACAGGAAACCATGGCCATTGGCTACAGGTGGGCCATAATCAACGTTTCCTTTACAGTTTTAAAGTTACAGACAAAAGCTTCAGTGAAATAAATTATTCATGCACCCCTTTCTCCCACAAGTAGTTTCTTTGCTCCAGAACTGAGAGCTGAGCTTTCTGTATAGCAGCAACTACCTGTTAGGGGGAGGGGGGTGGGGGGGAGGAACACACCTGTTGGAAAAGGCATAGTACAAGTGAGCCCTGAATCCTGTCCCCCTGTAATGAATCATTCCACTTTGTTCATGCCAAGCCTTGCATGCTTGAACATGATGTTGAATGTAGATTAGTCAACATTACTGATGACCAGTAGCTAATTTACATTTTTATTTGCAACTGCATGATAACACATTCTAAGATACCTAAAAATAATTAACTGTTTACTTCTTTTTTGTGCAAGCCGAGTTGAATCATTTGAGTCAAAGAATCATTTGAGCAGTTCAACAAATAACAGTACAGCTGTGCTGCTAAGTAGCTGAAGCAGACTTCTCGAAGACTTGAAAGGCAATACCCTGTTTGTTGTGCTACAATCAATCGCTAAATCTTACTTATCACTTCAGTAGTGGACTTCTGATGTTCAAATACTCTGTGGTTTGAAGCTTCAAAGTTTGCACTGTCTCACATACTGCAGTGGGATATTGGGATTCTCCCTCCCTCAAAGGACTCATTACTCCATTTACATAATTTGCAGGAGATTTGGGAAGAGAGATTCTAATAAGTGTTGGGGCACAGACTCGTATAACACTGTGGAAGCTGGAAAAATGGTCTCGGTTTTAGGCATTTGGCCATAATGTAAATGCTGATTATCATAACGTTGGCATCAGTCAATACACTTATAAACACAGTAAATGGTCGCGTGATTGCAATTTGTTTAAGAATTCACAACTTATGGTGTGCTAAAGGTTTGGGCAGGGTTTGTGCTATGAATTGTATATTCATTATGCTGAACTGAGCCTGAACACAAATTCTGGCATATAGCACATGCATGATCAGAGTTTTAGTTGTGTGCAGTTTAAGAATCTGAGCTCTTGTGTTAAATCAGCTAAAATGATCAATATGCATAATTACATGTAAATGCTAAAAAACTTTTATCAGTATCAGCTCAGAAAAACCTGCACTTATACTGAACTGATAACTTGTATGTATGTCCTGTTGCAGTGAAAATAACCTGTAATCCAAATACCTTACAAACTGTAAACATACCCAGTCAGACAAGCTGTATTGCACATATACCAGTCTCTAATTACACACGTTTGCAACAGGTAAGTCAGTCAGTGGCTTGGTTGGTCACCAGCATGAACTAGCCAGTTGCCGACAACATTAGAGTGTGTGCCCTTCGAAAGCTTTCAGGATGAAGGTGATGGTGAGAAACCCTTGGTTCTCTGTAGTCAAACGGCAATTTCCTTTGCAGGGACCCTGTTGCTGCTTGTATTAGGGTCCCAGCACAGCCTCTCTCTCAGGCAGCTGCCGCAGACGTGTGAACATCCACACGGATCGGCAAGTTACTGAGGCGGTGCTCTGCTGTACGCAAGGAGGTGGGAAAGTTCAAAAGCATTACCAATACTGGGGAATCAGCAAGCTGCTCACTGCCTAAGGACACCGCATGGCCACGCCTCGGTATTTGGGACACAGGAGGTGTTGTTAGTGCTTTCATTTCATTTGAAAGAAAATGAGTTGGGGGTGGTGATCAAAGAACTTGGAATATTAATGACATGGTTAGTCCCATTTCACCTAAACGCTGAGGTCTGCAAGGGCTAGAGATTGCATGTGCAAATAAATGGCTGTTTATTCATGCATTTTCTCTTAAAAACAATGGTCCCAGAGAAATCAGCTGCTACTCCAATGGACTTGATTAAATTTCAATACTATCCTATTTACCCTCACTGTCTTTTCTTCTCTAAGCACATTCTTTAGAAAAAAGATCAACAGTAGGACTTTCGTTCCTAAAAACAAACAAAAAACATTGCCAGACACCCTACGAAGAGCACACGTGAAGGCCTATCACAGAAGAAAGCCAGCCAAAATGTACCAAACATAGTTATTCAATAATTTCTCAATTCATTTCAAACAGGCACAAATATAAAATAACGTTCATTGCAGACAAATATCTGCTGTACAACAGAAAAGCTGTCTTTGTTTTGTGGTAAAGGTAGAAACGTGCTAATGGTTGTGACCATAGGTTCATAATAACATTTTTAAAGGGGGGTGACGTGTTTTGGAACGAGTTTGACAGCTTTTTTAAAGACGGATCCAAAGCGGCCCTCCACGCAGGGGATAACGACGGCCGGCCAGGAAGAAAATCCTTTATCGAAACGTTAATCATTTCCCCCCTCCACTTACATCCAGGACCAGAGAGAATAAAGGGCCCTACCGAGCGCCATGTTGTCATTTGAAATGGATTCCTCGACTGAATTTCTGCAGTCACATCGTTCTATGCCTATCGGAAGTGTACCAGCAGGATAAATGAACGAGCAAAGATGGTTTTCTGAGGTACCTTGGTGATTCATAATCGGTTTATGAATAACATGGTGTTAGTTATACATTTTAACAGACCGATAGACCTCCAATTCCAAAATGTCGCGCACTGGTTTGACTTAAATTATAAAGAATTTATACGGTTGTATTTTTGTTCTCTCTCTGAAGTTTTCATATCTATATTTGAGGCCAGACATCATCTTGATGATAAAAAGAGGATAAACGCTTTTATATAACCTTAGACCAAATAATGGCGAGTTGAAACTTGGTAGGAAAGACTTGACTGTTAGAATGTCTTGGCAGAAATCCATGTCATTGGTGATAAACGTAACAACCGTTTGCCATCAATACAAAACGTATTTTAGTAGAATCGGTCCTTTTCACGTTTATGATTGTGAGCAGCCGAACAGGAACAAACCCATCTTTACCAGAGCACACAAAGGTGTAAAACTGCAAGAGAAGTCTGTGATATTCCATTTGAGGGCTCTTTAAAATATCAACAAATGCCACGAAACTCCCCAATGACAATACTGTGCGATTTAAGCTCACAGGCAAATTGACTATTTTGCTATCTCTGCAAACATACTCTCCAACGCAACGCACATCCAATTCAGAAGACGTGGAAGAAGAGAGGTTCCATTACGATAATGCAACAAAGATGAAATCCCTAAGGGGTAAGAAATGAAGTAATATCCTCATGAGAAAATAGTCTTTAAAATCGTTTATAAATGAATATGTCCACGAGATTGTTACCATGTCTGTTATTCAAGATAGTCATGCATTTTGTCATGGCACAAGGCTCTCTAGAGAAAATTCTAAAGTACAGGATTGTATTTGTTTGGAAGTTTACATTTAGTTGGTTTTATTCTATATTTCAAAATGGTAAAATATTGTTCTTCACAAACACAATGGAAAAGAGTCATGTTAAATAGAACATACTTTATGCAACGCAGAAGGGAAAAACATTGATGTACCATTGGGAGTTCATGGATATGAAAACTGGTTCACTTTTAAAAGTTATATTAATAACCTTGCCTTGACAGTGACTATAAATTACATTGTAGTGGCGTACAGTCTTGCAGCTGAAATGTGTAACAAGGTGTTTTATGTGATTACCCAATGGTCTAGTTCAGATTAAACCTTTAAGACTTCACATTTAGCAAGATAATTATACCCCTAAATGACATTTTATATTTTTATCAGTTACCAACCAGCCTTGTAATAATTAATCACCCATTTGCCAATTGCAGTGGTTTAGTCTCCAGGTGAAACCTACTCAGGGCAGCCTGGAGGATATGAACTGAGGGATGTTTAAGCCTGTGACCTTCTAAGGCATTGTGGACTCCTTAATTTCCAACTAAAATGAAACATCCACATCCATGTGTCTTTGTTCCTAGGCCACGCCAGGTAACATGAACCGTACTCCTGTGTGCCCTATGCCATAGTGACCCCTGCTGGCTGGATGACACAACACTGACTGTGTTCATATTCTGAATATCAATTTAGGAAACCTTGGGAAAAGGTTGTCTGGAGTTATGTTGTCAAAAGCTCAATCCAACAGAGCATGTATGTGAAAATGTAGATTTCAGTAGTTCTATTTACTCTTCACCTATTTCTCTTTCTCTTGCCACTACGCAGAAGAGCAATGTCTTTGGTTCAGGACATCTGACCATATTTGATTGTTCCTCCCAGAATAACTGCTTTCAGGCGGGTGAAAAGCATTACCCACTGTTAAGATGAAAGGTGCTAATTATACTAGAAGTGAAAGACTAGCAGGGAGAGAGGGGAAAAGGGATTCCTACAGCCACATCACCCTGCCATCTTCTGATGGTGCACCTCCATTGTTCGGCGCTCCCATTTGGAGCACCATGCTCTGGGTTGACTGCACTCCACCCTGCTACAAAAAGGACGTCCCCATGTTTCTAATAAAAGGCGGGAACAATGCTGGCAGGCTTCCATTTGTGTGACAGCAAGCGGAGCATAGAGGGAACAAGAAGTACAGTCACTTTGCATGGCCCCATATTTTACCCAACTTCCAAAATAATGGGTCCTTTTCGTCCTGTTTCTTCACAGTGCGCTAATTCCTAAGCAGGCTGGAGAGATCCCGTTTACAGCTTGTCTTGTTCTGGAGGAGAAGAGCTTCTTTTCCTTGAATGAAGGAAAGTCATTTAGAAAGATGTGACAGTTTAATAGAAATGTGTGAGGTGACAGTCAGAAGGGACAGCAATTGGGAGCTAAGATGAGCAAAGAAAACCCTGGGGTATCACAGTAAGTGCCTTTCTCCAGCCTGTTACCACTGTGATGAAACCACAGAGCGAGAACAGAGAGATCTTGACCGTGCAAAGGGCTGGAAATTGGGTCCATACTCCTGTCATGTAGCTTGACATCTGTCATTTCTGAAACATTCACTTTATCAATCTGGACGAGGGTGGAACAGAAGATTAATTTTTAACAATGTACACATGACAAATACCAAAATAAGTTGGAAGCATTTGAATATTATTTTAATATATATTGGTGTACAAATACATACTAATGTATAAACTCAAGTTGCAAAATGCAGCAAAGCTCCCACCTGTTCCACCCCTCCACCCCCCAGAGGAAAAAAGTTTGTTTATCCTTTATAGTTTGTGCTTTTTTTTTTTTTTACACTTGCACACCTTTACATAAGTAATTTTTAAAGCATGAATAATATCAGAAGAAGCTCTCAAGAGCTCATTATTCACAGCTAAGCAAAGTGCACTAAGTAACTTCCTAGTTGCTCTTCCATACAAAGGAAACGGTACTTAAGCACTTCCAGATTCCTTTCTGATGGCTGTTTTTAGAGATCTGGGTGTCAAGTAGTAAAATAACTCTAACTGCTTTTGTATTCTTTGTGTATTTATGTATTTATACTGACTTCTGTCTTTCACAGGGCTTTATCATAAGGGAATATCTTACATTATGGCAAAGCACTTTTTAAAGTTATTCTGGATTAGAGTATCTGACACTTTCTGTAAATACAATGTGATGCATCCAGTTTGTAGTCCAACACTGGCGACATTGGTGTTGTTGGAGCTTTGATTTCAGTGGAGAATTTTTCATCTTCGTTTTCATCATGTCAGCAAAAGGACATTTTGGAAAGATTTGAAAATGCTGCTGAGACAATCTGACAAAGCCTCCAGATAGATCTCACCTACCTGTTCTGCACGTTCTCCTGTAAGTTTATGTATCTTTTTTTTTGCTTCCAACCATGTGTTTAATTCATTATTACACATTAAGATTTTTTTTTTTAAATTTATGAAATCCATTTTTCATTTTTTTTCTTTTAATGGCTCTGGAAGGTGGGTCAGCAGTATTATGTGCCAAGGGCAGTGGACTTGCCTGAACTGTGGGTGTTAAATTGCACTGTCGAGAGAAATCACAAACATTACACCCTTATGCTGAGGGGCAAGATGGGTGATTTGGAAGACTAATGCTGGTGTCAAAAGATCTTTTGTTATTGCTTTTGCTCAGCATTGATATTGATGTACCTGGTGCGACCTCTATCGCGCCTAGGTAAGAGGGCGCCGGTAGCCAGTCTAATAGCAGCTGGCCCACATAGACACTTCTAGAGATATGTCTGAATGCAATATGTGTGATTAAAGGTACAACATGGCATCCTTAAGATGGGGGAGTATTCTTGGAATAACCTCTTTTAGAATTTTTATTTATTTTTTTGGATGACCAGGCAAACATGTACAGTTTACAAATGTTGAACCACCATGTTCCTGTTTTATAGCCTATAGTTATAGAAAATTAAAGAAATTTTCTACCAAGTCATTTTATAATAGTTCATGTATTATTCATATGTGAACCTGTCTCTCTGTCATTCTTTTTAATACCCTAATCTCTATCCTCCTTGTATTTGTGTCTGACCTCCAAACAATTCTGCACTTGTTGCCATAGAAACATAATTTTCCTCTTGCTTGCAGGGAATAAAATGTAACTTCAGTGAAAGGAAGCTTAGGTACTTGCATGCCCAACAGAAAGACACAATGTATGGATTCATAACCACTGCTGTCCTCAAGGTAGCAGATGTTAAAGGGTTTACAATAAAGATGGAGTATTTCTGAGTAATAAACAGAGACAGCTGGAAAAAGACAGTAAGAGAGAAATGAAGAGAAGGATACTGTAGAGAGATGGACCATAAAAAGTGAGAGAAAAAGAGGGAGCGAATCAGATATAGCTGGAAACGAGAGCCAGAGAGGAGTAGAGTAGAACAGCCAGAGATGTAGGCTAAAGGCAGATGGGTGGGTGGTGAAGAGCTGGGTGGTGAAGAGTGAGTGAGTGTGTGAGTGAGGGGGGGGGGTTTGGCATATTAATAAACGGAACGCTCAAATCAGATCTGCAGTCATGGTTGCACAATGCGATAGTGCTTATAGGTTTCACAACATGTATTTTTAGAGATCAAGTCTATTTTCAGGATATTTGAACTAAGCACTTTGATGAAGACCTTTTTTTGCTATATGTACATGCAGCAGTACATGTGTTTTTCATGCTAACTCTTGTGATCAGCAGCCAGCCATTGAATGTAAAGTTAGCATTGCGTTGAAATAGCTGTTGGTGAAGCTCGGTGAAATTTATTTGAATGCATTTCTGATTTTTTTCTGTAGTTCAGGATAGTAACAAGCACTTGTAAATAGCAAAGCACTTATAAAGAGTTCTAAATAATTAAAAAAATATATTTTTTTATTTTTTTTAATAGTATTCTTCCAAAGGTTATTTTCATTTTGAGTTGAATCATTTAAAAATTAAAATCAATACTGCAGTGCCCATAACTCATGCCTCTTAAGAGCACGGTGGTTGTAGGTGTGGAAGGATGCATATTGCTCAGTGTGTTCAGAAGCTTTGTTCTCATGTTCACTAGTGAAGACATTCACTGGCAGGCCTTCTGTAATTTCAGTTAGATTTGATTTTCACCTCAGGGCATGACAAAGTTGATAAATAGAACAGCACAGCTGTCAGGACACATTATAGGGAAGGCTAAATACATATTCATTTAAGGTGAAGTAAATCTTATGAAGTAAATACAAATAATTAGCAATATTCTGCTGTTTTAAATAATTGTCACTGACAGTAATTTTCTATCTCATCTACAGTTACTATGACAAGCTGTTCATTGCATAACTCCATGTTAAGTACTCATATTTGTGCATTTGAGTTATAGATCTGCATTCTTCTTGATATGCAGCTATCACATTTTAATTTTTACTTCCTGCCTGTAATTACATATATTTTCATCTCTAAACGGCCAAAGAGTTGCGAGTATGTGAAGGCAACTGCCATTTAACTACAAAACTTGGTTGATAATGATGGCCTGCTCCTCATGTGCAGAAATATGAGAGAATGTCATTTGATGTTCCGAGGCCATTCATTACTGAGCCGTAGTTTCAACAAAGGCAGGAGGAGGGTGTGAGCAACAAAAGATGGGACAGTGTCGTTATGGCTTCTTCCCACTGCTCATGTACATTAAACTGGTGACGGGAGCCTTGTCACAGCGAATGATTTTAGAGGGGCTCTGATGGTTCTTAAACCTGCAGCCTCTCCCACAAATGGCAATAATAATGGAGAGAAGGGATGCGAGTCCAACTGGGAAGCCCGATTAGTTGCTTGCAGACAAAAGCGACCCTTTGACAGGCCGTTATGATGTGGTCCATTCTCATGCATAGTAATGTAACTGAGCTCTGTATGTTCTCTCTCACTCTCCTTATCTGACACTCTAATTATCAGGGCCAGAGAAAGGTCATTTTGCCACTAAATTACCTGCTATGCATCTGATTATCTTGTCGTCTTAGCAGAAGAGAAGTCGTCCTTACACTTAATTTGAGAGGTAGTAGAAACAAAGAGGGCATTACAAAATATCTTTGAATCCATGCTCCTTATCGCAAAAAATGTAGTGTCACACATCTGCACTGGCAATGGTTTAAGAGACTCATAGAGAGATTCCAGTTTTCCTTTAGTCAGAAGAAGTCATCTCTGTTGGGTTTCACATTTCTGAGGACTTCTACTGTCAGGTGATTACCTGAGCTAAATGAAATATTTCACTGTATGCTGTAAGCGTTAGCGAAAAGTTAGTCTTAACGTTTTTCATAAATAGCATTCATACGTTCTGCACTTTAATTACATTTTTGTCAAAAGTAACTTATAGAATGTGATAAGGTATCAAGGTAAGTGCTACTGTGAAAGAGGTAAACTAATGAAATTTTGCTTCCTTGAGAGTTGAGCTGTTGGCTATGATTGCTCCACACCCGACGTTCTAAATTAGATGCCAATGAAGAAGAAAACAAAAACAGACAAAATTGGGATGAATAACCCTAACACTAACCCTAGCTAATCTTAACCCTAACTGGACAGAGCACTGGTGCCTTTGCTCGTAGGCCACCATTCCATGGGAGAAAGTGCAGAAGAGATGAAAATGGCAGAGAAAACACTTTATGCTATCAGGTCATTTAAATCCTCACAAATACTGAACTAATTACCTATGTTTTGGGCTGGTGCTGCATGTTGGATAAGCCCTGGTCAAAGGGCAGTGTAGTTCAATAAAAGTCTTCTGGAAACTGCCGACGAGGCATATTAGTATGCTTTGCATAAACAGGTTGCATGCTCTGAATTTTTATATTCAAAGCTGCACAAATAAACATGAAACATTTTATCAAAGCCAAATACTCTCATACCAAATAGACCATAGAGTCTCATGCCCAGTTCAGAGCTGAATAAGTCTAAAATCTCATGTATCCAATAAAACGAGGAGCCTAAATTATGAAGCATTTTAAACCTGAGGTGCCCAAAGCAGCTGGGTTTGTCAATTTACAATTCAAATCAAGCGAACTGCAAGAACGTTTCAGGAAGAGTTATCTTCACCTAAAGGGCATGATGAGTGCTATCTAAGGGGAGTAGCTTAAACAAGAACAACTGGTTGTCATAAATGATGTTTATTTTGTTTATTACCTCCATGTTGCATTGTTGTTTGTATAGAACATGCTAGTGCAATTTTAGTCTTAACTCTATTATCTACTGAGTTATGGAGTTTAATCTGGTCATGTACTTCTGATAGCTACTGAGTGGAAAGCATACGATAAGGGTTTTATTTAGGAATGTCACGCAACAGATCTGTAGAGAAATTCATTTTAACTAAAAAAATAAATAAATAAACGTATGAATGAATGACATCTTCTATTTTAATGTTCTGTGCAGTTTCCTGGTCATGTATGCCAGGACTGGGACACCTGTGGAAACTGATTTTCTAGTCTGACAGATGCTGCTCCATAATGCTTTCACCCCTACTGCTTAGTCACTGCCATTGTTAAACAGTTTAGTCACCACCAGCCTATTCTGGGATTTTTGTGTCTGATGAAATTGATAAGATGAATTACATTCTGCAATTAGTCTCATGGAATTAACTGTTACGGCTCGGCTAAGTTGGAGGGTTACTGAGGAAATCCACATGTTAAATGGGCTGCTGTAATGTGCCGTCAGCTCCAAGTAAAAGCCTGTGGTTTTGGTGGGAGTTACGGAATGTGGAGATAATCTGATTTTTGTTAAACTAGAATTTAAAGCTGCTTGTTCCTTTCTTAAAGACTCAGAAAATCTAAATTTGTGTTTTCTTTCTAATTAGGTTAATCTTGCTTTTCTGGGCACACAATTTAAACATACAACTTGTGTTTTAGGAATACCAAAGTGCAATAATTCACTAATTTAATTGACCAGAATCTTTCTCGTTCTGAAGTAAAATGTGTGGTCTTTGCGTTATATAAGGCTTATATAACCTTTTTACTCTCAGCTGTTCATAGACTGACGTTCCGCTTTCTTTTACATCTGCTTTGAGTTCGTGAGCGAAAGCTATCTAGCGAACAAAAGCCTTGACCAAATGTACTGAGTAGTTTGTATCTTTGGGATGATTTCTGTGAGGGCATACACATAGCTGTGCTCTCAAACAGAAATGTCGATTGTAGCATTTGTACACGTCGATCAGTAAAACTCCACTGATCGTCTTGGAGTGACAGATTGTATGCAGATGTACATTGTAATTTATTGATCATATGGTATCACACATCAGGGCATAGCAGTGGTCTTAAGATTGAATATTGTATAATGATATCAATCTAAAACTGTCAAAGAAGGTGTTAGATCAGGTTACGCTGACATTGAAAACAACTCAAAGATAGTCCATGCTTGGCTGTTATTTTGTAGTGAATTCTGTGTACATTTGTTGTGTATGTTTCCTGTCGATGGAAAATATAAACCATTAATATATAAAGCATTAATTTGTGTGTATAGCTGTAGTTTTCATCCTGATTGAAAACATAAAAACCTACCATAACATCAGCACTCATGAATGAGGCGTATCTGGTGCCTGAATTATGTCCATCAGTGTCCTCACTGATGGTCTGTGTTTGTACGGTTGTATTACTGCGGTTCTTTCTCTCTGCTTGAGAAGCATAGCAAGCTGTGAGTCTCTGAGAGTGGACTGTTAATCAGGAGTCCTTAGTGGTGTATTAGATCCATGCCCTGACCATTCCTCAGTTTGGTTGTTTTTTGAGCAATGTTTTATTATTTTACTGTTTTATTTTTTTAAGTGAAAATGTGCTTAGTGTTTAATATAACATTCTAGTTTAGTATCATACCAACATCATAATTTGTTCTCTGGTCCTTAAGGAACCTTGAGTAACTATCAGATGAAATCTACATTACACACTAACATTGTGTACAAATTCTGTTTTTGTGTTTTTGTTGGTATTCTATACATTGGAGTATGGCTCTGCAGACCCTCCATCTCTCTTTAGTCGCGTTTCCTGTTTGAGGTTCTTTGAGTGACAGGTGCCTATAAATTACATTTCCATTCATTAATATCTTTTGTCTGTATTGCAAAGGTAATGTGAGTGTGTCACTGTGTGTGTGCATGTCTGGATCGAGAGAGAGTTAAAGAGATGAATACACGAGAGAGAGGTTCTCCTGTTTAAGTAAAAATGGATTTGGGCTCCATTAGCTGATTAGGTGTGAAATGACATTACCTACCACAACGTGAACTTAATGCCAGTAATTTGAAGATGGATAACCCTTTTCTGAGACCTTTCTGTCTGTCATCTCCATTATAAGATTTCAGTCTAGCAATATGCTACTGTTTTTTAACAAAACCTTTTTACAATGTCAGAATCCTACCAAGCATTCTTGAAATTAGATATTCACTTACACAGAAGTTCAGCAAGCAAATATGTATGAATGGACATAGAACTCTATAGTGTGTGTGTGTGTGTGTGTGTGTGTGTGTTATGGCGGGTACTGCAGTGTGCAGCTATTTTTTTTTTCTATTGCCTGGATCATCTCTGTGATTAGATTACCTGTGTGAAATGTACTCAGCTAGTTGTAGAGAGAAGTACTTCATCAGTGTTTATGCATGTAGATTAATGTATTTCCTGTTTTGATTCTTCCCCCAGGGGTGTGAAGAAACTAATCACAAAGGTCTTGTGATTTCATTACACACAGAATAACATGTCAACAGGGACCCCAGTGGATAGTAACAGCAAGTAATGAGGTGTTGGTGTTTGTGGGCTGAAACGTTGTGATTTTACAGTGTCTTAAGTGTATTGTCGTAATGATGAATGTCAGCTTTACATTCAAGGATTTTAGTCAATATACGTCTTTGCACAGACAAACAATGGTTATTCCATTATCAGACAACGTGTATGGAGGATGAATTCTGCCCATGGTCAATAAGGGATGACCCAGTTGTTTTTTTGCACTTCATGATGAATCAAAGAATGCAAAAAATTAATTCATTTTAGTTCTACAGACCTCTGCAAACTGGCTGTACTTGTAACAAAAGTATATCAACCAAGTATGTATGCTCTTATTTGTTTTAATCATTATTGTGTTTTTGGTCTCCAAATAGTTTTTGCTAATGTCCATAATGTCATTGACTGCACAGTCCATTTTTATGTAGAATCATTTCTCTTCAACTCTGTAAAATTCTAGCAAACTACCAAAGAAATATCATTAAAAGAAGAATCTTTAAATATTTCTCTAAAAAAGAATGTCACAATATTTTTAAGCATGAAGCCAACAAATCCCCACCTCAGTAATGATCAATCGTTCTGGGACAGATAGAGATCTGAAAAGCCTCACTGGCTAATTTCCTGCTCTGTTCTCATGCCTCCGACCATAATGTCTCTTATCACTTTTCCCATAGAGTCTCATCTCCCATCCCAAACATTACCATAGATTTCCTCTGTCTGCCGTCTGGAGATGAAAAGTGTAAAAGAGAAAAAATTACACAGAAACACATTTTCTTCGATATTAAAACACAAAAATGTGATAGTCATCTTGGCAGCCCGACCGGCATATGATTGAACGTGTAGGATCGTACAGCAGTAAAATGTGTGAGGAATTAGATGGTTGTGTGCGTTTTTTTTCCATTATTATGTGGGTGTGTTTATTCCTATCTCCCTCTGAGGTGATAATTTTGTAATGTGGAATAAAAGCACCTGCTGTGTCAAAGCCTAAATCTAAAGTAGTGACTGAGTCAGCTGTCAGCTGTCCATAGTTAAGGTCTGCAGCCTCTCTACCAATGAGAGCAGCTTCCAAACATGACAACGCCATGACACTGGGTTAGAATCATTCCCTCACATCACTGTTTTCATTCAATCAGACTTTAGCTGCATGTCTTACTACCTCATAACTAATGTGTTCCATAATACCAAAGTTTCCAAAGGTTTCTAACCCCATTACCCAGCCAAGCACCTGTACCCTGCTCTAGTGTGGTGTTTGTTCCGTATGACAGCTATGAGTCCTTCATACCGGAGAACTTCAGATATATCAAGATGCTTTATGAAATTTGACAGTGGTCAAGAACAGACCTGCGGGATACCATTTGTATTGGAAATTGTCTTCTGGTCTTTTTTTATCGAACAAACGGAGTTGATTGCTTGGAGCCAGAGCAGTCTCTAGAGTAGGGAGCAGTTATTGACTTAGCTAAGTCAACCTTTAATGTACAAATCACCGTACAAACCCATGTCCTTGTCACGGTGCCTTTCTCTCTGTGGTGGGGAGTGTTCTCCTCCCAGTCATGTATACATTAATTCCCTTCAATCTTCACGCTCAATTTATTCTGAAATATCCCTGCCAATATGCTTAGGCCTCTGAATTAGAGAAGGTGAGTAACATCGAAGAAGAAGGAAAACAAGAGGTGCTGGAGCTGAATCCATCCCTCCCAAGGATATACATGGTCAATGAAGAAGTGTAAGTTAACGGAATAAACAAACAAATAAATACCAAAGAGCTGACAAACTGGAACTCATGAGGTATGCCTGGGAATTTTAAATTGGTGATATTCTCATGCTTGTATATAGTCCTTTTAGGTGAAGAATGGAGATCATTTTTAAAGAATATTCAGAAGGAGCCCCTTTTAAACTATTCCAGTGTAAGAATTTGGGTTTCCTTTTTTTGTTTCTCTTTCACAAAGGATCATAACTGCACCGGACCACTGCTGCTCACTTGCACAGCCAGTCCATTTATTGAACCTATAAACTGGACATACCATTCCTTTCATGAATGCACCTATTTATGAGCTTGTGCGTGGAGTGCATTGATCCCTGGAAGACCTCTGCATAAATACTTCAAGTAATGAATGTAGCAGGTTGAGACTGAGGTTCAAGGAAAGAGGAAAAAAAACTGACCCATAATAATGAATAGATTAACCTCCGTTCTCACCCAGCTAATGTACTGGCACAACCAGGACATCAAAGCTATCCATCAAAATTACACATAGATTAGCCTCAGAAAGGCCATATGCGATTGAAGCTTTGTACATATTTTGGCAGCATGTCAAAAAGGACTCTATTCATGTCACCACCATCAAAGTCTATCACAGTGCTCTTCTGTATTCAGCCGGGTCTATTTTTACAACGGCGACATTCGCCGCCAAGGAGCGCAGGTCACCACATTTCCATTTCATAAGGTTTGGAGCAGCGCAGGGAAAGATGAAGTCAATCCACAGAGCGAAAGAGGTCTGAGCGTGCGCTCACATTTTTCAGGCTAACAGAGAGCGCGCCCGATACGAACGTCTCCAGAAAGGTCTTTGTCATAGCAACACACGGACCAAAAGACGAGAACAGTGAGTGGGTGATCTGGACAGGACAACAGCGACACCCACTGGAAGAAAGGCACCACTCCACATATTCGAAAGAAATAAAGAACCAGTAAGGTCAAAGCTTTGCTGGCACTCAGGAGTACGCGATCACGTAGCAGTAAGACGAAATGATGAATACGTGATACTAATGTTTGACTTGTAAAAAGTCGGAAGCAAAATAACATGTTGCACTCTAATTACAAGCATAGTGTTAGGGGCCGCCGACGCTCCCCTTTGACATGTAAATGCCATTAACAGGTTGTTGTGAAGCGCATCAGTAATACAGCTACATAAGCAAAGAACTGGACCCTTCGATAGACCCCGTTTTATCAGTGGAATGCCATAACTTTCAGCTCACTAGTCCCGATTGAATAATTAAACCATTCTCCGCGTTGGTCCAAGCTGTGCCCTGCAAATTGTAGGTTTGGGTCTGTACAGGTGCGCTTCTGATGCGAATTCTGTTCTGGGTCAGTGGAATCCTCTTCTAAATGCAAAAAACATTCCTGTTGACAACGCCGAAGTACATGCTCGTAGAAAAACAGTAAGCATAAACAGCACGCGTGAAGTTCACATATACTATGTGTTCACAGGTATTTTTCACAGGCTCCAAACCCCTCTAATAACAGATGAAATGTGCAGCCGAGAGTGCCCGCTCGTGTGTGATCGTTTAATATGAAGATCAATATTTATTCATCTTCACAAGCTCTAGCAAATTTAAAAAATGTGCAATTATCGGACAGACACACAAAATACCAGGGATACCAATGTGAACAGAGAACCACTTTCCGCGAAACAAACAGAAGGAAATATGGAGTCAGAACAAAACGGAAAAATGAGCACGTTTCAGATTCTCACACAAACCCTGCTGTGTTGGACAAGTCACGGTGGTCTCGTTTAGTCCTGCGTGGAAAGGCGATTACAGTAGTTGCGCGAATGGCCTCGATTGCTGAGAAGTAAATCGATGAAGAGTGTGCTCTCTAGAGCTCAGAAACTCACTACCGTCGATGAAATTACGCTTAGGTTATGAAGGCTAGTTGACGTTCAGCGAGCAGTCAATTCATTGAGCCCCCGGGAGGCTAGAAGAATTTATTCTAGCTCTGTGTGACAACATGTGACTTCATTAATGCGCTCTCCTTGCCGAAAAGGAAACTTTAATTACTGAAATCAGGTGTAAGCGTGTCTGGTTAGAGCAAATACGTACTGGTGCAGCTCTTAGAGGATTAATCTGAGAACTGAAGCACTAGGGATGCTGCTACCGCAACGGAGTAGGATAAATGAAAAGCGATTTGGGATTTGTTTTTTTTCTGGATCTATTTTGTTCATGTTCCTGATCTGAGTTTTAGGATTATTAAAGGTCCACCACTTATACATTTAATCTTCTACGAACTAGCTGAGGTCTGATCAATTCAAATAATAGACACGAGCAGACAGGTAGTAACTTTGAGTTCGCGTATTATATTCGTCACGTGTCTCATCAAAAGGTTACGCAAAATAGTATGGCACAAGAGATGTTGGACAAAGCGGTTGCTTTACGGGCATACAGAAATAGCTGACCAAGATGACAAAATTAACAATGCTTTTCAATTTATTTAAATAGGTCAAAAGATTACAAAAATGTTCCACAAAATTACATTCTTTGTTGCTTAATGACAGGCGCATTTTTGTTTCGGCATAGCATTCGGTGTCACAAAACAGGATGACAAAACTAGGAATTGTCTTGCTAATGCTAAATAACAGCGTGAGTCACTCGGATTCACTCCGTCATCTGAGGGCCTAGCACGTTTTTACACCACAAGCAACATGCTACACGTTCAGCCGTAATGCAAAGGATGCGCAATACTCATCTGAAACATTTAGCACAGACATCATCAACCACTGATGGATAAATACATAATATATTCATTGCAAAAGTGTATATATTTGCCAAGTAAAAATCTATTCTGGGGGACGGTCAGTCTGGCTTCACTGTGAAGCATCTACCCTGACTCTTCCCGAATGGCAGTCCCTCTGCAGAGAGTTAGTCCGTCTGTTATATTGAATCAGAGTCGCTGGACTCCACGCTTCCCTGCGTTGAGATGCTGGCAGAGTTCTGGGATATGAGCCAATGTCGTGCCTGCGTGTACCTACGCAGACTCTCCAGGGAGCGTTGGTAGGAGCGCCGTGCCTGATCCTCATCCAGACCCCCTTCCTCACCCACCTCCTCCGCAATCTTGCCGCAGGTGAAGCGGGTCTTGTGTGGCCGTCTAGGCCGCGTGCGTTCACAGCCAGAGGACCGTGGGCACCCCACAGGGTGGGGGAACTCCTCTGTGGCCAAGTCCACCAGGTGAGCAGGCAAAACGTTGAGGCAGGACATCTCCACTGCAGCCACACGCACACTGGAATGTAGTTTTTCAACTGGTCACAGGAGGTCTGACAAGTTCCTCCTGAATCACTGAGGTGTTGCAGAAACTCCTAAACTGTACTTTTGTTCTGTCAAAAAGCCAGCCCTCTATGGGTTCTTCCGAGAGCACAGCAGTTTAAAACTCTAGTTTCACACACTTGAATGTGATTTTTTCCCTCCTAAAAGCAGACCACAGGTGTATCACGCAGAGGAGATTCTGTCTAATGGTGTTGTCCACGCTGTTGCTGGCTGCTTCTCGCTTTGTGTCCGTGTCGAGTGCTAGCATGTAGGAGCTCTAGTGGTGCTTTATATAGAGCCATGCTTCCCACTCACTGCTCCGTAAGAACCTGATCTCCTGCCAACCCCTCCTTCCCCAAAGCCCTTTCGCACTTCCGACTTCCATTTCCGATCCTCCGGAATCTCCCTCCACCCCTCTCCGGAACCAGGCATGCAGTGTGCTGTTGGCAGTGGGTGGACAGAGAACGTTCAGGATTTGGCAGACAGAGCTATCACAGAGGGAGATTAAGATAAGAAAGAAGAGCTAGTGGGAAAGAGGGAGAGAAGGAAGGAAGGGGGAGGGCTTTAAGAAAACACATCATGTCTTACATGACCAATACTGTGTGAAAACAGAAAACCAAGATGTAGGGTAAAGATTTACAAAGTCAGATCATATGTAATATCTGTAGCACTGTGAAAAGAGATGTGACTGACGAGCATTAGCTGGAAGGGAGAGGTAACAGTGATATACCACATACACTAGGTGTAGCAGTACTAAACGCTGACTTTAAAGCTCCATAGTCCTTGATACTAAATGTTTCACTCTTAGACAAACATTCACTCCAGCAGTAGTTATAGGAATGAGAGCAGAATTATCTCCTCTACTTTATCGAGGACCATGGTACTCAGTTGGAAAAGGGTGGAATGTTCTTTCTGGTTCGAGAATGAATTCTTGCCCCAACTGGAGGAGTTCAAATATCTTGTTCACAAGTGAGGGAAGGATGGAGCGAGAGGTTGACAGGTAGATTTGTGCAGCATCTGCAGTGTTGAGGACCCTGAACCGATCCTTTATGGTGAAGAGGAAGCTGAACCAAAAGGCAAAGCTCTCAATATTCCGGTCAATCTACATTCCAAACCTCAATTATGGTCACAAGTTTTGGGACTGATAGAACGAGACTGCAGATACAAGCTGCCAAAAACATCCTGGATCTCAATGAATGAAATATTCCAGTTGAAAATCTTTATTCATTACATAGTGAAATGTGTTGAGGGATCATCAAAAATGGATCTTCAAAATTATTATAAATAAAAAATTATTGTAAATTATTGTAATGTA
>JAOXYF010000020.1:6107138-6122183 GCA_028565775.1 Sternarchorhynchus goeldii | reverse complement strand
TAACTAAATCTCCACCGTAATGGAAAACTGTAATTATGTATAGTTTTGTCCATAAGCAGTTCATTCATTCATCATGTATTCGCTGATTAAGCAACAAAGATCCCTAAGATATGACTTACATTTTTACTGGGTTTTTACACTAGTAGGTTATCCGTAATCCAGTCTAATGTAAAGTCTCAGACAGCCAACACCGCCAAGCAGCACAGCACAAAATTATTCAAATATTCACTTACCAAAGCCACCACATCCACTAGATCCTAGTCGACTGAAGACAACTCTGCTCGTGGTCTAATCACCAGAGACCCATCTTTCCATGTCTCATGAATTATGAGTATCATTTTTCTAAGTTTGCTATATTTGGGTACCCACCCCCCCCCCCCCGCACCCCGCAACACATACACGCACACACAAATAAAATCACAAGTGAGCCCACCCTCCACACATACGCGCGCGCACAGACACACAAAAAAACACACAACTCTCTGACTCACACACACACACACACACAACCTTACTCCCTTACGCGCGCGCACACGCGCAATGAAACTCTCTCACCCGACAACCCAATACTCCAATTCGTTTCTGTCAATTGGCTCCGGATCCCAAGGTCAGTGAGAGTGACAGAGGAGAACAGCAAGAGCTAACATTTAAAGTATAATCTTCACTGATTGCCACGTTAGGAAGATTTTTTTAGGCTGTCGTTTCATTTGTAAAAGTCTCCAGTCAGTCACGATTCCCTCCATCTGTCTCCGGCACCCAGTGCTTGCCCCTTCTGACGCAGCCGACGCGCATTATTCACTATCGCAGTCACGACTCGCGAATATGTGTTGTTTCCGATGAAATACCATGCCAAAATGAATTATCTAGGATTACTATGCCCATATCTACTTGATACGTTTGGCAAAATATGGCAATTTGATCGTTTAAGTGTTAAACGTGAACCCTTTCCACAGACAAAACATGGGCTACCCACGGTGCGCCTCACAAACCCACAATGCCGAGCACTGACGTTTAACACGGACCGTTTTGTTTTGTAAAGACACCATACATTTTACACACTAAGAAAAGGCGACTAGCCTCAAGTGTCACCACGTTTCGAAATCAGTTTAACTCGCCCTCAAGTGTCCAAGCGCAATTTGAATAAAGGGATTAATTTCTTAACGTTTTAGGATATAACAAGAGTACTAATAGTGGTAATAACAATGAAACCTATGCTTTTGGCGTTGAATTCGCAAGTTCTGTACAACGCTTCAGCAAGGTTCCAACTGGGTACGACGGAGGACCTTGTGCACTGAATGTTATTCATCACATTGAGATTCCAAATTGAGTCAGTGATCGGATTCACAAACGTGATTTTCAGGTACTTAGGCAAACGTCATTAATGTTCAATGCTATGCCATTAGCAATGAGTTCATAACCAATAAACAGGGTGAAAAACCGACCATGTTAGCCTGATCGGACAAATGCCTAAGGTGCAGTTAGACAATCCCTTCACGACTTGTAAGAGTGCCGTTTAACATAATTATTTGAGACAGTTTTGAGAAAGTCAGACATGTTTGGGTCAGACAAATCGCTACATGATATTTGTACTATTCGCATTCTGTGACCTACTCGGATGACAGTGCAAGGTACGTCGATATCTTTGGGATGGCACCAAGAATTTCAGCACTACAGTGGACAGTTCCAGTGAATCCACGGAGATTTCTTGACAACGGTGTTGGGAAAAAAACGTTGCACCTTCGGTACTAAACAGTTTATTTCTAGAAACTTTTGCGGTCACAAAGGAGTATCTCAATTTTAAGTCTTAGATGATAAACTACTCAAAGTAATTCAAAGAAACCCTCAATAAAGCCGACATGCCAATGAGGTCTGTATCGATTCTCATTCACTGGTTTGCCGAAGGGGTGATTCCCAAACACCGAACAAATATCAAACTGACTTCCGCATGAAGCACGAAGTCACCTTATTAGAGTATTTTATTAGCTTTGTGAGCACAAGCTCTGAAGAATGCCAACAGAAAAAGCTTTAAACTGCTAGCCAGGTAAGCGCCTGACCACGAAAGCAACAAATCCCACAACAATTTGGCAACGGAAGGAGAAGCATATCACGTATCAGATGCATTTGGAAGTGAAAATCATATCTATACGATAATGTAATATTTGAAGGACACATTGTATAAAGCATTGTTTTCTGTGTTTTGTCTCTCCAAACGAGTGCTCTTTCTGAGGGTGATACCCCTGTCTATTTCTAGATCACGATCAAACTCTGTTACTATTTTTAGCCCACTAGGAGGGAAAAAAGACACCCACAAACACTCCTCTAGGAGGAATTCTACGTGATCACCGTGACATGCGCGTTCACAACTCTCCTTTAACTGTGTATGCATTAGATATTCGTGACGCTCGGCTATGTGAAGACGGGATGAAAAAAGACCAGGCGTCCATTTAATTTTCTCTACTTACTCTCATGAACTCGTATCTGATCCAGTATCAGCGTTGGTTTGTCTTGCCCTATTTTCTTGCTATCACATCACATGCCTTATGAGGCTGCAACAAGACACCACTTGTTTGCTCTACATCCATCCATCTGATTGACACTCCAGCCACTAAATCTAGATTATGCAATTACATTAAATAAAAAACAAGCGAAAATAAAATTTTCTTCTCTTTATTTTTTTTCAGAGTGCGTCAGTTACTTAGCATTGACGTCACGTTTAGCTTCTCCCCCGTCTTCGCTGTCCTGATTATAGACTTCATTGGTCTCGGTAGTGGTTTTGTTGTAGCTGTAATACCACGATAAACCTTCGCTTGGAACAAAATACATTATTGTTATATGAAAACGAGAAAGATTTACCATGCAGTCATATTATTTTCACTTAACTATGCTCATGTACGCTCCCAATCTCTCTCACGTTTGATGCGTGTCTTAGAATGGACGTACAGACAGCATTCTCCTACCACGCAAGAGCAATGAGCGAAAAAAGTAACTCTTGCTATTCTTAGTAGGCCATAACTGAGGATTATCTATTCGCCTAAGTCACGTATAAGATAAAGGTGCAGGTGTCGTGGTGCATATCTGCGGTGAACGTGACAGTACATGATTAGACTGGATCTTGACCTGTGTTTACTTACTCTACATCGACCCACTTATGCCTATATATTTTGAACATAAGATACATTTAGAGGGGATCGTGCAGGACCATGTTTCTCAGTAAATACAAAAACAAGTTATATCTACCTAAATCGGTTAATCTTATTAGGGTAACCAACATGAAACATAAATCTGAGTTTGGTGTCCCAGGAGCCGCACTGCTGCGCGTAATCTGTTATAGGCCTACAATTATAACGAAACTAACATACACCAAACTGTCGCGTCGACTGAAAACCTGTGCAGTCACATGCAGATTGAATTTACACTGCAGCATCGAGTATTTGCTGCTCCAGGTGTAGGCTACAATATAAGCACATCTGCGCCATACCTCAAGTGTTTCTACGTAGGCTAAGCATGGGTATAGACCTATATTAATATACCTGCAGTTCAGTTCAGTTGTTGTTCAGTGCAATTGCTATAGATTAACTAGTGTGTGCGGAACAAAATGGTTTTTTTCTCGAACGTAATCCAAATAAGACCTCAGTAGATAACTAGTCAAGTCAAGGTATTTATGAACGCACCTATCAGCGCGCCTGCCCAAGCAGACATATCTTAACTACACAAACTTGAGTGTGCGCAGGCGTTTAAAACAGTAGCTGTCCGTGGTGCTGAACTCGAGGTCTCGTGCAATCAGTAAAGCGCGACCGTCGGGGAGGGGGGCAGTTTTGGCGAAAGCGTTTTTCCGATTTTCAGATATGTTGATAGATAAAGCAGTGTTTCCTGGAATATGTGCAATATGATCATAGGACGCACATAATGTCTGCGTTATTCAAATGCACTCCAGGGTCTGGCTGGTCACGTGTCCCAGCATTCCATCCCCTCTATCATTAAATGACGAGGATTTAACATCAAGATTTAGTTATAATATCTATTTGACTACTTATTAATGCTGTCTGGCTGAAGTTTGACTTTTTCACTTTTAAAATGTCGACATTCTTCAGACGTTCTGGTAACAAAAATACGAATAAAATGTAGGGATACATCTGAGCACGAGCACCCGTGGTGTCTTTAGATCATGTGATGCAATCTACGAAGTTTTTTTTAAGACCCCAGGCATAGTTTTTAATTGTCACACGAGTCGTGACTAAGCTACTGCACTGGAAGTTTTTTGTTTGTTTGTTTTACTTCATGATTGAGTTTGAAGCATCTCCCAACATGTAAAAGCCTCTAAACAAGTAATTTTTACTAAGATATTACACACACAAACAAGCTGCCACATCTATTTTCCTAGTTCACATCAAGTGTGGGATCCAAGTTATGTGTCACTACCAAGCACATCTGAAATAAATAGGGTTTGCTAAACACGCGAGTCGCGACAAGCCGTGTTATACAAGATTATCGTGAGCTCCAGTAATAAATATGGTTAAACTTAGTTGCTACTATACTAATATTTTGCCTTCAATAAACATGTGTTTCATACGCCTCCGAACTGTTTTAGGAGTTTTGATAAACAACTCATATTAGAAAAGCACTCATCGTAAGTTTGATTCAAGTCTAAGACCTATAAAACCGCAGGCAGATAGAAACCGCATCACTCACCCTTCACATGGTTACAGCCGCCGTCTAGTCGTGGTTGATACGGTTGGTGTGTGTTCGGTCTGTTAGACTATAGCCTTGACGGGCTAGAGCCATGCTCGTGCATCTGGACCTCCGGGCTTACTCCGTGAATGAGCTCTCCTGATTTTCTGAATGAGGCAAAAATATTTGGACTGAGAGACAACGTCCCCGGGTTTTTTTTTTTTGCAGGGAGGGAGAGGTTAAGGAGTAATATGCGCACGAACTCGAGTGTATAAAGGAGGGGTACCGTTCTGAAACTTGCTTTGAACGTCAGATGCACGGACAGACATGGTGATCAGCGTAATAACAGAATTACGTGCCGACAGGTTGTTTTCACGGTAAGAACAAGGTCTGGCATACTAGCAGAGAAATTACGTGAAGGGTCGCCTGAATTCACTGTTTTAAAAATATGTCTGTGAAAGCGACAGAGTGTCTAAGTTCTCGTTTTAGATTACTTTACTGTTTCGTTCAATGTTCTGTCTGTTTTAATATTAGTTCACTGATACTGGCATTGTCATATATGATGGTGTTTCTCCCGTAGTAGACAGCAATGCCATCGCTTCCATCAGCCTATCATTGTGCTATTGACCTGCATTGACGTCATTGCGTCATTAGGTATCACTTAGAAACACAGACATTCAAAAATAGTATCAAATTAATTCAGCTGGCAAGGGGGATGGTTGTGGGTAAGAAGGTGAGGGAGGGTTTGGTGTACAAGCGAAATGTTCGCGAAATGGGCTATAACGACTAGAAAGTAGGTTACCAAACACCAGATTTGTTCCATTAATATAGAACAATGGCTACCCCCATTCAGTCTATAAATAGAAAAGTCCGGGCCCCGGTTTGTACGTGAAAATTGTGCTGCCAGGGATGTCTTAGGTTCCTTACACATAGTACAGCTTGGGCTATGTGCACGACTAAAATAGTGTATAACAGAAATTGCCCCACCCATCAGAGTATAAAAGCTGCAGCGACAAATTTTGACTAACGCCGGAGTCTTTCAAAACGAAGACGCCCAAAACCGCTGATAGAGCAGTCTACTTTCAGTATAAATATAGGAAAACCACACCATAGCCCACGTGCGGCACATTGCTGTTCGAAGAAGCAGATACTGATATTGCAACACGCACAAAGCATTTCATTCAGTGCAAGTGGCTGACGTTTTAGAGATGAAGAAAGGGACTCCATGTTACCTTGCATTACCCTATCTGTGGCAGCAACTCCGCGTGTTTCTGTGGATCACTCGTTTGGGGAACACCTAGTCTAAGTCTGGCTGTGTCGATCGCACAGCCACCTGCTGGCCAGAGAAGGTAATTCAGAATATACTACATTTATAAGTACCAGAGAAGGGTAACGGTAAATTACATTACACTATAATTCTACAAAAACTAAGATTTTTGTTAAGAAAATAGAAGCATAATCTCCTGAGATACATAATCTTTATTATAGCTATGTAGTCCATCTCAGATATACAAATGTTCCGATACAACCTATTTTTTGTATGTTCAGCACGGCATAAACATAAACCAAATCCATCAAATTCATAATCGAAAGAACTGGATTCGTTTTCATCTAAAGAAAATACAATAAAAAATTATCGCATTGAAGTTTTGCTGCCACCTTGCGGCCAAGCAGCAAGGAAGCGCCAATCTGTAGAACGTGCCTCATTTTTGAGAGAAAAACCCGCACGACAACCTCCCTCAGCAGTGTATCTTAAATTGTATAACACACTTCAACTCATCTTAAAGGCATTTTATTCAGTTTGCACACTCAGTTAAATGTACACTGCGCTGTGCTCACCTTAAACTCTTTGTTATATATATATATATATATTACCATAACAAAATCATTATTATTACTATTATTTTTACTTTTATAATCAATGATGTTTATTAAGACTTTTTTTATGAAAAGAAACAAGAAATGGAAAGCTCTATTACATTTTACAAACATTGATATATGTGTGTAGTGTTATGGAATTATGTATTTTAAGAGGAAAAAAAAAATTAATAAATAACCCATCACAGTGACAGCTCATGTCGTTATACCAACCTGCATCCATTCACCCACACATACAACAGAAAAAATGTCTTACCGAATTCCTAATGTGTAGTAAATTCAAGAGATAGACTGAAATGTCTGGTTAGGACAGTGTTATAGCCTACTTTTAAAAAATATCTCACTTTAAATGAGACACTGAAATGCTTTAGGTTTTGAGGCAACAGAAAAAAGTTAAATGCATTGTGTCATACGGTCACCATGTTATAGAGCATTATACACAGGCCTACGTACACAACGATTTAACATCTGAGGTCTTCATGAAGTCTCCATTTTGTTCGTGGCTCTCTTTAATTAACTGGTCCAGTGTGTGGCAAACGGCAACCCACTTTCATGAACAGAACAAGGTTAAATTAACCTCCATCAAAGCTGCTCATGTGAACAAAATGTTATTATTCTGCATATACTTCGCTTTTCCATGGAATACCTTGCATACTATGGCAGCTAAAAGCGGTGTTTGAATGGGGACAGGGCCAAACTGGCATTTTCTAAATGAAATTCATATAAACTCAGCCAAACTCAAATCATTTTCTTCTGTGGGAGGGAACATGTATCCATTTTTATATAGTTAAAGTATAGGTTAGCTGTTTTTCACACCAAACCTTAATATAATTTGTTTCCCATTATTGTTGAACCAAAAACCTTAGTTGTATGCTTCAATCTTGATGGTAACAATAATGTGGGGGTTTTTTGCCTCTGCCTCAAACAGATGCATCTCCCTCAGAGCAAATCAACTCTGGATTCAATTGTAGATAGATCCCAACACAGACTGTCTCTTACCAGGGTCAAGGAACGTATGGTCAGTAAGCAGTTGGTACACAAAACAAACTTTAAAATGAGATTTTTTTTCTCTGATGGAGTCTCCTTAATAAACATTAACAGTGCTTTATGCTGGGACAATAAACCGTACCTAAAACCCTGAAACTATAAAATCTTTAAAAAAAAAAAAAAATCCATTAATTAATACAACCTTTATCACTGAAAAACAAGAATCAAGCATTTTAAGCAGAACTTTTCCGTCATGAAGTGTCATATTTGTGGCCAAAGATGAAGACTAAAAGACAATTACTTCCTTAATGATGATGATTTTTTTTTAATGTGTGTGTGTGTGTTTGGGGGGGTATAGTAAGGTAGGCAATGCCACTCCTCCCTAGCCCCCAGTGCTATGGAGCTCTCCTGTCCCTCTTAGTGAGCAGGTAGCACTGGATGGTGCGAAGGCGATCCTTGGCTGGCCCGAACTCTGGCTGAAGCTTTAGGGTGGACTCATACCAGCGCAGGGCCTTCTCAAACTCCTCCTGTGGGAGCAAACCACAACGTGTCAGGCCGGGAAAGACGCCGAGGTGTGCCGTCAGCGGCTGGAGGACGTGTTGGACTCACCATGGCAATGTAAACGTTGGCGAGGGTGAAATGGTTGACAACAAAGTGTGGGGCGATCTCCACAGCCATGCGAGCGACGGTCAGCGCGTCCTCCCACAGACGGGCATTCTGGAAGATGTTGGCCAAGCTGATCAGTGGCACGTCCTAACCATTTCAGAACAGGGAGAGTCACATATGATCACAGTGCTGAAACAAAACACCACCGACAACAATTTAAAAAAGCCACACAAGGTACTGTGATAGAGACACTTCTAAAATCAGCTCCAGCTGTTAAGGAGCTTTGTTGGAGAATGTTTTGAGAGGCTGGCAAGGTAAGCATGAAGGGTGTTTTTGGTATATTTATGTTAACAGGTGCAGTGAGTTGACCCCTACCTTCACGTGATGAGGGGCGTAGGTTAAAGCCTGACGCAGGCAGTCAATGGCCTTCTTCCCCTGTCCCTTCACCCTCCAGTACAGTGCTGCCATACTAGATAGAACCCATGAGGTCTGATTCTAACAGACCCAGATACAACCACCCCAGTGTAAACACACACACACACACACACACACACACACACACACACAAATAAATGAACAAAATTTTCATTTTCAAAATCATCTCTCATTTTTGGGAGCCACCCAAACCCAGACGTACCTTTTCCAGGACTTTGGCAATGCGAGTGCCTACTTGTTCAAAGGACTGCGATGAGAACTTCTCCTTTCCCAGGTTCTGCAACACCTGGGGAACGTTTAAGGTAAAGTGGGTGAAGGATGGAGTGATACTGAGCTACCGAGGGGTGGCATTGTGCCCTACTGGCCAGCAGGGGGCCGGGGCCACTGCACCTCTTTGAGCTGGCTCTCCCCTGTGTAGTGGATGCTCGCGCGGTTGGCCATGCCTCCCAGGTGGTCTAGAGTGTGCATGCTCGCGGGCAGATTAGCACTGCACACCGGCTCGGCGGCCGGCTCCTGAAGCGGTGTGGCAAAGTCTATATGTTCTGTAATACTGCAAAGAAATTAAAAAAAAAAAAAGTGGACATTCTCAGAGATGCTGTGGAGGATGTGCTTCATCTTGCTAACAGACGTGTCTTGTAGTTATCGAAGAGTTTGGGCAGAATGCATCCACATACTCTATGTTCTTGGCAGACACAGCCAGCCAGGTGCTGGCCACGGTAGTGAGGTCCACCCTCCGTGTTCTCTGGCACTCCTCTGGGCCTGGCCACCCCAGACTGCTATAGTGCCTCCATCTCCCTACAGAACACACAAACACAGCCCTTTGCCATATACAGAGTCTAGCACCAAACACCCCGCAGTGAAGAGTGAACAGGACAAAGTAATCAGTTCATGTGGTGGGTACCTGCTGGCTCAGGGGACGGGATGGTGGGACCACTGAGCTCCAGAATAGTGTGTCCTGGCAAAGAACCACTGTGAGGGAAATCCTCCTCTCCAGTCCATCCCTCCAGAGACTCCGCTTTGGGCTTCCTCATTCGTTTCACCTGGAACGTGATCTAAAAATAACGTTTATTGATTATCATTAATGCTTATTGATGACCAATGTCTGTTTAAATACATGTGTGTGTGTGTGTGTGTGTGTGTGTATATAATGGTGCTGCCCTGCCAGAAGCCTCCACTGTGCGGTTGTAGCTTGGCACATGTCGTTGTTTATGTTCCGTCCTGTGCACATATTTGTTATGACGTTTCACCACGCCTCCCTCAGGTGGTGTGTGCTGTGCCTCAGTGAACACACCACCTTGGTACCACGTTTGTTCCTTTATAAGGCTGTAATGTTTTATCGGTCACTCTGTATGTTATGCTGGTTTACGAGTACGAGTGTAGATTTCATCAGCGCACTTTTAAATGTTCGATTTTGTTTTGGTTCATTTTATTAAATTCTGCAGTTACAGACTCACATTTGCTTCTTTTCTTTTCCTACATGTTTTACGTCTGTGACTGTGTACACACACACACACACACACACACACACACGTTCTTGAAAGTCATTTTAAATTAATTTTAGATGGTAAAGTTTTATACAAATTGTATTATGTGTTTTCAAAAATAAGTTTGAACTGAAAGCATCACTGTTTCTGTTTTGTCATTTATCTGTGTGTCATCATATATCATATATACATATATCATATATATTTATTTATTACTCTCTGGCTAAAAAAAGGCCAGCTCAGCCCTGGCAGGAAGCCGTCCGCCGTGCTGCGAATCTCCGCCCCCCCAGGTCTCACCCATTCTGCTCCGTCATCCTCCTCACAGTTTCCGAAGCAGGACCCCCCACTCCTCGCTCCCATGACCGGGTCGTTCTTGAGTACACGGATCCCACGGAGGTCTCCCCGTTTGCCGCTCACATCCAGGGCGCCCTCGAATGCACCAATCAGCTCCTCACGCAGCTGCCAGTCATCCTCCTCCACCTCCACCAAGCCTTTCTTATCCTCTCCCACGCGCTCCTGTTGTCCCACCTCGCCTGAACCATTACTGTCCACGACTACTTCTAGAGAGAGAGAGAGAGAGAGAGAGAGAGAGAGAGAGAGAGAGAGAGAAGGAAAAAGGGAGTGAGTGAAGGAGGATGGAGGGACAGATGTAACAAGATCTGAAAAAACAGCCCTATTAGCTCATCATACAGTCTGGTCCACTGGAAATAGCGGAATGCCTTTACAAATGCAAAAGTCAAACCAGTTCCAGTGTTGCATGTGGAGGGCGGGGCTCTTACTCTCAAACAGGAGCGCGTCCTCCAGGGCCGAGCCAGGCACGGCAGCGTTGTTGCCAGGTTCCTGCCCACCATCAGCGCCCGAATCCCAGTCCTCCAGCTCAGCGTCCCCCTCTCCCTCACAGACCAAGCCATCTACACTCCGAACACACAGACAGACTCTGATACGGTGCTGCTTCCAAACCCTAGCCGGCATCTTTTAGTCCGAAACTGCTGAAAAGAAAATCGCCCTCTTCGCTCCACTGATGACTTGTGACTCAGATTTGGCAAGAGACAAAACTTAAATGCTTAAAATGCACTGTTAGAACTCATTTGTTAGTGTATTAATACCAGAACTGAAAACACAGCATGAAAGGACAATCGGTTTAAGTTTTTCTCTGCATAGTAGAACAGCATCTAAATAGAACTTGCACTATTTCTAGCCCACTGAATTATTGAGTGCAAGATTCCTTCACTTCAAAGCCCTGTGGCTTGACGGGGAAGAGTGTCAGAGGAAAGTGAACTGAACTACAGGGGGAAAGTGGAGAGATGGATGGAAGGAAAGGAGTGCGTGGGTGGAGGGAAGGAGAGCGTGGGTGGAGGGAAGAAGAGCGTGGGTGGAGGCAGGAAGGGCAAAGCGAGAATCGAAAACCCAAGCAGTGAGGCTAAAAATGGCTGAGACTTCACAGTGACTGGGCTTATAAAAAGACCCACAACACAGCTCAACCCACAGCCCAATTTAGACTAAAACACGACAGCTTGGAGCAGAGAACCAGCAGGGTGAGAGAAGGAAATCGTAATACGGAGGTTAAAACCATGACTACGTACGGATGAACACCAAACGGCCGACTGAAAAATACCAAACCTTTACTGACAGCTTGTTTAATGAGATGTGGCAGAAAAAGTGACCAAACAAAAATAAACTCTAAATAACTCGTCGCCGACACGCATTCGGCCATTTTCGAGCAGATCGATAATCACCGAAAGCCAACGATGAAACTCCCCTCTGCCCTCCCGCTAGTGGAAGAGGCCAATTAGAGCAGCCGACAGCGGCTGGGGTACTCACGCTGGCACGGGCGACGCTGGAGGTTGTAGAGGAAGGGGTAGAACTGCAGGCAGCGGAGCAGAGGCAGGCTGGCGTGACACTGGGCACAGGTGGCACTCAGGGCCAGTGCGTGGCGGAACAGCGCCAGGGCACCGCTCACGTTGGCCTGGGCGAGCCGCACGCTCACCATGCTCAGCAGAGTGTGAGGCTGGACGCGGCGAGAGAACAGCAGGAGGAACGGTTAGGCAGAGTTTAATCAGCTCGGTTCCTGGCACTGCCTTTTTAACTACCGTTACAAACACTGCAAAATAAGACCTAGTTATGATGGTTTGGTGCAGTTTTCATTAGTGCACTTTCGTTCCATGGCTTTGCCTTTAGCAGCAGGGCTACCTCTGATGCGTTGAGCTCCAGAGCCTGTTGCAGTAAATCCTGGGCCTCATGGTGGAGGCCGTGGTGGAGCAGCAAGTTGGCAGCATTGACCAAGGGCACATCTCTGTGCTCGGGGGGCGCCGAGTGCAGGGCCTGACGTAAACACTGCAGAGCCTGCGTGCCGTTGCCCTGGGCCCGCCAGAACAGCCCAGCCTCGTTCTGTAGCAGCCACCGGGGGGTGCTCACCTACACACACACACACACACACACACACACACACACACACACACACACACACACACACACACACACACACACACACACACGGCAGGAGAGAAAGAGGCAAGTTACATACACAAATTACAGCAGCTGAGAAAGACAGAAACAGTGAGCTTTGTTAGTATATTTAGGGGTCACTTTTGTGCACCGCCAAGACCAATAAAAAAAATTAAATTAAAAGAAACATAAGCCAAACCCAAACCTCTACTCTTAAATTAGACACCCTACATATGCTGTGGAAGTGTTTTTCTGGAGCAGCGGGGTGCTTCCCACTCAGGAACGGGACCTTCAAGCCCCTAACGTAAAGCACAAACAGGGCCAAGCAGCAGTGGCCCTGCACCACCCTCACTCTGGGCTCCACCCTACACCTCCTCACCTTTGCCATGGCGTGTGCTATCATTGCACCGGTTTGTTCCAGACTCCACCCACCACTACGTCGCAGCAGCACCTGAAAGCACACACACACACACACACACATTTGTAAAAATAATACACTCCTACTACTGTACGAATAATACTGGACACCTCCTGTTAGCTGAGGTAACAGCAGAACTTTCATCTTAAAGCCTGAAGCCCTGCCATATCCCAAAGGGTAAATAGATTTTACTTCGGTAGATCTAATGTTCTACGTTTTAGCCGTCACACGTTTCCTCTAAGGGCATTTTAGTGGCATGTATTGATCATTCTTTATATGTGGAAACCCACTATGCACATTAGTATTACAGGAACACACACAAGGTCCATGATTTCTTTATGAACCCACGTTAAATTACTGCCCTGGACCCTTAACTGCACCTGTTATGTACTGGCTTTAGTATGTTTAGTGACTTCATGGTTTTGCATGTAATGTAACAGCTTGACAGAGTCTTTGCCTTTGGAAACTCCAACATCCCATCAAAGATCTTCAATATACTTAGATATAACTGTATTTTAATGACATAAAATGATCATAGGGTCATAGGAACCCTCTGGCACTGTAAGAGAGGCCCTGAGAGCACTGGTAATGCATCTCATAACCACTCAGCACCTCACTGGTCTTCTCCCTATGAGATGCTGGTCATTATTTCTCATTTGCATGTCATTAAGCAGGAAACAGCAAAATCACTCAAACCTGGGTGACATGCTGGTCAGGGAGCACATTCCCCTCCAGTGCCCAGGTCAGAGAGCCCAGATGGTCGCTGGACGAGAGCTGAACTTTGGAGCTGCAGTCTGGAGGCTCCGCCGATTCTGGAGGGGTTTGGTTCACATACAGGCTATTCTGAGCCCTGGTTAAAGGAAGAATCGAAGAAGCTCTTAGTTATTTGCACAAAACCAGGCTGCTCCGAGTTGTGAGACAACGCTCGTGTTCGTGTGCGTTACCCAAAGCCACGGCTCTCCGGAGGAAGGAAGAACGTGGGCAGCAGGTGAGGCGGGGGGATGGAGAGGAAGCGTTGGGCACAGTCCGATCTCCGCGGCCACAGCACACTGTGAGTCTCCTGTTTAACAACACAGATACACACCTTCAACCCCAGTGCTAGAGCGTGAAGTAGATGGAAAAGACTAACACCAATCTGTACAGACTGATCTGGAAACACTCCCTATGAGTCTGAAACCACAGGCAGGCTTACAGTGCTAGAGAGGGACGAGGACTCCCGGACCCAGCGTGCTCCTGGTTCCTCCCCACCAGACACAGAGGAGGAGGGCAGGGGAGATCGGCTCTCGTTCAGGTTCAACTCCGACACCAGGGCCACACTGGTCGCTATGGACACCTCCTCCCCAAACTACATGCATGGACCAAAAATCAACATAAAAAAAACAAACAAACAAAAAAAAAAACCCTTTACTTGATTTTATGCACCGCTAAAGGAAAGTTCCAAACAGCAGCACTACTGCCTTGGTGGCATTTCTGTAGTGGCACGTTCAGCCTTGTAAAGTAGTGAGTGAAAAGCGTCTGCGCTCGGTTGAGTCCCGCTGTGAAGAATGAGCCATCTGCAGCACGACGTCTCACCTGGATATGGTGCACGTTCTCAAACAGCTCTCCACGATGATAACGCACTGGCAAGTCATACGGGCAGAGCAGGCTATACTGCTGCTGGCCTAAATGACACATCTGATGGTTACCTAAAATAAACATTAAAAAAAACCTCATTATCAGTTAGTGCCTTCAGACAGAAGCACCCTCAAGGGGAATGACTCAAAAACAAGAAAGAGAAAGGGGGGGGGGGGAGCAAGAACCTCGCTACCCTTGTTTACCAGTGTCGCTGTGCAATGTGACATACAGCACGTGTGGCTGTTTGCTGAAGTCTGAAGTGTGTGGTTTGTGGTTTAGGCGGCCACAGCCTCACCCAGCTGGGCCTCCTTGGCCATCTGTGTCTCGTGGATGATGTTCCGCAAAATCTGCTCCTCCTGAATCAGCTTGTGCTTGTCCAGCATGCCCTGCTGCCGTAGGTAGTGGTCGTGTTGCTTCTGGTACTCCTTCAGCTCACTCAGGGTACGCTGCAGAGACCTGGTGCGGAGCAAGGAGATGGTAAGGAGCATCCCGGTGGGGGGAGGGGGAGGG
>JAOXYF010000020.1:6066596-6106879 GCA_028565775.1 Sternarchorhynchus goeldii | reverse complement strand
ATAAAGCGGAAACTCACCTTTTCTGGAGTTACTGATTGACCTATTGACAGGTCCACCACGCCCCAGGGAAATGGAACGGGAGGGGGAGGGGGAGAGGGGAGGGGGTCTCTCCAAACTTAAAATGCCATTGCAGAAGTAGAAAAATACAAGCCACAGACAACTGTTGCTGTCCCCCCTTGCAGATAGTGTTACAAAAGGTGCTATACACTTGCTTTTACGCTTTTTTTTAATGACTATTCAATCTAAACATTTCATAGTCATCAGTTATACGGGGAGGGGGAAATAACAATCGTGATGTCTGCCAGCCAATGACGATGGATCACAGCATCATCGATGGATCTACCCCTAGTAAGCTCTAGGGTTGCATTTCCCAGTCCAGTCCTCTGACAGCCCAAAACAGTCAAAGTTTTTTGCTCTATCCCAGCTCACAGAAGCAGGCATTCCAGTGCTCTTGTGATCTGGTTTACTGTGTAGAAAAACCAAAAGGGCACCAGCACTGCTTTAGAAAACACTGCTGTAGGCCTACATACATACATGATCCCACAGACTGTTATAGACGGTCCCTTTCTCCCTCTCTCTCTCCCTCTCACCGGTGCTGAGCCTCCAGTCGCTGCTCCAGCTTCTGCTGACAGAGAACGGCATGCTTCCTCCTCAGGGCCTGTTCAAAGGCAGGCTGGGCCTGCAGTGCCTGCTCATAGCAGAGCACGGAGTGATTATACTCCCCCAACATCTGGCTCAGAAAGAGGGTGATGGATAGACAGAGAGAAAGAGAGACAAATGCATCCACCTTTTTTATTACAGATGTCAACACAAAGATCAACACTTAATGACCAGTGCTACATAGTTGCACAAGAACTCACAGCATAAATGTTGCCAAGAGTGTAGTGGCTAGTAAGCAGATCAGTAGTAAGATCCAGAGCAGCGTGTGCCAAAATGGCAGCATCTGCTGAAAAGTGGGCGCGGTGTAGAATATTCGCCATGTTGAGCAGGGCTACATCCTTGTGCTGCCTACAAGTGAGGGAAAAAAAGAACTTAAAAATAAATACAAATTCAGAGTTCATGCTGAAGAACACAACTCTTCGACGATCTCACAAAAGGACCAACGAATGAGGCCACGAGAGCAGGCGTGCTATGTCTGTCGACCTTCCCGAGGACGTTACGCAAGATGCCGTTTGGTTCTAGAATCAGCGGAGTGATACATTATGTAGGTTGCGAGATTCGCCTTTACCTTGGAGAGAAGTGCAGCGCACGAATCACGCAGTCCACAGCCCTCTTGGGCTCGTTCTTCATACGCCAGTAGAAGGAGGCCAGGTTATAAAGCACCCAAGAGGAGGAATTCTGGACATGACACGGAGAAAGGGAGGGCAGAAATCTATTATAGGAACATTTCCACCAATGAAAGACTGGCAGGAGTCTCCTGGGATTATCTGACCTGCTGAACTCTCAGGAAATGGAAAATAAACTGGGAAGCAGAGGAATGTGTGTACAAGACATTTAATTACCCTCAGGAGACCTTGGCATATTCTATGCCCAATCTCATCCATGCGCTGAACATGTTTATGGGATAAAGAGGCAAAGATGGGGTCATCCTTCGATAGCAAAGGTGATGTAAGGTTTATACTCTCTTGCACACCCTAAAGAAGAGAGACAAAATAAGTGATCAAAAAAAAGGGGAGAAAAAAGAGAATAGACAGAAAAACAACTGTGTTGTTGGCTAGATATAAGAGGAGCATGGGCACCCTTAGATGCTGGAAACCATGAATGCTGTAAGGAAGCTCGAGAATTTCTGCACATTCAGGTTTTTCCAGGTCTGGAGGTAAAGGTGACATGTAATCCACATAATCTTCAGGGCTGTAAATGCATAGATACATCATGAAGAGTGAACCTGCATTGTGACTACAGTGGACAGCAAAAATGTACACCACCACTTTGCAGGCAATAAAAGAAAACTAACATTATTCCTTTGCTCTCCAGGGATATGAAAGTGCCATCATAAAGGTCCAGATCCCCCAGTGGAACTTTAGCAGTGATGCAATCAGCATCCTCTTTATAATGACGTTGTTCTAAGCCAGTGTCCCTGTCTTCATTCTCCTCTATGTGAATTTTCTGAGCGACAAGTTGCTTCTGTAAATAGCAGAAAAGTAAAAACAGATACACCTTTGTAGCTCACCTGTTAGAGAAGGTAGCGCAAAGTGGTCACCATAAGGACAACCCGTTTGATTCCCAGAGAGCACTCACACACATAATAACAAGAGTGTGGAAAGAGTACCGCATTTTAATGATACAAATAAAAAAAATAACATACGTTTTAAAGTATAAAAAGGTAAACTGCAGAAAACACTGGACAGATATAAACTTTACCTCTAATTTTTTGAGGTAGTTCACTCGAGTTTCTTGTTGCATAAACAGGACTAGATGGTGTGGATGTTTTAAGTTCAGCGGAGAATCCACCTATAAACAAGGCGGTATCAAGGGAGAAATCTTTTTAAATGTTAGTTATGTTGTGTTATTACACACAGAATGCACTGGTAAACATACCGTACCGTAAAACATAGATCATTTTTTAAACTTTTAGGCAAGTATTACACTGAACATTTAAGATGATCTTAATACTACGATTACTTTGGATAGCGGGAAAATGGTTAGTCTATTTTATTACTTATTTATTCCTTACTTCTTTTCCCAATTTTTTTCCTTTTCGGTTATAATTAAATGCTGTCTTTAGTATGTGCGCTATGTAGTTGGTTTAGTATGTTACATGTGAGCACTCATCAAGACAAGTTCCTTGTACGTGTATACACATACTTGGCGGAATAAAGTGATTCTGATTGGGAGTTAAACTGGTCTTTTTAACTAGCTATCAGTGTTATCAAACATGACATTGGCTACGTAGAAACAGACTCGGAACACCCCTGATTATACGTAAGCGGTAGCCGATGTCAGATAAAAAAGCAGATGTATAACCATAACGCTTCAGCTAGGACAAACCTTAAGTGAATTCAGGGGCTCATCAACCTATTTAACTGCGAATTCGCCTTGGCACCTGAGCTGCGAGCACAATTTGCTTGAAACAATGCTGTTGTCAGCGAATAGATTAGCCCAGCTAGCTAGAGTTGGTTAACGATTTACCAGCCTCATGCCCTGTCGATCTTATTAACAGTAAATTATGGGTTAAGGCAAACCAGCCCGCTACCTGAGGCAAACCTGTTGTAGCATGGCTAACTGCAGAACAGCACAAACGTAGCTAACCTCCAAGATAACTAGCTTGCGATTTAGCTAAATAGCTAGCGTACCAGCTATGTGGTTTAAAGCTAAACAGAGAATATATTCAAAACCCTTGCGTACCTGCTGTTGAATTTTTCCGTCTTCTGTAACGACCCAGTGAGTAGTGGATTGTCCAGGCTCAACTAAGAGTATGCAAATAAAAACAATCATTCTTCCCCGAAATGACGCTTTCCATAATTCATTAAAACAGGAATGATTTCCTCTGCTACTTCCCTTGTCATCCGCCATTTTTCTGCCTATTCGACCTAAAGGATAACGCTCAAGTTTTTTTCTTCTTCCGGGTCTCTCTCGCTTCGAATAAAATTGTATAATTAAAGTAGTATACTTCCCTAAAGGTTAAACTATTATTTTAATTAACTACGCAATAACTGGTCTATTAGTTAGAATAGTTCTGTGTCAGTGTTTAATGTTTGATTATAAGCCTAAACGTATTGAAAATAAATAAATAACGAGAAAGCTGACGCATAAGACTTTAGTAGAGCAGTTTATTTTCCTTGGTTATCCAAAATCTGTACATATGCTCAGACATGTATAATACATTATGATAGAAATTGTTCTGGATTTCTTGCTTAGCAAAGAACTGCAATAACAATGAGTACAGAGTAACCTACTTATTTATTGTTAAATGACTAATAACATTTGGAATACATTTTTTATGTAGTGAACAGCACAATGCAAGTGCAAAAAAAAAAAATTTTAAATACGTGCAATGCTATAATGTGCAAAACATTCATGATATGCTTAGAATTTAAAGTAGCACATACACAATTGGTAACAGCCTGGCAGTCTTATATTAAAACATCAAGAGACAACTGATTACTCTTAACATCAACATATACTGTGAAGACGAGAAGCCATTTCTTTAAAATTAGTGTTAATCACGTTAACAGGAACCATTCAATAGATTAAGAAACATTAAATATATATTACCTTTATTTACACATAAGAGATATTAAAATGTGACAATTTTTTCTCGTGCAGTGTATTCCACTCCTGTCCAAAACAATTAAACAGTTTTAATGTGGGTGCCATCAGAGATGTGTGATTGTCGAGTTCAAGACTTCTGGCGTACACTTTGACTTTGAGGCTTTGGAGAGATCTCGCTATGGAAGAAAGAGAAAATTAGATCAACAAGTCTACTCAGGACAACTGTCCTCAATCAAATTCATCACTGTAACTGAATGCTCAGACAAGGCTCCAGAATGACCTATACAGGTTATGTTTCTTTAGAGTCAACATGAACAGTTTTATATTAACAGTGACAAAAGATAACTAAGAATTTAGCATTACTAAAAACATGAAAGTAGGGCAAACGTTTGTAGACAAAGACAGTTAGACAGCAGTTAACAGCACGATATTAGAAAATGTGAAAAGAGGGATTTGTGATACACACAGTCTAACTCCAGGGTCAAAGGGAACAATGAAAGACAACAGATTATACATGTGCAACAGCTCAGCTGGATAAGCTGACTTGGGTTCAAAAAGTTGGTTAAATAGACAAAAGTCTGCATAAATAATACATTCAGATGTTGCATTGCAGACAAATGGGATACAAAACTATTTCATTATTAAACTTCAATTATACTGGTTTATTTCAACACTGGATCCCCGTTATTAACTACTGTACTGATATTGTCATGTTTGGATATCAGTTAAAATTCTAATTAATAGATTAAGTATAAAATATTAGGAGCTGAACAGTGGCATATAAATAATTTGTCATCTTTTTCACAAAAAGCTGGTTTGCCTGATTTTGCAGTAGAGTGAGAAAAATGTTACTGAGCGGTAGCAGCTGTGTTAAAGTAAGCATGCACTTATAAGAACCCTAGCACTGAAAATGACTGTTTTCAAACAAACCTTGATTGAACAGATGCAGTGTTGACTACCTCCTTTTAAAACAGATTACAATATTAACAACACATCAAGTTAAAACAAGCCAAGCTTTAACAAGCACTTGTTCAGCTATTATCTAAACCTAAATGACATTCCACTTGAACTATAAAAAACAGTGTGTTTTTCTTGAATCCAATATCAATATTAAAATAGATAGTATAACTGTTGATATTTTAATATTCAGAGGGTCCATAAGGCACGATTGTGACATCCAGAAATTATTTAGAAAAATATATCAGTTGGAATTTAAAATATACAAGGGTGAGGCAAAAACATTTTGCACTCTGGTTATATTAAAACTTATATAAGACTCGTACCAGAGTGTGGATAATTTTTTATTCTGACCAGCATTTATGGTTTATGGTTTTTCATTCTAAAACTGCTTTGGGCAAGTTTCTCCACCAAATGTCATGTCAGATTATTAAAAATAACACAATAAGAGAATACAACAGGAAGTGCTTAGTGTCTCAAATGACTTTGTGGATAAATACCATTACTGCATACTGTAATAATTTTGAGGAATTCATTCATTCTAGAACATGATGCCACTTAGTTTTGCTACACCATGGAATTCTAAATAATATGCAGGTTTCAAACTTTTTTTTAAGCATAATTCAATTTTGGGGTTTTAATGTATGAATGATCACGAGACCATTTTCATGTACGACTTCAGCTCATAATATCCCTAGTAAAGATGGTTAAAATAAAAAATTTTATTAAATAGGCCACAATCAAAAATCTATTTCTGTTTGTTCACCTGTGCATCAGTTATCCGTACCAAAAGGTCAAATATTAAAATGGTTAAAATATATGTATTTAAATGTTTGGTTTTTTTGAAACCCTTTGCACTCTGTGATTAGACTGTGTTGTTTGTGAGAGTGTGAATAGAAAAAGAAAAAAGAAGTTACCGCAAACTCCGAATAGGTGCTGGCAACAGAATTAATACTGAAGTTGCGCTGCGGGCTTGCTGGGGTCTTTAGTGCACTGCCTACAGCACAGTTAAGAGGACAGAGATTCTCCTTGTTACGCTCTGCCTGTCCTCGATGGGGAGGTTTACAGCTACCAGGAGTCCTTGGTGCATTACCCTGTTTTAGAGACAAACATAAGACCATTCCATTCAATAGCTATATTCCTAGAAATACCCACAGCATGAGTACACTCGTGTTTTTTTTATTAAGCACATCTATTTTATAGGTGCATTTTAAAATTACGGACTGTAACCTATGTATTTGTATGCAGAGATCATTCCATTCGTCACTGAACAGTTCCTCAACATAGAACCACTTCTGAACAGACATGAAGACCATTCTCAACACAGCACCGACACTGAAGTGGTAGTTGTATGACTGTAGGTGTGACGGTAATTGCTACATGAAGGACTACATTTCATTATTAGTACAAGATAAATGTGAGTCTAAGATTTATCATTACCCAGCACCGACCTTGCTTGCTGATATCGGAGGGCGGGATACAGGTGAGTGACAGACAGTTCCACCAAATACAGAGCGCATAGTGCTGTTAGAGGTGCCAGTAGAAGTGCTGGAGGTAGCATTGAGCTGAGGAAAATGCATGGAAAGTTAATGCTGCACCATGCACTTGCATAAAAGGACAAATGTACTGAATTATGCGATGGTGGAATTAGCTAAAGCAATAAGGTCCAGGGGAAAAGGTTATAAGTATAGAAGCGTAATTTCCGCTCCAAGCAAAGAAACATTTTACCTTCCGTGCTTTGGAAGGTGTCACGCTGCCCAAAAACCTTCGTTTGGTCGGCGTTCGAACTGCAGTGCCATAGAGCATATCCTCCTCCATCTGTCTGCTCTTTTTCAGTTGCTGTACCAAAAAAAAAATTGTCAAAAAATTAAATGTCTAGATACTTAAAAAAAAAATCTGCAAGGTTCTACTGCTTGATAATACATGACAAATGTCTAGCAAACTGAGTTCCCTAAAAAAAAAAAAAAAGAAAGAAATAAAATATTGATTGTTGGGTGATAATCTGAATGAATTTTCCAACTCTATGAAAGACACAAATTATATTTTTATTGATCTTACAAGAATTTTAAGGTTATTAATTCCTATAGTAACATTTTACATGCAATTGCTTTAGGTCTTTCCCACCCACTCACAGATATACAAAGAAAGGCATACTCTTTCCTGCTTTTCCCTCTCCTTCTCAAGTCGATGCAGCTCCCATTGCTCAGCCACAAACTGCATGAACTTCTGACCTTGGAGCAGAAACTCTCTGCCCTGCTCCTTCTCCCACAGCTCAATCTGGTTCTTCAGCTTCTTCTCAAGCTGAATGACAGTTACAGAGTCAATATTCAGCTACATTTCACTCAGGTTTACCAAGAAAGTCCCCTTCTTTGGTCATCTTGTGCGGGTCAATTACCTTAGGAAGGCTTTTGTACAGGTCAGACCTTTGTTTCTCTTCCTTCAGAAGGTTTCCTCCTCTGTTGGTGAATCTGGAAGGATCTGTAGATTTTTTCTATTAAAAAAAAACAAAAACAACAATTTAATTAAAACTGCATATGAAATAAGCATTTCTTATTAAACCATCTCTCATATTTAACTCACTTCAAGTTCCAAGAAAATCCTCCAATTATCTTGCCATTTGTGAACACCTTCAAACAGTTCTTTGTGATCTTCATAGTGCTGGTTTAAGCGCAGGATCTCAGCTTCATGGAAACTCAACAGTTCTTCACTAAAGTGATCTAAAAAGAAACATCTTCAGATCCCTGATCTCTCTCTGTATCCTGGCACAGAGTCGAACTACTTGCCAAGCATCTTTCCAAAATCCCTGCTTACCATCATAGTAGGGCATAAAAGCCTGTCGTTGGTCAGTGCTATAGAAGCACTTATCCCAGAACACAGCGATATCCCCACGAATAGCCTTAGTAACATCCTTAATATTTCCAAGTTTTAGCTCCTCAAGACGTTTGACTTCAGCTTGCAACTGCCAAACAAAGACAGATGGCCCCAAGACAGGATCTCAAACAAAATACACTGGCTGTCTGTTCCAGTATAAAAAACTCAAACATGTAAAAGAGCAACACACAGCATGCAGCTCATTCCTAATGTGTCAAACACCCATATCTACTTACAGCTTCCATGTTCCTTTTCTTAGAGAAGGTCATGTGCTCAGAAACAGCATCACGATCTTCCTGCGAGACCTGCAGCCTGGCCCAGAGTTCCTGGATCTTGTCTCGGTATGATGCACAGATGCGCTCATTCTCATCTTTCCTATTCTCCAGCTGAAATACATACAAGATTTTCCATTTTGTGCCATCTGAGTGAGGCTGATTCTTTGGGCTGGAACATGCTGATCTGAGCTTAATGCTCTTACCTGATGAAGGAGAACTTTAAGGGAGTCGATATTTTCATTGGAAAGACAAAAGGCCTCTTCATCCTCACAGACAACATCCTTCTCAAAACTAGTTTCAGGCAGCTGATCCAGCTCTTCCATGCATAGTATTATCTTGTTCTTTAGTTCAACAAACGTGCCATGTCTTTGTTCCTGAAGTGAAGTCAAATACATTCATCTCAGTAAGAAAAACATTTTTATTAATGTTTTTGAATGAAGGCAATTAAACCTTAATGTCATTAAGGATACATATAAAACTAAAAGGAATGCAAGTTAAAAGATTCTCCCACCTTTTCTGCTGTGAGTCTGGCAATGTGTTGTCTGAAGCTTTCCAGCTGCTCAAGGGATGGAACGGAGTTTGCAGAGATGGAGAATGGTTCAAAGCAGAGGATGTCACAGAGGTCCTGGTCCAGATCTATTAGGGTTTTGAGTGTCTGCATCCTCTGTGCCTTTTCCTTTAGCATCGCCTCAAGACAGGTTCGAATATCTTTCTCCTGCTGGAGCATGGTGTTCCCTCTCTCCTCCTAAAAAAGAAAAGAAGAATGACCACAAAAGGTAACTAACCAACTTCTTTGGCACTTTGATCTGTGTTAAACATCAAAGTTAACATAAGGTCTCCAAACATTAGAATTCACACATCATAAACCATAAGAAATGTAGTCCAATATCAACAATAATGGGAGAGGTTGGAAATCTGACACGTCGTTATCAATGCAGGATGTACTAATAACTTAACAGATCTATGGTTAATAAACACTATTAGAATCACTGCGTCCATTGTCAAATATAATGTTCCACAGCTGATGGGTCTCAGTTGAATTTCATTGGCAGAACTCACAGATGACTAAATAATAACTGTAAGTGTTACAAAGATGATGTCCCTTTGGAAACCTGTGATAAAACAGCCATGCCGATCAACGTTTGTTCTTTAATTGCTTCTTTCTATGGCTTTGATGGCTATAACAGGCGAGTTAAGGTCAGTTTTGTACAATTCATCGACAAGAAACAGACACTTGCCTGAAATGGAGGTAGCTGTAGCTCCAAGCAAACCTTGCTCAATTCTTTGCGACATGTCTCAATACTAGTAACCAAACGCTTCCTCAGAGTCTCTTCCTCGGCTATCATCATGTCCAGAAGACCCTAATACGTAAAATGATGTTAACGATTTACAGATGCTTTTAAAAAATAGCATTAGTGACTCATAACATGACCGGCCCAGCTTCGCTCACTTTGATATGGTTTTTGACGACATTTGTTCTCTCTAGTCTCTGCTCCTCCGGAATCCCAATCTCCTCCCAGATGTCTTTCAGGTGGCATAGCGCTTTATTCAGGCATGCCACTGACTCGGCAGCAAGCACCTCGCTAAAATCGTTAAAAAACAAAGAAAATAAAAACAGCACGATTTTTACGATGGCGACCATAAAGTAAGGGAGGTAGCAAACTAAGATAGGTTAGCTAGTCCATTAGCTGTCAGCTAGCTGGGTTAGGAATGATGGTACTCTACGTTAGCTATCTGGCGAAGAACGTCATTAATGTGTTAGCCACTTAGTTAACAATATTAATATACTGTAAAATAAAGTTGATTAGAAGGTTACAATTACCAACCTTTTTCGCATCCTAGGGTGGCAATAATCCTTACTTTTTGTTTATATTGTGGGGGAGGCTGTGCAGCGAGCGACTCCTCTCTGACCTACAGCCGTTTCTGTCCGATTCAAAACATGCATCAAAGTAACACTTCGCATTTCATTGGCTAGCGAGAGATGAACTGCGCATGTGTGAGTATGTGTTCGCGAACTGTCGCTGGAACTTGAATTTTCCTCAGTGACATCAGAAACGTTCTTCGTCTCGCCCAGAAACATCGACAAATCGAAATATGTTCCACCCAATACTTAGCTCGTCGTCATGGCGAAATGTAAGTGCAGTTAATGTATGCAAAACAAAGTATTAAGTGCACTGAGCTATAGAAGTCCATTTCCTTCGCTTGAAGAAATATATAAGTCCATACAGTGTCTCATAATCATGACTTACTATCTCGTAATGAGATACTATGTCAATTACGAGGTGCTAAATACTAAGTCAATTATAGTACGTCATAATTATGAGATGTAAGTCATAATTATGAGATAGTAAGTCAATTATGACCCACTCTATGGACTTTTTTTCCTTCAAGCATGGGCTTCCATAAGGAAAGGAAACATCCTCTGACATAGCTTTCATTAAAAATAGGGGAAAACGTCATGCTGTAATAATCGAAGCGAAGTCGGATATGTAACTGGATTTCCTTCCTACCCAGCTCAGTTTTTGTGCTTAGAGAGGAACAGGGGTTTTCATTTTCTAAAAGCACTGGCAAAAATCAGAATAGTAAGGATGAATTATTTTTGTAAAATGGTCACAAACTTTAATCTGCTTTAGTCTGTCAGATGTGTATTTAAAATTAATATTAATGCTTTTCGCATTCAGGTAATCATATTCCAAGGAGAACATGAACAAGTACCCTGGCAACAGAAGAATCTATTGCCGAGGTTTCATTCTGTTTATTCTCAAAACTATGCATGTACACCCATTGTTTACTGAAATGACAACGTAGTGCTTTTTGTCAGTGATGGCAGATTCATGCAGTGATTAAGTCCTGAGAAAGTCCTGCAGAACCCTCCTCTCAGCTTTGTCCTGCAGACTCTTCACACTCCTTTGATTTCATCACCTTGTAACAAGAACCACTGACGATTCAGCCCTGATTATCCAATAGAGATTCCAGCAGTCTAGCACTGTTTGTGATGGCTGTGGTCAGCACGATGAATTTGCAACCTTTGGCAAGAGGAAAAGTTATGTTTGTGTTAACACCAGAGAGCTGTTCGTACATTAAAATAGATCTTCCTTCAGAGGTTTTGCTCACCTCTCTCTCTGCCCAAGAAACGGAGAGCTGAAATTTCAGAGAAAGTACATCCTCCCAGGAACATCACAAGAATAATCCTCTGAGGGTCTGTTTTGTTTCTTGCTTCAGTCCCACTGTTGCCGCCTAATAGAAATTGCAAAAACATTTAGTCTGTAAGCCAGAGCAGGAATAAAACACTGCAAGTTATGACAGCAGGGACCAGTTACTACGCCTTAGGCCAAGTACAGTCAAAATGGAATCAATAATGGCAAGAAAATGTAACTGAAATAAAAGGTCCTGCAAACAGTATTAAAATTGTAATCTGCTACATGTGAAGTGTGAAGAGAGACAGGTACATGCTCAGGACCTGATACTGCAAATTCGTGTCCATTTAACATGCGTGTGACCTCCTCAAAACCTGTCCAACCATCTCTCTCCAATACCTGCAGTGAACACAAATACCTTTGTGCTGTATTGTCTGAAGACAATTAGTCAGTTTTAGGTTCCTTATAGTTTAAAAAAAAATTTAAACCAACCTGTTCAATCAGTTTGCAGCTTAAAGGGATGTAAGCCCCGCTGAAGATATAGGCCATGTCTCGTGGTACTCGGAGGTCATATTCTTCCCCTGACTTGGGTATCTGTGGAACGCAGAAATGGATAGGCCATCACTGCATTTGGTAACTAGACATAAGAGGAGAGGATCTGTGGCTTAACATACCAGCATCAGCCTTTTACTCAGAGCTCGGAAATTGCTCTTCTTGGCCAGGGAAGAAAACGCATCTGTCAGCTTTCCTACAAAATAGAAAAAAAAAAATCTCTCAAATGCCACATGCATGTGTGCATGAGAAAGAGACGGAGAGGAGGACACCGTCCTGTATCTCACCGGCAGTCCTGTCATTGACCAGTTTGCCCACTTTGCTTTCCATGACTGTCAGAGTCTCACCAGGCTGCTGCTCCAGCAGCAGACCAATCTGTCTCAGATTGGCAAAGGTCAGTAGGTGATCTACACCATAACTCTGCACACAGAAAGATGAACAACAGTTTGACAAACTCTCAAACATCAAATGATGGAGGATTAATTATTGTGTATTTAGTGAAATTTTAAATCAATATGTCCTCTATAATGCACAGTATTCTCAAATACAGTATACTCAGTAAAGGTGCTCTATGTAGTGTACTACAGTATACTTTATAAAGACTCTTTGTGGAAAACATCTCAGAGGAAAACTTCCATACAGTAAAAATGATTTCATTAAAAAACATAATATGTATTATATATTATAAACATAATACCCATATCTACACCTGCATCAACTCACCTGAAGGTACTGAGCTTTCAGTGAGCGGTAGTCTTTCGGGAGAAGTCCTATTATAAAAAAGCATACAACAAAAAAAACTGGAATATATTCATAAAAAGGGTAATATAGGCATCTCAGCTATAACATTAAAGAAATGAACTGTTATTAAATAATTAGTTTAAAAGAATTCATAAGCCTCACCATTTTCAGTGAGAGACAACAGGCAAAGGAGTCTCAGACTCTCAATCATCGACACCTGGAGTATGAATCATAGTTCACATAATACAATACATGAAATAAAATTGCTGTTTGAATTATTTCTCTTCTGCTGTTGCATTAATGTACCTGTCTGTTTATGTGCTCCTCAACGAAGGTGATACATTCTCGTATCTCAAAACCTTCAAGCAAAGCTATCACCCACCAAGAAAAAAAGTGCATGGAGAGGTAATATTAGTCTGCTATCCTTAAGACAAATAAATTAATAATTCAAATAATACACAATTGAACAGTAATTTCATGTCAATCAACATTTCTTACAATGTTCAGTCTTCAGCAATTCCTGGAAGTCTTGCTTCGTTTTCTTCTTCATTATGGACTCACATGCACCAATGTCTGTTGTGACATCATTTATTAATCAGTGAGCACATTTTCTGCCTGCCTTCAAATCACTAAAGGCAGTATTTATGCACTAGTCGAGCTAAACTCATCCATGATATTCACTAACAAAGATCTCAACTACATCAAACTGGCCAGAGGCACTTTTATATAACGCACGCAGACTGAGAAGACGGTGCTCCTGTTTCAGTCCTTTTAGCTCCTCCGCAACAAATGTCTTCATCTGCTTGATGTCCATCCCACATCGTTTCTATTACATGTACAGACAAGATTGGAAAGGGACAAAGAGGATTGTTCCCATTGTTGACATTGGTTGTTATGGAGACTCATTTTTGGAGACTTCAGCGAGTTTTTTTTCAAATTCAGACCACGTGACATGAAAAATGTAGCACATAATGAAATACATCATATTTAATAATAATTAAACACTTACATCATATGCTGTCTGAAGATTTCTGGCCTTTTGACTCAAAAAGCCAAAGACATTGGAGAAGTGCTCATTCCTGATTTCATTGAATACCTGATAAAATAAAACATTTAACCTAGTCAACTATAAGAACAACTATGGTCTAAAAGAGAGAAAGCCCACACCTGAAACCCCATCTGTTCTCCTCTCTTTTTATACTTCATAACTCCTCCCATTTCTTCTGTGACTAATTTTACATCTTTCCTCCTTCCAGTCCCTCTTATGCTCTTTCTCCATCCTGTAATAAGGTACTCCCACTTACACAGGCTGCCCCAGCCACAGGTTCTAGCACCTACCTTATCTTGTGAGTTTAGCATTACTTTTATACTCTTGTCAGAGGAAGTGACATCAGGTCCAAACTCTACACTACCTATTTAAAAAACAGTACTGATTAGTACTGATTAGTAAAAGTTTATTTTAAATTAAGTTAGAACCAAAAATGTACATTACATTATTTTTCCTGGCAGATGGAGTTTAAAAAATATACATCAATTACAAAATCATATAACTACCTACCACATTTAATCCTAAAAATGTCATCTACCAGTCCCTCATAAACAACTTGAGAACAGAGAGGTGTAACGAAGTCCACATCTGTGTAAGTAAAAGTCGAAAATTATACTGATCATATACATAACAATGCAAAAGTACACATTATGCTTACATTAAATTTAGTTATTAGAGTAAAACACTTGTAAAAACATTTGAGGTAAATACTTTAATGTTATTTTGGCTCACTTACCTCTATCAATAAGGAAAACATTTCCAATGTCGGACTTTTGCGTTTTCTGCTCTCCATCCTTCACCTGTTCCCTCCAGGACTCATATACCATCTACAGGAAGACAAAACAACATGTTAAAGTTGTAGCGGCTAAATGTATTTTGTACAAAAATGTTGTCTTTTCCTTCCACCCCCTCAACCTTCACCTTGGCGCATCGCCCAATCCCAAAGACCTTTGAGAAGGGGCCATAGAGGGAATGTAAAAGGCGTAACGCACTTCCTGCAGTAGTCACCCAGCGCTGATCTCCTTCCTAGTGATTGCAGAATCACTTTGATCATAAAAAATAATTACATACCAAAGAAACAACAATAATAATCCTTCCATAAATTTCCAGTAGATTAACTGGGCAAATAGAGTGTTTCCAAATATGTGTTATTGTGCACAAAATGTAAAACTTGTTGTGCACAAAATGTGCACATCACCACAACCATCAAGCAGTCACTCATTACTTGCCAGCAAAGCCTTTTATTCAGTACAATATTCACGGTTTCTAATCTATTGCTGTTCACTAGCACCACTTACTGGACAGAACCTGCCACTGGGATGCTTTGCATTACAAATCAAATAGTTTTCTCAGCTGTGAGTTAGACCCTCATCGTCTGACTGCACATAGCAGGGAAATATTACCAGGAAATTATCTCTAAAGAATTCAGGGAGTTCTAGGCTGATGATGTCATCATCAAGTGGAAGAAGATAGAAATCCCACTCATCAGTGGTCACATCTGCAAAAAAATTCCATCAGAGTATTTTAAGTGCCATGTGAAATAAATACATCTGCCTTAAGTCTGCTTTGTACAAGACTTTTGTGTACCTACCTCCATAGACTCCCTGTTCCTCCAGAACCGTCTCACACGCATAGAACTGTAAGAAACGGCATTCATCACAAATTCGGTAGGAAATTCAAAGTAGTTCAAAATTCAAAGTAGAAGGTTTCAAAGTTTTTGCCATGTGTAACTAGTACACAAATTAGAAAACTACATTTTTTTTTAGATATGAAGCATCTCATGGACCTGGCTTTAAACTCAGTGACATACTCACTCACATTTAACATTTAACACCAGGGATGCTGTTAGCACTGAAACAGCTTTGTTGTGTATCAATGACACCGTGTTCTTGTTATTTATACAATAAATGAACAATGAATATACAAATATATACTTTATACAGAAAATATCACCTATACAGGCAATATGTATACCACAATAGTCGAAACACTTAATAATGAATCATTTAATTTAATAAGAGCTTACCTTCTGAGGAGTAAATATGATTTTGTATCTTCTGAATCTTCCAGCTGCCTTGTCCAAGTTAACTACATCTGCAAAAATTTATCAAACATGAACTGTATTTTAATACAATGGATTCTCACAGTTGCACCTTTATTTATCGCACAAATTGTGTTCGGTTCGAAATGTAGGGTTAACCTGCAATCCATTTCACAGTCTGTATTCGAGGACGTATCAAGAAGCACAATCTAAAAGGACAAAGTTTAATGCAAGTTGGAAGATAACGTCATAAACTCGACTGGTATTTTACTGAGGTGCTACGGCTTAGAGGGTAACTTACTGATCTGAAACACTGACGACTGGTTTTAATTCAACCTTATACAGTTTGTCCACTTCATGTTGCTGTTTTAAATAAAGGTAACTTTGTAAATTTTTCTAATATACCAAGAACTTGCACATTTTGCACATTTTATAACCCTTTTTTAAAATTAAACCGACCTTAAGTGTGGTGACATTCGCAATTCGGTCAAGGGGGCTCATCAAATCTGCGTCAATAAACAGGTCCTTCTTCCCCGGCAGCTACGGCGGCAAAATACAGTCACTTCCACAAAGTAATACCAGTAGTCACCTGACAGTTGCAGTTTGGATAAAATCAGTCGGGATAAAGTTTGGATAAAACCAGTTTGGATAAAATCAGATGCGAACCTGTTCCAGCAGATAAATAAGCTGGTCCCTGGCCAGTCTTTTAAGTAAAGAAAAGTCGGGAAGTTCAGGAGCATCTCTCCTGCCAGTCTGTGCCATATAGGAATCTGCACAACAGACACACGTCCGTTTTTTTCTGTACGCAATCAAACATTATTGACATTAGCAACCATAACATTATTACCTGATGCTAGCTAACTGGCTCCGGAGAGGTAATGTAGATAGCTACAGATGTTACTGCAACCACGTGTTCTTGTTTATGGGATGTAAACCTTTAAAAATATGCTCTGATCTTTAGACACACTGCTGTGCATCTCGGTTGTGTTCCCAGATGAACCTGTTTACGGATGTAAAACAGATAAGGTTAGGTTGCTAGCTTGCAGTGTGAAGCTAGGTTTTAAACTAATCACACAGCCTAGACCTATCCTCGGGACAGTGCAGGACCATTTTATGTTAGCCTGCGAGTATACAAATTATCAGGTCATCCCTCACGGTCCGGTAAAATTGCTAGCTAGCTAACAACATAGGTATGACAGACACATACCTTGCGTCCTTGATTGCGGAAGTAACGTTAATAGAATGGAAATATGCGTTTCTGCACGGACAGATTCAAGAAGTGCACACAACGCAACACTATCCAGTTGAGGTTTCGGTGACGAGAAACAGCTAGCTACGTATTGCTAACCACGATTCTTACTACACCGTCAAATTAATATATAGTAATAGGCATATCTAACGACCTGCCTCCCCAAGTGTAATTATGAGTTCAGAGTCGGCAGTTCTTTTGGAAACCGTAAACTTCGCTGCAGAGAAACATCGATGTCAGCCTCGCAAAGACCCCGAAGGAACCCCATACATCAACCACCCCATAGGTAGGCTAATGAGTGTTTCAAAGTCAGAGCCTACGGAGTTATTAGGTTTAGATTTAGTATGTATAATCGATAATGACTTTTGTCATAGGAGTGGCAAGAATTTTGAGCCACGAAGGTGGAATCACTGATATCGAAGTTTTACAAGTGAGTCGTGAATGTCTTTAAGAGTTTCAAACATATTTTAGTAACATTTGTAAAGTGTGATTAATTGCATTGACCTCTTCTTCCTGTAATTCAGGCAGCATTGCTTCATGACACTGTAGAAGATACAGACACGACTGTTGAAGAACTTGAGGCTATCTTTGGAAATACTGTATCCAGGATTGTCCAGGAAGTGACCGATGACAAATCACTGCCTAAACATGAAAGAAAACGCCTACAAGTGGAACATGCCCCTTACTGCAGTCACCAGGCCAAACTGGTCAAATTGGCTGACAAGTTGTACAATCTCCGGGACCTTAATCGTTGCACGCCTGTAGGTGTGTTCCACTATTTTACTGCTCAAGAAAGGTGGGAGACGAGTAGCAGGAGCCCAGCCAGTTTTTAAAATGTATTCCTAAAAATGTCACTTTGTGTTTATTCACAGGTTGGACACCTGAACGTGTTCAGGAGTACTTTGTATGGGCAGCGGAAGTAGTAAAAGGGCTTCGTGGAACCAACGCTGTGCTTGAACTAAAGCTGCTGCAACTTTTCAATGAGAGGGGCGTGGAGATGTGACCCTTATAACACAATACCTCACACTATTGTTATAATTTTGTAAGCACTCATAAATTCCTGTCATATTTATGAATCAGACCATTCATTTGTGTTAATTGTATTGTTTTGCAGAATAAAGATCAAGAATGACTGAAGCAGGCTGTTATTGACAAGAATAAGAAACAGATTATGCTTTTTTTTTACATTATTTAAAAATAATCTTTTACAATAAACATGTCTAAACTAAAATGATTGTTAGATATAAAGTGAATAGTTTTTTAAAATGAACCGACCTTAAGTGTGGTGACATTCGCAATTCGGTCAAGGGGGCTCATCAAATCTGCGTCAATAAACAGGTCCTTCTTCCCCGGCAGCTACGGCGGCAAAATACAGTCACTTCCACAAAGTAATACCAGTAGTCACCTGACAGTTGCAGTTTGGATAAAATCAGTCGGGATAAAGTTTGGATAAAACCAGTTTGGATAAAATCAGATGCGAACCTGTTCCAGCAGATAAATAAGCTGGTCCCTGGCCAGTCTTTTAAGTAAAGAAAAGTCGGGAAGTTCAGGAGCATCTCTCCTGCCAGTCTGTGCCATATAGGAATCTGCACAACAGACACACGTCCGTTTTTTTCTGTACGCAATCAAACATTATTGACATTAGCAACCATAATGCACACCTGTAGGATATAAAGTGAATAGTTTTTTAAAAATAATCTTTTACAATAAACATGTCTAAACTAAAATGATTGTTAGATATAAAATGAATAGTTTTTTAAAATGAAAACTATTTTAGAACAATTTTTATTACAGTTATTTGTAATAATGTAAAGTGTTATCTGATTCATCACTGCACTAAAAGTTGTGTCTCTGATCTATAGTAACACCCCAGAGTTTGGGATTTTTCTAGCAAACCTTAAAAAATTGTTCGCTAATATTGAGGTGCCATCTGTTTTTAGACTGGAGAATTGGTGGCTCTTAAAATTGTCCAACCATGAGTCTTTGGGGCAGTTTAACCTTTTGGAGCAAAAATACACTGGCAGGTTCATTACAAGTCCAGCTCCTTGAAACATTGCTATTACTGTGGTGATGGGGTTTGGTGAATAGTGAATATATTTTATAGCCACTGTCTGAAGGTCACTGAACTGTTGACTCAACCGATGTTGAGCCTAGGAACTTCAAGTTTTTAAATTTGTTTCCAGAGGGATAGTGTCACGGCCATATACGTAGCTGACATTTCCGGTCTTTTTCTAAGTACGGTGGCTAGCTAAACAACAAACATCCACTTAAACCTGGTTAACGCACGAATTTTATTTATATTTTACGGGCCTATTTTAAAAGCCCAACATGTCGGGACAAAACGCTCTCAATGTCAAACAGCCGCCTATTCAATCCACGGCAGGAGCTGTGCCGGTTCGAAATGAAAAAGGTAAAACGTAATCAGTTGACTAGCTAAAGTTAGCAAAGGTTGCTGCTAGGGTTGCTAATAGCAAAGCTAATGTGAAATGTTCAGAATCATTTCATCTAGGTTAGCTAAGTTACACTTTCACACAGAAAAATGTGGTAAAATGACTGTTTTAGAGGTCGTGAAAATACTTCCACAAAATTATATCCTCGTAAAAATTTGCTCTGAAAAGGAGATTACGGAGATTAGTTTTCACGTTGGGAGGTTAAGATTTTAAAAATAGTTACCGTTAGTATCTAACTGCGTGCTAGTTTATTTATGTTACCGATCTTAAATGAGTAATCTCCTTGTTAAAAATGGCTTGAGGGTATGTAATTATTAAGGTATAAGATGTGGGCAAAATATTATTGTACAGTAGGATTAAGTATTATAATAGGTCCCCCCCCCCCCCCTTTTTTTTTTTAGAGCTGTTTCAGTCTAACTCAACTCGGAGTCTAGTTCTTAAAATATAATCTATGCGAACTCTGTAACGGCTCTTACAGATTATATATAATATACAAGGAAATTATTTTATTTCTCCTTTGTGGAAAAGGCGAGGGATTATGTGCAACATACTGAAATGAGTTATTATTGACCATAAATTTTGTAATTGAAGGTTTTCACTGTATGAAATTTATAGAGTGTTGGGGCACCTTGAGGTCTGTAAACTTTTCGTGTATTTATTCTTATAGGTGAAATTTCTATGGAAAAGGTGAAAGTGAAGCGATATGTGTCAGGAAAACGCCCAGATTATGCTCCAATGGAGTCCTCTGATGAGGAGGAAGAGGACTTCCAGTTTGTTAAGAAAGGCAAGGAGGCTGAACCAGAAATTGAAATGGAAGAGGAAGATGTATCGGATCCTCGTCTACGACGTCTTTTGAATCGTACAACAGAAGATGTTGAAGAAAAGTATGGCTTCTGTTTTTTTCCTTTGGGAATTTTCCATCATATTCAGTAGCTCTCTGATTAGATATGAACCACATGTTTCTTTCCCTGTTAGACTGGCACGACACAGACAAATAGCTGAACCAGAGCTGATTCCTGAGAGCAGCGAGGATTCAGACGAAGGAACCTGGCATCCTGAGCGGGAGGAGAGCAGCGAAGATGAGGAAGAGGAGGAGGAGGTGGATGATGAGGTGAGCCGTTTGAATAAATTTACATCAAAATCATAATGCGTTGACATACTCTGGTTGGAAGACATGTTCTGTTTGTGTAAAAGGCAGGTCAGTGTTATACAATGAATAAACGGTGAATAAACTAGTAAATACCTTTGCAGGAAATTGAGAGACGGCGGGCAATGATGCGGCAACGAGCCCAAGAGAGGAAGAATGAGGACATGGAGATCATGGAGGTGGAGGAGGAGGGCAAGTCCGGAGAGGAGTCAGAGTCCGAGTCTGAGTATGAGGAATACACAGACAGCGAGGATGAGACTGAGCCACGGTTAAAACCTGTCTTCATCCGCAAGTGAGTACCTGTCCTCCACTAGGTCACATCTGGTCATGCAGTCGTTTCCATTGTTGTTGTTATTTACCTGAGTGGTAACTGGCTGTACAGGTGGGAAGCTACAAAAAAGGCAAAAAATGTCTTATTAGAAGAAAAATAGCAGGCTGTCAATCAAGCATCTGTTTAAAATGTTAGGGCTGTTCACACCCAGACCGTTTTTAGGTCAGACTGTTGAGCAAGTTTTTTTTTTTGTTTTTTGTTTTTGTTTTTTTTGATTGATTGATTTTGAGATGTATATAAATTATATATAATTTTTTATATATAAGAAATTTGCTAAAGGTTTAATATAACACTTTGAATATTGCAAATGTTTTATTATTACACGTGTTCCCTGGGTGTTGAATACTATATTCATCCAGGAGCTGACCATGTATAGTATTTAAGATTGTGTGTTGGGGCAAATATGACTTCAGCTTTCACTGAAGGGATCAGGGCTGGCTTTCCCAAAAAGTATCATAACAAAAAGGTCGTAGTTAAATAGTGAGTAGCACACTCGGCACACTTTCTCTCAGATGATCTTAACACTCCAGTACTATTGGGAAAGGGGGGGTCCCCAGATGATGATTTTAAGAGCAGTGATTCTCCAATCATGTCTACCGTGTGGCTTCGTGTTCCTGTTAGGAAGGACAGGGTAACTGTAGCCGAACGCGAAGCTGAGGAGCAGAGACAGAAAGATGTGGAAGCTGAGGTCAAGAAGCAAGCAGAGGAGAGGCGCCGCTACACCCTGAAGATCGTAGAAGAGGAGGCCAAGAAGGAGTTTGAGGAGAACAGACGCACTTTGGCTGCCTTGGAAGCCTTGGACACAGATGGTGAAAACGAGGAAGAAGAGTACGAGGCCTGGAAGGTTCGAGAGCTAAAGCGAATCAAGAGGGACAGAGAGGCTCGCGAAGCGTAAGTGCTTTAGCTTAGTGTCCATAATGAAAATGGTCAGAATTGCCTTTACTTAAACCAATGCCTGGTCTGTTATTCTTGTGCACGTTCTTGTAAATGTCACTAACTTGTGTACGCGAACACAACTTGTGATCTCTAGGTTGGAGAAGGAAAAAGCAGACATTGAAAGATTCCACAGTCTCACAGAAGAGGAGCGTAGAGCTGAACTTCGTAACAACGGAAGAGTCATTACCAACAAAGCAACAAAGGGCAAATATAAGTTCCTGCAGAAATACTACCACAGAGGGGCTTTCTTCATGGTAAATGAAACTAAAAGAAGAGATGAGCTAGAACACACCCATATACTGCTTAATTCTTAAACATATTCTGTTTCTGTTTTAGGATGAAGAGCAGGAGGTGTTTAAGAGAGACTTCAGCGCTCCAACCCTTGAGGACCACTTCAACAAAACAATTCTTCCTAAAGTTATGCAGGTTGGTTTAGATTTTATTTTGGTAGCATGTTATAAGCTTATCTTGCTCTGTAATCTAAATCTTATGATTTCCATGTTTTACCGTGTTAACCTGGGAACGTTGATCAAGAAACGTTTTTTCAGGTGCTAAATATAAATTAATGGTATAACAAATAAGTTCAGTTGTGCCAGACTGTGGTCACAGTCCTGTTAATAGAGCTTTCCTGGATTGAAATAATTGCAAATATGAGGATATTGAGTTTTCTGTGTCCTCATCCTAACATGGATAATACTACCAAATCTAGTTCTGTTCTGTGACTAAGGAACAGCTGTAACTGACTAGCTCTCCCTGCAGCTGTACAATGGGAAGGAAGAAAATAAAAACGTGAGGTGTTTTATTTCAGGTCAAGAACTTTGGCCGCTCAGGACGCACGAAGTACACGCATCTGGTAGATCAAGATACCACTTCATTCGATTCAGCATGGGCACAGGAGACGGCCCAGAACAGCAAGTTCTTCAAACAAAAGGCAGGGGGAGTCAGAGATGTGTTTGATCGCCCATCAGTGCAGAAGAGGAAGACATGAGCGTTTTTTTTGAATCGCCATAAAAGATATAAAGAACTGTTTTACACTCGTCAGCCCTTTCGTCTCCCAAACACTCGTTTCTGAATTGTGCTTTGTATGCAACACTGAAAATGTAAATGCCCAGTTTAGGGTGACGATGAATCTTGGTTTATTGCGTTTTAATTTTGTACATCTGATGAGGGATTTCCACAGAATCTTTCTGCTTAAACATTGTAAAAATCTTACTGTCATTACTGCTAATAAATTACTATGATGGGTAGAAATGAAGTCCAAACCCTTCCTGGTGTTATTTAACAAACAATTAAGGAGTCTTTATAAAATTCAAGTGGGGAGATGACTGAAGTGCACTGGTGAATAGACAAAAATCCATTTTATTACAGATGATAAATCCACTAAAGTGTAGAATGGCAGAAAAGGGCAGTTGAGGATGTCCGTGCTACAGGTCAAAGAAATGACAGTTCAGTTGGTCAGTGCAATCAGTGCTTCTACAACACTGCCCATGTGCTCTCTCAAACTTCGCTCTGCCACACCTCTTGGAATCTCCATCTCGCCCATCTGTTGAACAAACAGGCTCATCAGAACATTTTTTTTTTTATTTTGTATACATTGTACGTGTGATAATATACTTTATACTTACAATGAGCTCGACATCCTCTTTTTTAATTGTAACTTTGGCCAATTCTTTTTCTCTGTAGATAGGGTAGAAATTTACAGTTTGTTTAGTTATATCTCTATTATAATGTTAAATATTCTATTCAACCAGATTAGGAACAAGTTATCTTCTCACCTTTCCTGTTTTGCTTTCTGTTCTCTGGATCTTCTGTCGCCAATCACAGACATAGCCTTCAAATGCAAAGAAAAGCAAACTTGATCAGAAAGCCTGTAATGCCTTAACATAAAAGTAAAAGGGGAAATGTTACTGGATCAAACTTCAGATTAATAATGCAGGGTCAGTCATGACTTTTTCGTTTCCCAACATTCATGCAATCACACGGGATAGCGAGCTAGCTAACTAGCTATGCTAGCTAGCTAGCTAACTATTTAACTTCAGCAGTAAGGTCCAGTGCTAACAAACGTCGTGTCCTAACTAACATTCTTCACCTAACAGAATATTAGAGTGTAATTAAAAACAATTACCACACACAACATGCTCCTGCAAACCCTTTCAACGCACATGGTTAGCTAGTTAGCTAATACAACTAGCTAGCTAGCAGAGTGATTCAACTCACCGTTTCCAAGTCAGAACTTGATATTTCTTTCTCCTCTGCATAATCAGTAACCTTTTCTAAATCGGCGGCCCCACTGTCATGTTTCCGTGGTTTTTCGGTTGGCTTCCCAGTGCAATTCTCTTCAGCCTCTAGGTCCAAATCCACGTCTCCCTCGGCAGCCATGGTCGCTTCGATATACACCCGGAACGAAAGGGAGCAGTAAAAGGAACCGAGAAAAAAATTCGGTAACACACTCGACTGACATGACGTAACACACTATATTCCCTATGCAATTTGGAAAGACTCGTCCTACTTTCTCATTTGAAGTACTCTACTGTACCATACTGTACCATGTAACTAAGCCTCTAAAAGCCCACATTTCGTTAGCTATATGTAATGGAAATGCTCCAGCTTGTGGTCTGGTGGCTTGCTGAACGTTCCCCTTAATTTCACACATTTTATAGCACAATTAATATCGACATATAGACAATAACAATTTCTGTTCAGATTTCAGACCATCCCTTAAATTATTTAGACATAAAGAAAGTGAACGTCCCCACCTTCTGCCTTTAACTTAATCAGTTTAACAAAAATGGGAATTTTTCCAACCCACAAGACAACACCTGCTATCCAGTCACGTAAGTGTTTAGTCTGCCTGTTGTGGTTGCAAATTCTTCGTGACACTTGAGGAATTATTATGGACCTTGATATGTGCTCTTACACGATCATCACTGTCATCATCAGCCTCTTCCTGCTGTATGGCTGACCTGTTGAAAGACTGGGGAGTTTTCTTTCAAGAGCCCGATTACTGTGGGAGTGATGTGGTTTTGGTGTTGCTAGCCCCAAGTAAGACAGCTACAATAATAGCAATGTAACCTCTGCCTGAATCAGGTCCTTCAGAAATTGCTTATTTCTGAAGATACATTTTAGCCCATCAGTTCTTGTAAGGACTATTAAACTGTAGATTAAATACTTCGGTGAAGTGGCATATATTGTTGTATATTGACAACAGCACTTTTGTTAGAAAAGTGTTACTCCCTTTCATAAGCCCCCAAATTAATGAGCAAGAGAACGAGCCTCCAATCATCCTGTCTTCAAGTGTACACGAGGGACAATGAAAGCCTGTTGTGTATACAACTCCATTTACTTTACAAGCCCACTAATTGGTTTAGAGAAGTTCATGGCTGTGTGATTTATCCCAATGAGGATTACAGACCTTAAATTAAACAGGAATTTCTGCATAACACACCTAGACACTCTGCTCTAGGAGTGATGACTGTGTTGTAGTTCTTTTCCAAACAATAGAGGGATTGTTCGCTCTTCCTTGACTTGGTGCCATAGACATGTTTGTTGTATATATTAAAACATAATAAGAACTTTTCATAATAACTGACCTATAACTCATGCTGATTTTATTCTTTGAACATTTTCCTGAATCATTATAACAGCTACATTTACATAACCAATTGGACGATCCTGCACATTTGCAGGATCTATTCAATATAGTTCTGTGGTCAGCTGTGATCATCTGATTTAAAAAAAACACGATATCGTGTTTTTTGATATCATATTATTGTACTATTGTACGATTGTACCATTGCTCAAATTATACTACAGATTGGTTTGGCTCAAAGTTTATTTCAAAACGAAAGATTACAATGCAGACCCATAATAAGACCCTTGAAAGAGATATTACTGTTCTAAATAGTATTTGGGACACATGGTTTGCAGGAACTGCCAGCATTATTTCAGTGGTAGATTCTTGCAACTGAAAGACAGAAAGGGAAATCCTTCTGGTCACCTGTGCCAGAATTATGTCCCTTAGTTTTCTGAAACAATGGTTTTCATACAAAACTACCAGCTACTTTGTTAGGTAACCTTGTGTTAGATTCCCAACAAGCACTACCTTAATTCTTCATGTCATTGATTCAACAAGGTGCTGGAAACATTCTTCAGAGATTTTGGTGCATATTGACATGATAACATCATGCAGATTTGTCAGCTGCACATCCATGACGCGAATCTCCCATTCCACCTCATCCTAAAGGTGCTCCAACAATTATGCCATGTTGAAGGTCACTTTAAATCACCTTTCTTCCCTAATCTGATTCTCAGTTTGAGCTTCAGCAGATGATCTTGATGTTGTCTAAATGCCTAAATGTACAGAGTGGCTGATTAGAATTTTGCATTAATGAGCAGTTGAGCAGGTATACATAATAAAGTGGCCGGTGCTTGTAGAAGCACTAGATTCCCTTTAAAAAAAAATCCACAAAATGTTTATAATTCTCAGTTAGAGTTGGCTGTTGCAGTTGTGTAAGGTTTGGAGAATTAAATGGTTTTGGTAAAGTGGATGTTCTCATTTTTGTCTGCGTTGAAATGCAGGGCACTGGAAATGTGAATCTGCCCCGTTCTGTGTCCCCAGTCCAAATTCCATATCTCTCTCTCTCTCTCTCTCTCTCTCTCTCTCTCTCTCTCTGTCAAGGTATAATGATTGGATTATGGATGTTGCTTCTTACTCATCTCAGACAGGAGAAATGACCCCTAAGTGTCACTTAACTTACAGAGAAATAAAAAGGTACTCTGATGACCAAAATCGCAGTATTTTAAGTAATTGCATTATTTGCTCTAAACCGATTAAGCCTCTGGATCAATCCTTTGTTTTACCGCAGGGGTCCCTCTGCTGTGGTTCTAGCTGGTGCAGCAGCTTGGTCCTGGGGGAGGGTAGGACAGAAGGAATAAAGCTCAGAGCCTGTTCTCTCCTCCCTGCAGCCTGCCTAATCTCCCTGGGTGAAGGGAGGGAACAGGAGTGAGGGCCGGTGAGCGTCCAGTCTTGCTTACACATTCTGCTGGTACTACTCATTGCCACTAAGACATAAGAAGGTCATTTGTGTGTATTTTTGTTACTTATGCATGGAAAGATGAGTATGTGCACAGTGAGAGATGGATATTGCGCGGGCTAGAAAAGATACCTATCTTAGGTCTGCTTACAACATCATTTTTTCAAACATTGAGCTTTCCTTCTTGGATTCTTCTCAGTGAACATTTGGTATGTTGACATGCAGGGTCAGTGGACATGCTGAAGTCATGATGCTGACCCAGTAATGACCATGTTGACTGCTAAGACAATCTGCCACAGTGGAGTTTACAATCACTTACTCAACATGATGGCCTACCAGGTGAGAGAGACCTACTGGAATACATTTGAATGGCTTGGGGCTCATTTGAATGTCTCTGTCTAGCCAATAACTTGAAAAGCTATGTTCAGAGAAGTTTTAATTTGAAGCAATCTTTGATCATTTGTCACCTGAGTAAAACTGGCTCATGAACCTTTTTGTTCCATATAAAAGATTTATTATGTGTGCATGCAAACCAGTGCTGAATAACCTAGTTTTAACTCTTATGGTAGTTCTTTGGTGATTTTGCTGTATTTTGCATATGATGTAATGTCCATTATGATGTCAGACATTTAAGGAACCTTTTTTCTTGCCCAAGCTATTTGTCATATTCCCTTTTGAATGCTTGAAATGCATTTGGGATGGCATTCAAACATATACCTCCAATATCAGAAGATTATGAAAAACTAAGAATTCAGATGGAAATAACAGATCAGACAACATCTCTGTTTAAGGTGTCGTTATTGGCTGACTAAGCCTTCAAGCTTCATACACCCTTTACATACCAACTTAATAGTGGTAACCCTCCTAATCACTTAATGTTGTTTGATGATGCCTGTCCCCTTGTGAACTCAATGCAGAGTTTCCATTTTACTCTTTAATCCTGCTCACCTTGAATTTGGACTGCTTCAGCTCAGTAGTACAGCAAGCAACCAGTTGAGGTAGTTGCTGAATCATGGTAGGTTTAATTGACCTAACCTGGTTAGTACATCAGTTTGACCTTAAAGGAGCTTGATGCACTCAATACACTACTGTATACAACTGCATATTTATTCCATTGCTAGGTGAAGTGGGAGTCTATGAGCAAAATTCTTTTCTAAAGATGTCTAATATATATGTAGGTCATATTTTTCTGTTCATTTATGTACCAGTCAGTGACTTAATTATGGAGTAATTACAGCAGTCTCGCCTTCACAGTAATAAATAGTGATGTAGTGACTAAATGGTCAATGTATGTGGTCAGAGTCCACATTTATAACGCCTTGTTTAAACTAATGTGCAGTAATGTCAAAGTCTAACTCCAAATACAAACAAAAAATAAACAAAACAAACAAAAAAATGTGTTATTGTTGTTGTTTATTCTTTTGAGAAAGGAGTTTCATTTTGATTGTTCCAGATTGTTCATAAGTATAACAGCTGCAGCTTCAGCCCAGTCCACATCTCTGTATAAAAACTGCCTGCACAGACCCGTTTCCTTGTTCCAGTGTTCTGACCTGGATTAACCAAACAGGCTTCCTCACCCTGAGTGAACATCCTTTACACACATATCCACACAAATATCCAAACAAAGGCAGTGGACTGTAGACCTTTCAACAATGATGAATTTCAGTAAGTTCAATTACAGTGGCGTTGAGCACATCACCAAGGGCCACACCAATGAACGCCCCTGTCCGTGTGCACGCTTAGTCCACTGGTCCACTGTAACGTGGCCACCAGCCAAAAACTGCACTGGGCAAAGCTGGAAGTCGAACCTTCTCTACTAACACTTAAAGAATTTGTAATAAATAAATAATATATTGTTCTCTGTCTGTCTCACAGATATGTTCTTGCTGTGGTCCCACCCCTTGCTCGCTGTGCTGTTCTTTCTGCCCACCAGTCAAATCGTCCACAAGCACACGCATCATGTACACCCTGTTCCACGTGCTGGCCTGCACTGTCTCGTGCCTCATGCTGTCACGGACCGTCTCCGAGGCCGTGCAGGAGAACGTGAGTGTAACGCCCCGTGTTTGCGCGTGCATTTGTTGCCCCGCCCCTATCCCCCATCCCTGCCCATTGACGCTGACACCGGCAGGAGGAGGCCTTGTTTTATTAAACCACATCCAATAAATGTGCGGTTAATCCTTTAGCTACAGCGCACGTAATGAGAATAAACCAGAAACAGTTGTTGAGCCCCATTCACACGTCTTGTATGGTTTCCCCTCGCACACTTGGATTGGTTTATATGTTTCAGGTGCCTTTCTTTAACATGATGTGTGATGAGGCCCATGGCGGTGGTAACTGCGAGATGCTGGTGGGCTACTCCGCCGTCTACAGGGTCTGTTTGGGCACGGCCTGCTTTTACCTGATGATGGCTCTCTTCGTCATCAATGTTAAGTCCAGCAGGGATTTCCGAGCTCTCATTCACAATGGGTTGGTAACATTTGTAATGTCTCACTATCGGCATCCGCTCACAGCAGCAGCCTGCACTCAAGAGCTCATTCCTGCCAAATACACACCCAAGCACTAAAAACAGTGCTCTGTTTGGCATGAGCCTTTCGGATTGTTTGTTTATGTGATTGTGTTTGAGCGAGGAACTAGAGAAAGGGGTTCCAGGGATTAGGCTTTTAGGAAGTGCATCAGGGCTACACTATGGGCTCAGCTCTAAACCTCTTATAAGAGCGCTAGGGTCACATGGGTCTGAGCAAAGCATGATAGGGTGAGATGTTCATCCACACAGCTCAGCCAGGGCTCTAAATAGCCTTTATATACATGTAGGTTCAATCCATCTGTATGGTATTTAGATATTTACACATATAACTGTGTGGCCGGTAAATGCACTTGCACGCACACACACACACACACACTAATACTAACACTTGCTTCTATGCCTTAATCAGGTTCTGGTTTTGGAAGTTCATCACTTTAGTTGGGATGGTTGCTGCAGCTCTTTTCATTCCTACTGATTCCTTCCTGCATGGTGAGTTGGAGCGTCAGTAAAACATCAGATCTTTTCACCTGTTCTCTGTAGGATGTGAATATGTGTGAATGTGAAAATGTGTAGTTTGGCACTGTACTGTACACATGTTTAAATGTGAAAATCCTGCTGAAGGTGAATTTTTTCCATTTCTATTTTTTTTAATAATAAGTTTTTTAAATAATAAGGTTTTACATTTGACTTAAATAGGAATTATCTTTGTTAATGCTGATGAGTAATTAATAATAGTCTCTTGGACATATGTGCTACATCAGTCACAATATATGTAAACGCATTTCTCATTAAATTCAGCCAGATGGCGCTGTAGGCACACTGATGCATTTTACGAGCATAGGGGCCAAGTGAGGATTTTTGTCAATGGCTGATGAATCATCATGTGGTTGTTTATCTGCTGTGTGGAGGTAGTAAATCTTGTTATTGTAGATGCTCTGTGCTCCAGGGTGCATTATAGCCTCATAGAAAGTGGTGTATCATTTGTTTCTTTTCCTTTTGTGTTTCCGTCCCCCTCCTCCCCTCTCACTGTAGTCTGGCACTACGTTGGTGTTGTAGGAGGCTTCACTTTCATCCTCATTCAGCTGACCCTTATCACTGCTTTTGCTCATACTTGGAATAAGAACTGGTGAGTAAAGTGTGTGAAAGAGTGGGAGAGGAAAGAAGGGAGCAAGTGAGAATTACTGAATGAGAGAGTGATGTAGTGAGAGAGTGATTGAAGGAACTAGGGAGTGAGTGATGTAGTGAGAGAGTGATTGAAGGAACTAGGGAGTGAGTGATGTAGTGAGAGAGTGAGTGAGGTGGTGTGTGAGGGAACTAGTGAGAAAGTAATGGATTGAATGAGGCAGGCAGTTAGGGAGAGCAGCAGGTTCAAACAGGCACAATGCCTTGGGTCTTTCTACACAGTCTTTCTTAAATCTGCTACACAGGCAGACTTAAATCTCCACTGTAATCCAGCAGTGAATCTCTGGTGTATCTGGTGAAAGTGCATGTTTGAGTTTTCCCATTCTGTTTGGATATTAAGTCAGCCTTCGCACACACAAGCACATTCGTACGCTCCTTCTATGACTCACTACCTCATACATGACTTTTCTCAGATGCACGTCCAGTTTAACTTGAAGCAACGCATAGCAACAATGAAGTCTTCACCACAGAACTAGCATGACATTACTGGAGCTGCAGGAAACACATCACATAACACCCAGCAGTTTCAGCATCCTTCTTACCATGTTAACACTCTGGCGGGAGGGGACCTCATTTTTTTTCACCCATCTTGCTCTCCCACAGGTTAACCGGAGCAGCTGAGGATAAGAAGTGGTACGTGGCGGTCGTGTGCACCACCCTATTCTTCTATGCCGTCGCCGTGACAACTTTCACCTTCATGTACAAGTACTACACGCACCCGGCAGCCTGCCGGCTCAACAAAGCGCTGCTGTGGACCAACCTGGGCCTGTGTGCTGTCATGTCCTTCACCTCCGTGATGCCCTGCGTCCAGGAAAGTGAGTCCCAGTCGTTCTGATTGTCCAGTAGACTCGAAACCATAATGAAGCTGGTGACCTAAAAATAAAATAAACCAAAAAATTTAATAGAAAAAACGGCATTGAATTTATACTGAAGTGAGACCTGAAAAAGTGCTTTTTTTTTGTTTTGTGAGAGGGCGTGGGTGAAAAGGCCACCCTTGGTATGGTTTCTCTTCCTCTGTGTTCAGAACAGCCTCGTTCGGGATTGCTACAGGCCTCCATCATCAGCTGCTACGTCATGTACCTGACCTTCTCTGCCCTGTCCAGCCGTCCACCTGAGAAAGGTACAGCACCATCTGGCACCAACGTGGCAGGTGATGTCATTCTATAGCACAGGCCAGAGTGACCTGCAGTCAGGCTGGTGGATGAAAGCACTGAAATTTGATCTGGAAAAAAAAACCCCCACAAAACAAACCTGCTTCCCCCCAGAACACTTTCAGCCTTGGAATGAACTCGTGTGTCATTTTCCAAATGCACTGAATGACATTCCGATAACACCCTAATGGATGCTGGCGGTGTTGTTACACACAATTAGGCAGCATGTCACAGACGGGCCTTATCCCATCTGATTCCACCCACCTGGGTTCTGCTGAGCTGTCCGTCACAGGTGAAATAGGCTCGCAATGACAGGAAAAAGAGGTGCCTCAAGTCACCAGTCTGGGTTCTAAAATTTAGTAAAGAATTTCTCTCATGTAATCTAGAGCAGGGGTCCCAATGATCTGCCTGTTTCAATTTTTCTGGATGTACTGGTAATTCCACAGTAAATATGCATAAGTGAATGTAGTCAATCAGAGACATAAATAAACTGAGGACTGTTTTAGAGTAAGTTATGATAAGAGAAGGCAAAACTAGATTCAGTGTGGATCTAAACAAGTCAGTTTAGGGCCAATGTGGATACGAAAGGTAACTTGGTGCTGCCAACTTTGAGAGTAAAGATTATTGGAGTGTCTCTAGTAGTCTGGTGTTCGATACAGCCTTAAACCTTGGCATAATTACAGTGGTTTGTAGAACACAGCATCCCCTAGCTGAAATAAGCAGTCTTAAAGAGAGCTAACTGCAAATACAAGGCACATGATGTCTTCAGGCAGTATGGGTAAGCTTTGACATGCTTCAGAAATATGCACTCAATCTGCTGTAAACCCCCCCCCCCCCAGCAAACAGCTTTTTAACAACCACTCACAGTATGCTAAGTTATTCGATTTTTTACTGCCACTTTGCCCATTTATCCTTGCTACCTACAGCTTCATAATGGAGCCTGTATCCTGTTCAGTTTCATCTCAACCGTTAACTGTGTGTGGTGTAATTCCACCTGAGAGCACTGTTTCAACGACAGCACGTCCACTCTAACCTGGTTGTAGAGGAAATCTCTAGAACTTTACACTCAAAGCACCAGGAGAGCATCCCTTGTGCTTAACCAACCTGTGCTGTGTTGTCTGGCCAGGGCTCAAGAAGCATTCGTGCCCGGCCTGTGTAAGCGTCACACTCAGAGCTCCTGTAATTAGCCTGTGTTTTTGAGCAGCCCAGGGTTGGCTTTTAATGCAACACTGCAGGAATTTGTACTGGAATCCACAAGGCCTGAGGGATGGAGGGGAAGAGTGTGTGCACACATCTGCTTGTGTGTGGACAAGGATGCAGCCACGGTCTGGCAAAATAAAAGAGTAACATTTTCTGACTTTAGCGTCAAAACTTCTAAGAAGGGAGAAAACTGGGATAGCTACAATTGTACTTACCGCGTGATGCATAAACACAGTAGCCACTGTTTCTTTTGTCCCTTCGTTGTTTGTTTTGTTTTAGTGGAGTACGAGGGGGTCAACAGGACGATGTGTCACCCTAATGTGGGCAGGGACGATATTTCGAACGAAGGGAACGCCGTTGGAATCATCGGCGCTGCCATTATGTACTGCTGTGTGCTGTTCGCATGGTGAGAGTGGACATGTCGGACCCCACAAATCATTTTAAAGTTCTTATGCATGTGCAGCTTGCTAACAGGTAACAATCTCTTACAGCAATGAGGCCTCTCACCTGGCTGAAACCTTTGGACCTTTTTGGATGATCAAAGTTTATCGCTATGAGTTCCAGGTGGTATTGCATCAAGTTTACTTGACTCTTTTTGGTTTGGTACCATTATATTATAGTGACAGAAAGACAACAAGAACTCCAACAGCTTGGTTCCTTTTTAAAGCTGTATTCTAAATAAATGTCAGTTTCTCCTAATCCGCAGTGCATCATAACAGTTGCAGTCTGTTTGAATTCACAGAAAGCCACGTGCTGTTTCTGCTGTCTGGAAGAAGAGGCGGGCAAGTGTGGATTCCATTCTTCCATCAATAACAATAATAATCATAGTAATAATGATAACAACAACAATAATAATAATAATAATAGCACACCAATATTCCCCCTAGTGGTGAAAGAGATCATAATGGACAAGGAGAATACAGTCTGTGAGCAGGTGGTCCCCAGTGAGACTCGCCGCATGGTCTACAGCTACTTCTTTTTCCATTTCGTCTTCTTCCTCGCCTCCCTCTACGTCATGATGACCCTCACTAACTGGTTCAGGTCAGTTTTTAAAGAGGTCAGAACAGCTGACCCGTATTAAAGAGGAGAAGGGTCGCAAACATCGAGTCGCTCTCCAGCCCGATTACGTCGATATCAGTGGACCCCTAACTGAAAGTAAACACACCGTGTATGCAGAACCCCACTTGTGACCTCATTCCTGTGCGTCACGGGTTGAATCACATGCTAAGAGTGTTGTGTTTACGTTTGCCTTTCATCCCCCAGCAGCTATGAGACGGCAGTGTTGGAGACCACCTTCACCCATGGCAGCTACTCGACGTTCTGCGTGAAGCTGGCCTCCTGCTGGGCCTGTGTGCTGCTCTATATCTGGCTCCTGTTAGCCCCGCTGAGCCACTGTTGCTCTGAACACAGACGGCCTCGTCACACCCGGGTCAGGAGGCGGGTAGCTTCCCATCGCCTCGTCCGAGTGAGCGTGTGATCCGGCCCCTGGAGAGCGATGGAAACTGCGACAGGGGCGTTTTTGCTGGGAGGTTGTTTGCCGTAAGAAAGGGGCCCTTATCTTATCAGTGTCCGGGTGAGTCCAAGCCCCTGACAACAGTGACTTATGTACTACAGGCACAGTCTTCCATCATTAGTACAGCTGCACTGATACCAGGAGAAGAGAAGAGAACAAAAATAACAGAAAGGACAGTGGAACATGCGTGCTACGTTCACGGCGATGAGGGACGATCCTTGGGAGCACATAGACATTGCCAAAGAATCACAGAGGTCACTCTTCCTTTCCTGCAGGATTAACATCTGCTTTCCTCCAGGTCAATAGTATTTAAAAACTCCAAACTAAAAGTGGATTTTGGATTAAACCTTTTTTTTGAGAATAGTTCTTGATCTATAGTTTAAAATGTCGTCGTTTAGGTGAATCATGTTCTGCTACAGTTCTTGTTATAATTCAGTGGTCATTATATAAACCAATCACATGTTCCAGGGAAAGGTACCTCACGTTATACCACACATCCAACCAACCCATCAGCAAGAGAGCGAGAGAAAGAGCATCTGTGAGCTGTAATGATTTTACTAGACCAGATCTTAGGCCTAATTATGGGTTTAAATCGACACATTTGGTCATAAAAGATCAAGCTATTTTTGTAAATATATTTTTAACAAAACATAAGCAGCTGTTGTGTGTGCAGTTATTGAGGAGACAGGAAACAGGAACCAACCCTGTTAAAATTGTTCTGTGTGAAGAAAAAGAACAGGAAGCTCTAATTGCATCACAAGCTGAAACCGAAACTGCACTTTACAAGCACAAAACACCCTCATCATTTTCCCCAAATATACGTTTGCCATGCTCAACAATGTAATGAGATTTTTCACCACCAAATATTTACTCTGTATTAGTAACCATGATGGTTTAGGACAAAGCAGAGCTGTTAACTTTTGGAGAGGTAAGTGCACGAGTGTTACTAAACAGTGAAAATAAATAAAAGGATGTCGAGTGAAGAATCCAGTCCCATTTCCTGTAGAGCATCACATCTACTAATTATTATCCTTGTAACATACAAGGCATCAATCCCTTTAAGACTCTCAGACCAGCTGACCAGTGAGGCAGTGTGCAAGTAAGTAGTCAGTTTAACACAGAAAAAAACCATGCTTGTTCTCAGCTATAAAAATTCAAAATGGTCATTTATATCACTGGCAGCAAATATATTAATAGTAAAAATATATTTAAAAAATACATAACTGCAGGTTTCATTTCTACTTGTAATAATGATATTATAAATACAATAACAAAAAACTATAATTGACTATAGCAAATAAGCTACAGAGAGCAAACATGCCAGAATTCCATTACTGGTGGAAGAAAGGTAACAATGATGGTATTAAATATAATATTGTTCATCTCCTTGGTATGGATTTTTGAAGGTAGGTAATAACATCCACCTAAAGTGCTTCATTGTGTAAGTACAGTAACTTCGGTTTCAGTCCATTTGTATTCCAAAGTTCCATGTAATGTCCACGGTCTCTTAACATTAATAAATCTCCTGGAATCTTTACAAAGTTGTTGCTCCTGGAATGAGAATTGAATATACTAATTGCACCGCATCGGGAGCTGAACAGTGCACACGTCCAGTTTTTACCCTCTCGGCTGAGTTCTGGGTCCTCTGTTACTGCAAAGTACCTCCAAGGTCTGCAGCAGGCCATCCTCGCGTGGCCGGTAAGGTTGTGCATAGGTGTCCTCCTCCAGCAGGATACGGTTGAGTGTGCGTTCATAATTGATGTGCTGCCTTACCATGAGAATGTACTGATAGCCCTCTTCCAGCAGGGGGCAGTCACATTTGTTGGGCGCCCATAGGTATTCCCGATGTTCTAGACGGAATCGGTTACGGTAGGTGTGGATGATCTGCACATCATACCGAGTTTCCTCCCCTATATACACCTTCTGCAAGATCTTGGCTCTGAAGACTGATTCAGCAAAAAAAAAATTAAGCAGATAAATAATAATAATCCATAAACTATTAGGAACATACAATGTCTGTTAGGAGAAAGAGTGACGTGGACTATAAAATCCAAATGGGCTGGGCTACACAGCCATGTCTGAGCTCACCGAAATCCCTCTGGCAATACTGTCTCTGCCTCTCACCACGACCCTTGACCTTCCTACATTTTCCACAGTAACCTGCAAAGGAATCCCAGGCACCTGATGAGTTCTTTGGGCTGACACTTTGGGTGGGGAAAAAAAAAAAATGCAGCGTTTCCTTTGCAGTCTGGTGGAAATGCCAAGAGGAATTAAGCTGATGGAGACAGCAGCACAAAGCGATGATTAACGTGTGCTGACCTGTGGCGTGCGTCTGGGTTGCGTAGCCGCTGTGCTTCTCGTCTCGTTCCAGGCGAGGAGGCACTTTCTGCTGCCACCGCTGAGAGGGAGGCCTCGTGTGCCGGCTGCCTACAGGACCTGAGAGAGACCATTTTGCTTTGTCCTTCTGCTACACACATTCCCCACTAACAAAAGCGTAACTTCTACCTTTTGTATAATGACAAAAATGCCAATGTATATATTATGCATTTCCCCAGCTGTACACCCTAACGCTCAAACAAGACTCCCCGAGACACAGACAGCAGAAAACCATCAGAGCCACTCAATGTATTCGGTGCTGAGAGAGAAGGGAGTGGCCAGCGAGCATTCCACCGTACTGTCAGGCATGTACGCACAGATAAAAGGGCACCATGGACACGTCTGTAAAAACGGGGTTTTTTGTCCTTTTAGACAGAACATACTTTTTATGAATCATAATCTTTGTCTACACAGATAATCAGTCTAACTTGAATTAAGGGGATGTAAGACAGTGTTAACGTATGCATGTAAACGTCGCTAGTCTACTAGAGCAGTATTAAGTTACTAATCACATTTAAATTAGGAATAAGCAAGACAACAACCAGTCTTTACCCCAGACAGGCTGTTTAGTGGCAGGAGGCCTGGTGGTGGTGGTGGTGGTGGTGGTGGTGGTGGTGGTTGGTGGTTCAGTGGGCAGGAAGTTGGATGTGTGGAAAGGCTGCCAAAGAGGACTCTTCTTCCCATGATAGAGAGCGTAGCGGTCAGGTGGTAACCAGTACTCATACTCTATCCCAGAATTCTTATCAGTGGACAGCACCTGTGAGCAGTGTAGAAAAGAAGAAATACTGGACTGCTGATACTGGACTGCTGGATTGTTTTTATAATCTACATAGCTTTTTACTGTGCTTTATCTGTATGTGCTTTCATCACTAAACATGACCCAGTATTTATATATATATATATTTTACATTTTAAGTCACCCTAACTCCTACCCTGGAGTGTCTCACCATAACATGCAGATCCTCCTGCGTGGGTCCAGGTAGGTCAAAGCTCTCCCAGGTATCAGCAGAGCGGCGGTACAGCAGTTTGGTTCCCGCGACGTCATACACTCCTGGAACGCTGATCCTCCAGTTCCCGTTTATCACATACTGGGAGCGGCCATTTTGAAGGGCTGGTAGAGTAAAGATAAAGTGTTTGGCAACGAATACACAATGTTTAAATATTTCCCCCTGACATTCTGACTTTAAGTATGCATGCAAAGTCTACTATTGGCTTTGTGACTAACCTTAACTCTTGCTTAAGGTTATCTGGAAGGAATACTTCAATATTTACAATGTCTTCATTATTTACAAAGTCGACGACTCTTCTTGATTAAAACCTCTTGTTCTTCTACATCTTGGTGTTGACATGTAATATGTCGACATATATGACTAATGCTATTACCAAAGTAGGAGCAGAAGTTCCAAATACACTGAATGGAAACACATTTTCACTTTGTAATGAAAAACACACATTCCTCTGCTAGCTATCAGAGAAACAGGCCTCACTCAAACCTAAATAATTCTTGCTGTTATCAGTCACTCTGATGTGAGTGGCCCCGGCTGGGATCATGGTGACCTCACTGTATCCAAATGGCCCTGGTGAGAGAGGCAGATTAAAGAATAACGTATTATAATGCTGTAAACACTCCCGTCATGATGACACACATTCTTTGTGGTTTCAGAGGAGTGCAGCTCTGGCTTGTAAATGTTCTTTGCTCCTCTAGCTTTTGACCTACTATAGAGAGCTGCATACGGGCGGCTCACACACCTTCATCCTACTGGAAATCCAGAAGCGGAGGAGAGGAAACCAAGACTGATCAGAAGAGCCAGACAAAGCCGGCATTATCTCCATGCCTTCCTCTCAGTTATGTACAGAGTATTACCAGTTGCCAACATGCAGAAGTTTTTAAGGAAGGCACTGTTCTGCCTAGTGCAGTTTAAAGGTGTCACAAGGTGTCAGTGCCTTGTGTGAATCTGTGTGTGTGTGTACTTACATTCAAGTTCTTTTGAACACTCACTGTCACTGTCCTACAAGAACCACATCAGTTCAGAATTCCCTGGACAAGTGTTAAAACCTAAAATTTTAAATGGTCTTTGTGATGCTCTGTCCACCAAGCACCAAGACATGGCTTAAGATGACCTTTGCTTAGAATGACGCTCCTCTGTGAGGAGGACTATTTTCTCTAGCATCATACCTTAATCAAAATAGACAATACACTGTAAATACACACGAATACTGTTAGGATTAAAGGGCTCAGTGTCTATATCCACAGCTGCTAGTGAAAGTGAGTTTATCAAGGCCTGTACTGACCAGTTTCCTGACTGTCACTTTGGTAGACGCTCCGGTGGTGTAGACAGGTGGTATTCTGGCCTCCACAAACCATGCAGGCATCCTCCTGCTGCTGGGATCCAAAGATCAAGTCACAGCCTGGTTTCTAAACACACACACACACACACACCAGGATTAGAAACCTAACTGCAGCCTCCCTCTCTAACCTATCACCACACACTTTTAAACACAGTACATCCCATCCAAAAAGGGTTATGCTAAAAAATTTGACCTGGAACAGATCAGTGTGTTTATATAGCATCTGCATGAACGTATGAAATCCTGCCAATTTTCTATGACCAATAAGGAGAAGAGACATCCGACAGCTTTGTTCAAACCACTTCATATAAGACCAGTCTGCGCTCAGACCTGCCCTCTGACAGGTCTTTCAGAGAGTAGAGGTGTAGGGCATCAAAAATACAAAAACAGACGTCACCCTTATCCCACCAGCAGGGTGAGAAAGCGTATCACCTCAGGCCAGATGGAGCTGCCCGTGTTCTCTGATGGTGAGCTCGAGCATGCAGGTATTCACACGGACACACCGGACAGACTGTCAGCAGATGAGCTGCAGAAAGGCAGCTGCAGGAGCTGCAGACCCGTGTCTGATACGGTCCAGGCCAGGGAAACCAGCCAAAAGATCAGAGCACCAGAAGAAGCAGACTCATTCACACAGGAGCATGTGCAGAGGAGGAGGGGCTTAGGATGAAGGCCATATCTTATGAGGAAGGGCTGAGAGGATGGAGTCAGGACAGGAGCTTAGGAGAAGGTTAGAAGGAGAGGATTAAGTCAATAAAATGGTGTTCACAACTGTCTCTACCTAGCGGTGCCAGAGGTGTATAACAATTATCACACACTCATGTCCACACCAAGAGAAACCAAAAGAGAGTTTCTGTTTCATTTCCAGCTCTGTTTGCTTTTCTACTAGTTTTTAAATTCCATCCTTTTTTCTTTTTCACTTAAAAGCTTGCTTACACACACACACACACACACACACACACACACACACACACACACACACACACACACACACACAAACACACACACAAA
>JAOXYF010000020.1:6039802-6064060 GCA_028565775.1 Sternarchorhynchus goeldii | reverse complement strand
TATCTGACAGAATGAAAAGAAAAACCAAACGAGTTGAGTCAAATAGAGTTGGAAGGGGGGGTCACATCGTCCTGCTGGGTAGCATTAGATCTGCCAGCGTTAAGATCCTTCTCTGGCTTTGATCCGAGACAAACAGGCAGCTAGGGAGTGAGGAGAGACTGTACTTTTCAACAGGTCCCTGAGGCCACCCTGAATACCTAACAGGAGTTTGTATGTGCGTACGTGGTTGTGGGTGGGTGTGTGTGTGTGTGTGTGTGTGTTAATGTGCAAAGGGTGTGGAAGCGAGGAGAGCACACCCTGCTGTGGCTGTCAGTTAAACCTACCTCAGGCAACACGGTTGTTTTCATGCTAAAAATAAAATGTCCAAGTTCCATATAACTCTAATTTGGAGAACTTCCAAGACCCTGTGAGGAAACGTAAATACGGACACAGCAGCACAAAATGATTTATCCCAACAACCACTACGCTGAACATATATGCGCAACTTTTCCCGCCCGAAGGTGCGTTTTACAGGCCTAGATCATGACTCATCTTTCATGCATACATTCATTCATGCAAGTTCCTCTATTTTAACCCTTCAACATACAGCACTGTACGCAGATACAAACCCTTCAGACTCATCTGAATGTCATGAGTAGCATCTAAAATATAATCTTTCAGTCATAATATATACTTATTTAAATAAGTCTTATTTAACTAAAAATATTTTCCAGGCTCATTTATTGAACAATGGTTTAAACAATAAACCAAATAAACCAAATAAAAAATAAAAAATGTATGTGAGCCTCCAACTATAGAAAGTAGTTGTAACTCCCATATAGCTGTTGATCAGTTCTCACAGCAGGTAGGAAATATTTTAGCATATTCATCTCTACAAAGCTCTTCCAGTATATTCATAACTTTGGATCGTGTTGCTTTAATGTCTTTGCTTCATACCACAGCACTTCAGTGGGATTGAGGTCAGGCGATTCTTCATCACAGAACATCTTCGGTTTGAGCCATTCCATTGTAAATGTACTCCTGTGTTCTGCATTGCCTGTCGTGCTGAGAGACCCAACCTCCTCAGAGTTTTGATCACAGACAGACAACTCTGAAATTGCGCCACTGTGGAATTTTCTCGTACATCTTGGATTTTATTGGTCTCTTAATGATTAAAAGCCATCTATGTCCTAAGGGCACCAGAGCAGCACTTATTCTCCTTTCATCATGCCTCATATTTGGAATGAGGATTTTTTTTTTTGTTTGGTGGTAAGCAGTGTTTTATATGCAGTGTCTTCACATAAGAAAGTTCAACTTTCTTCTTTTTTTCCAAAAGAATATGCGTCCACAGACCATGGATCCAGTAACACCCATCCAACTTGACATGGGCATCAAAGGGGTTTCAGCCTCCCGCTAGACACCACTGTTGTTCAGTGTTTCAGCCTCCCGCTAGACACCACTGTTGTTCAGTGTTTTTCATATGAAGACTGAAGTTACCATTTTCCCTAGCTCCTCAGCCATCACACCTGGGGGGCTTCTCTTACCTGTCTACAGTGCTCTCCTGCATTCGTCATAACTGGCCATCTACTCCTCAGCACAGTAGAAATACAGAGCTGAACTAGTTTTCATCCAAGGATAACCTTACAGGAATACACATCTGTCCATTTATGACCTTTTCCAGACTTCAGCAGCAATTTTCTGTAGTCCTCTAAAATCGCTTTTGTTCAGTTTTTACCACTGCAAACTGCATATATTGTAATGGTTGCAAAAAGCAGGTAACCAAAACTGTACATAAAAATGGACTTCAGACCCACACCTGACTTCAATTACCCCATTCTGAAAAGACAATTTCTTTAAAATTCACTTATACATACATCAAGGCTCTTCATTTTTCAAACCATATCTTCTATAAAAGGTATAATTTAAAACGTATAAGGTTTCTTGACTGGCCTTAAATTTTAATTAATGACTTATGATCAGATCTCATTTTAAGAATCATTCATGCAGAAATCCAGATAATCTAAAATGATTTACAAGGGCCTTCTTGCAACCGAATAACCTTCAAAAGGTCCAACATCCAATTAAGTTTCCATCAAATAGATGAAGATAAGTGAGTGAGTTCTGAAGTCTATGACCTTAGCTGGCCTCTTAATCTGCAGAGAACAACACCCTGATAGTGAGTGACAGGAAGCACGTAGGTCCAGCTGAGAAAAGGGAAGATTACGTGACTGCATCAACATTGCCACTGCAGAGTTTAATGACTGAAGTCCATCATGCTCCATCACCAAATGACCTGAAAGTGGCCCCAACGCAGGGCCAAAGATTCAAATTAGTGCTGATAGCGACTCACTGTGGGGCTGGTGAAGCATGCTGGGCCTAATGAAACTGACCTTTAACCTTAGAATGGCGATTTTCACCCTGAGACACTGTAGCAGGAGAAATGTTGACTCTTCTCAGAAAGAATCTGGGTGTGAGTCAAGGCTCACATCATAGGGCACTCCTGAGGGCTGGGCAATAAATCGTACACATACGGTAATCAGAAAATAGGACTCTTACTTTCCAAAACCCTACACAAACATAAAAACTTTCCATTGTATATGAATTGTATAAAGAAAATTGCGTACTTATAAAATGAGAGCAGCTCTTAAAACAGCGTTTGTTTGTTTGGTTTTTTTACAGGATTATTGGACCACTAAAAATAGCAATAAAAACGGAATTAAATAGCAATATTTAATACAGCTATAACCTGATAATTATCAAATGTGTGTTTTTTGTTACAGGAAAGTGTGCCTGTAGCATAAGGAGAGAAGCTTGAATGTCAGACTTGTGGAACGGTAGTAATACAGTAATGGTAGCTTGTTGGACAGGGCCTGGATCTCCTGGCATTGAGGAAAATGACTGTGTGGGGGCCCAAGGATGTCAAAGGGTGAGCAGTTAACTCAAACTGCTCATGTGCAACCCCTCCTCCAGCTGCCACCGAAACCTAGCACTTAATGTGGAAAGGGAAAGTGAGGAACCTTCACCATGTAATGTATATTCAGAGTGGTAGACATACCACATACGAGCAAAAAATAAAAAGTCCTGGGTGCTAAAAGGGTTAAACCACCCCATTAGGTTAGTGGGTGATGACAATTGGGCAAATAAAGACAGAACCCTGTCCATGACAGTTATGAAAAGTGTTGAAAGATGTCAGTGATGAACCAAAAAGACAATGCTTTCCTTAAAAGAACCCCCCCTCAGGGAAACATGCCAATCAGAATATTCTATTACCACACACAGCACTATGCAAACAATCCCATCAGCTCAACTTTCACATGGTCTGACAGGGGATTTAAGTATTCCAATTAATCTTTTTATACAAGATCTAATTATGTTGAAGGAGCACTAAATATAGTACAGATGAAGTAACTCGGGGTGACTGTGCTGCTGAGGGACGATCTGCACTGACGTGGTGCAGGGTTGCTGTAAAAAAAAAACAAACTGTACCACTCAGAACGGACAGACCAGAAAGGCTTTGTTAATAAGGGCTGAAAAAAAGTGAACAGGTGTTGTCTTACGTGCTGGGACGAAACCAGGGATGCCAACAGGGTAACGAGGGTGAGGGCTTGGCGCAGAGCGAGTTTCCTAGAGACAAACAAAACAAACAATGCAAGTAAGTTACAACCATCAACTTGGTGACCACGGGCAGATGTTAGATGAAGGCGGAGAGAACGTGGATGGTGAAGTTCTACTTAACAATGGCATATTGGCCCCGGGTCGCAGAGCTTCCATTAATAACAAAGCCCAGCTGAACCTGCCATAACAGTGGGGCCCCAAGGGTGCAAAAGCCAAGGTCAGGAATGGCCTCCACACACAGGATCATTAACTCCACAACTCAAAGAAAGCGGTGGTTTCCCTGCAGTCTACTTGCACTACACATAAGCCAGAGCTCCTAGACTCTTAAAACCCATTTCTGGTTTTAATGAAACGCTTGCGTTCAGTCCTTGAAGTGTTTTCTAGCAGATGTCAGCAATAACCAGCCTGATTCCTGCAAATGAACTCAGGAACACTGAGAATTGTGTAAAGAATATGACTCACTGAATTAACAGTTTCCCATAAAAGTTGGGGAAATACCCCTCTCTTTCTTCCTGGCAATGATGTTATTGTAAATTTAACATCAGTAGCAAAAATCAGAAAAGTACAAGCACCTCCTTTTCCTTGCCATGGAAGACTTCACCAGGAAGCACGCTTATTCTTGGGTTTGGTGCTTATCTATTTATGGGTTCAAACTATCCCACCTCAAAGCAGTGGCCACTCCACCCAATTAAATGACACAAATCTCCCCAACACTCCAGTAATCAGATGTGCTCCAAGAAGCAGGACACTCACTTCAATTCCACTAGTGATCAAGTCAGTGCAGGTGAACAGCCAAAAGCCACTCCAGGCTTCTCATCAGTGGATCTGTTTGCTAAAGTGGTACAAATCTTAAATGACAAACATCAACGTTCACATGAGAATGACGTCTGCCATTCCTCAATTCACAAAAATGTTCCTATAAATTTATCAAACCTGTATTTTGTTGCACTATGGGTTGCCTATCGACTACCCAGAGGTGCACGAGGTACACAAAACACTCATGTTGGGTGCACTCAAAAAATGCATGTTGGGTACCCATGATGACACACATATATATGGTGTACAACACCATAACATGCATTTAAAATGAGGTCAAATGCTTCCTGGGGTCACAAGGCCTGCTGGGGTGCTGGGGTGAGGTCATAAACAGGTGTGTTTAGGTAAGAAACATTTGGTAAATGAATTATTTGGATGTACACAGGTTGTGTGACCCCTGCCCCAGCTGGGTGTAAAACAAAGAGATAACCACATAGATAACTATCCAGTGACCAATATGATATATGTATTAAGTTGGCACCCCAGTTTAGAACAAACAGGATTAATACAAAACCTACTTATTCTTGTAACAATTATTCCCTAGAGAGAAAACGAAAAAGGCACAATTTATAGGCAACATTTTAGTCATGCAAAATCACTTCAAATGTCTGAGAAATGTAATTTGTCCCATACTCCAAAACGTAAGCATCTTTCATGTTGACAAAGCTAATTTTATATACTTGTAACTAAACCTCTCCATCTAACAAACGTTACTACACTGAAAATGAAAAAAAAAACGTGTGCATGAATAAACTGAAGAACGCCCTTAGCTATCTAAAGCAGAAGAGCAAAACAAATCCATGAATTTGTGATCGCAACAAAGAGCACACGTGACAGCCTCTAAAGAAATAATGATTTGTAGATCGAACCACATGGTTCGCCACTGTTCTCTCGTAAACTCAAAAGAGCGCCATCAAAGTACTGCCAGAGACTAAAAGAAAAGAAAATAGCATTGCGCTATACTTACCTGTTTAATTTTGGCATCCTAGGTCTTTGACAGGTTTAACACAATGATAAAAGCTGGATATCTATTTCACGAATCATTTAATATAATATTGCCCAAAAACTGTTGAATCTCAGGGGTCTTTATTCCCAAACAACCGTTGCACTTGATTCCATCCATGATCAAGGATCTTGCTCTGTGATCAGCCAAACCTCAGCCAAAAGTCTAGATCTTCAAACATTCGTCATGCAAAAATGTGCAAAATCCACGATAAAAGCGCGTTGGCTATCCAAAGACACCTTAAAACAGTAAGGGTGGTGCGAATTTAGACAAAATGTTTAAAGAGAGTCATAATAACACTTTCTAAGAAGCGACAGATTATGTGCCCCGAGAGTCCCGCTGAATCAGGTGCACTCCGAGCAGCGCCGACGGCACAGCGCGCTACTACCATCAATTCTACCAATAATTAGGTGAATCGATTTCCCTAACAGGACAGAGGAAAACCTGTGACAACGTTGGTCTTAAATGCCGCGCAGCCAGGAGTCTCTCTGGAACGGTAGCTTTGAAATCTACCTGGCCTTCAGGGATATCTTGCCAAAATCATTTGTTCTCCTCTCGCGGCTCCTGTGGCACTTCAAAGTTGACACGTTTATTCTCTTTAAACGATATATCCTCTCGAGGCTTCACACTGGGGTCACGGATTGGCTCCTTTTGTACTATGCAGATGGCGGGATATCCCCTGAAAAATAAGTTATAAATAAATAACAATAAATTCCTACACTAAATATAGGTTTATCGAGTAACTGTAGCACGTGGGGTTTAATGTGATGCATCTGAGAACTAAACAAGCTTAGCTACTTTTGTAATCAAGATCTATATACAGGTACCCTTCAGGATAAATAAAGAGAATAAATGAATTTTTAATAATGCTACATAATAATATTACATATGTAATAACAAAAGTTTATTAGCAGTAACTAACTTTAATAAAAAATAAAATACGCTCTGAATCGTAAAAACGATTTTACCTAAAAGATAAAAAAAAACAACAAAAAAACGCGTAATTCATGGTTTGAATATACAAAGTGATGAAGCCAGGATCGTAAGTACCGATAAACAACTTTTCCAATAGCTAGGACTGACCTGAGATTTGCGTCGAGGAAAGTAGTCTAATCCTCGCATCCAGCTCCACCGATTCAACATAGCGTGCTGCTACGTACACCTGAAGTTCGTCTCATTGAGTTTGCATTCCAGTGAACACTACTAAACACGCCCCTTCGAAGCGAATTTGGCCAATGGCAAGTATGAATCATCCGTACTTTTTGATGTATCTGACAGAGCAAAGTAAACACGGATTACTTTAATTAATTTTGGACCGTGAAGGTCTAACTACAGTGAAGAACTAGCGGCACAAAATTCGGCGCGCACGAGATCACGAAACGAAGCCAAAAGTTTAAATATTGCCGTAGGGTATACATATGTGAGAATTTACTAAGTGGAAAGGTTTGTTAGCATTAAATACTTGGTTTTAGAGCACCTGCCTGTAATTAAGCAACAGAGAGAGTCTTGTTCTGCGAAAAGTGTTATCTAAAACCATTGACAGAATCTGACACGCAAGATAACATCTTAACGCTATGACTGCAGTTCATACTTCAGAAATGTTAATCATGCAACAACGTCCATGAGATTGACAAGAGAGAGGCACTAATATAAAATAAACTGGTGTCAGACATTCAGCAGCTAATTTGTAGAAGTCAAACAGCAAACCCATGTACTTCCATTTAAGGTTCCACACTTTAGGTTCCACAACTAACCTCAAACACTTTTGCAATGAACAGCAACTGTGCAGGTTGGCAGCTGTTATATCCAAGTGCTCTGACAGGGCTGATCTTTGACCATGGAAACCGTTCCTAAAATAGCCCATATCAACCACGATTTCCCATCTTTATCACACCCCAGTATTGTTATGTCTCTCCTCTGAAGACCATGTATGAAAACAACTGCTCAAAGTGTTTCTCCAGTGTACTACTGCTGAGGCCCCCTGGGGCCTCAACTGACCTGTTTCAGCTTGCAGGGACATTATCTGTAACAAGTGTACCACATCCTCAGGCTCCTCACCAAAACATACCAGCATCTAATCCCATTATTATTATTAACTGTGGGACACATGGATGTAGTAATGGAAACGACCATTTGTATGTAACATCAAGACAAATAAAGAGTATAAACACATAAAGATGCACTCTGTCATCTGCGCCACAACTGACAGATTTAAAGCGTTTAGAGATAAATGTCAACAATAATCATATTTTACAACGACTACATGGATGTAGTTCCACAAATTCCTGTGGAAATGAAAGCCTGTCCATGCATCCTCAGACATGTGATAATGGCGTGTGTGTGTGTGTGTGTGAGGGTGTTGTATCAGGTGTATTGTATCATATCATAGGTGACTGAAATACAGCAGTCATTAGGATGAGGTCACCAAGTCTAGCAGGAGCCTGTATTGTTGCACCTCATGGTGGGCATTTGGCAGTAATGCTGGATGCTGTACTGGACAACTGGGCATAAGCACAAGAAAATGATGGAACGCTGTTGTTAAGAGGGTGGGGGTCACTGCAAACAGAGCAATGGTTTTTCACATCAGTGAATGTGCTGCTGACATTTAGGAGATGGATTAATATGGATCCTGGTCAGCTAAATTTTGAATATATTAAATCTGTGGCTTAGTAAGCCATAAAGTATAGTCCCACACAGTCCACAATCCAGGACATTTAAATGTAGTAAATCAGATGAACGCCAAGCTGGTCTAATAGTGAGGGAATCTGTATGTGTGGAGAACTAATCCTCCAGAACCTGACACTGACAGCTGTCCTCACCTTGTGATGTGAGGAACAGGATCCTTCCAAAAGCATGCCGGCACTACTCCCTGTGCTGCTGGCAGGAGTGGAAAGCTGGAGTGAGATGGTGTGGCCTCCGTTCCACCCCGCCATTCCGACACCTCTGCAGATAAACATTCATGTCATAGCTAGTCTGTGAGTGCATTATCTGGGGATGCTTGTGCCTGGGGTTCTGTGGGCTGGGTTCAAAAGTCTTTGTAAATGCACTTTTTAGGAACAAGTGGGATTAATGCCAGTGATATTTTAAATTCCTTACAGACAGTTTTGTGGTCCTGGTAGACCAGATATTCTGGGTCCAAATGAAAAAGAAAGGAATCAGTGATCTTGGGAGATCTTCACATGCACTGTTGCTAAGAACGCTGGTCCATTCCAGGGTTTGAGTCACAGACCATTATTCTCTGGTCTAATGCACTTTTGGTGGGTGTGGTAAAAGAAAGGAGGGAGGCAAACGCCGACATTGTATCATGCAGACTAGTCTCTTATGCTATTAAAAAAACCTGATAACATTTTTTGTAACACTGAAGCATCCTGCAGTTCTCATAATGACAGGAGTGCTTGAGGGCCACAGGACACAGAAGTTCAGTGAAGTGCCAGGTGCCAAAAAAAACAGATAAACATGCATACATTACCTTAGCTTACTAAGAACAACTTACTAAATGCCAAGCCAATCACAAACAACTGAGAGTTTATGAACTCCTGATGTTAATGGGGAAGGTTTGTAAACACACCTCCTGAAGAGCTTCCAGCACACCATTGCGTTTCACAAGCATACCTCTCTGCTTGAGTCCAGGGGTTGTCTCTCAGGAAAACATCCCTGCCAACATGCTGTAAAAAAGTAAAAATTCTAAAGTTTTGATTAGCAAAGCAGCCTGAAGTCTGAAGCCTGAAACTGGAAATAGTAAAAAAAAAAATCGACATATTGGTTCAGAAATAACAAATAGTTCCTTGTGAAATTAATACATGAAAACTGTGGAGATTAAATAAATTTAGCCAAACTATCTGTACAGTTAAATCACAGAAGAAACATGCAGGAGAAAATCGACCATTTCAAAACCTAAAAATTTAAACGAATGAATGAATGAATGAACATTCAATTTATACAGCGCCTTTCTAACGCTAACATGCTTTAGAGCGCACACACAACTTCCAGACATACACCAATGATATCAATTTCATATTTTTTCCACCAGAAATTTGGTATGGCAATGTATATAGTCAAAAGTAATTGACTACGTAAATCACTTATTCACTAATTACCTTCTGAGCCCACTTCTTGTTTTATAATCTACAAACCAAACCAACCAATTAAAAACCAATCAGCATGCAGATTAGAAAACCAAAGTGCAATACAATCTGCATTTTTTAATTTCCATTTACAGAGTAGTGAACCATCTGAGAAGAACAAACATCCCATGTTTGGATGAGCTGTCTGGGGAGCACCTCCTCTCCTCTATGACTACCGAACAGTCCTCTGTCAGGAATAACAGTTGTAAGAAGTATAAGTGTACAGGTGTGCTTTACCCTTCTACATCAAGCAAATCAGACACTGAATATTTACATTAAGGAAGAAGGTCTAATTCTGGTACTTCTTTGGTAAAACAGAAAACAGGACAGGACATCAGTGAACACATTTTTAACACACATTTAAAGAAATAAAAATTAAAAAACCAAAAAGTATTGATTTGTCAGTAAACACTATCAAGATAGATAACAATGGGGAACAATATTTAGGACTCTTAGGTTAAAGGTTAAATGGTTGCTGAGTAGCAGAAAAAATCTCAGAGAGTGAAAGTCCCACTGGACACCAGATGCGCAACATTTTCCCCGTTCACATAAAATCACAAACATGTACATCATCAAGACAGAGGAGGAGAGGTAACACAAGCAATGCAAGTAAACAACATTTTCAGTTTTGTTGAAGAAAGTAAGAAAACATTTTTGCACATCTGGTATTCATGTACCCTGAGCTATTGAAATGTGCTTTCACTCTTGCAAAGGCTGCGTTTTTCTAGGTCTAAACACATCTGCTTGCTTCCGGTCTGTGCTAACCGTAATTGAATTTTTCCTCATTTCCTGTATAAAAGGTGTCAAAAACTAAATTTCCCCTTCCTGGATATTATTTCAGCACAGTCTACTTAGGGAGTGTGTTTGCAGTGTTAGTTTTAGTCAAATACACTAATGGATGTCAAGAGACATGAAGCACCAGGGCTCTGGCTGGGGTTTGAGTACTTGAGTGGCACAGTAGTTGGAGATTGAGCAAATCTCTGCTGATCATCTCCCTAGAGGTGTGCACGCATGCAAGAACCAGAATCAGCTGCCCATCTTGAACGATGATGCAGCTCACTCAGGGAGTTGGGCCGGATGGGGGATGTCTCACAGACACACACGCCCCAACCCTATAAACACAGCTGTGCAGTGGCTCAACACCAGAGCCCTGATGTTAGTGATGACTGTCATACTGTATGAATGTTCATGTGTATGTGACAAATCAAAGGGCCAGTGTTTTGATCCCTAATAAGGCAAAGCTGATGGCGTCTAACGCAGTTCGGGAAACTGGAGGAAAACAAGTGAGCCACAGCGTTTGATGCTGCTGCTCCTGACGATGCTCTTAGACTCTGCATGGACTACAGAGCAAAGAGAAGGTGCTTCTGTTAAGAGGAAATTACATCAACAATTCATTACCAAAATAAAAATTGGGAGGAGTGCAGTGCTAAACCATTATAAGAACAGTAATGTAATTAAAACACATATGGAAGATGCCTATGTTTGGTAGCCAAGTCTTAGAAGACAACTGTCCATGAATCTGAAGCTTTGGTGAGGTAGGGGTCAAAATACTGTTGTGCAGATTTCAACACCTCCAGGACAAGCATTTTTATGGCTTCTAATCTACTGATCTAATGTGAATACCCACAATTCACCGGTAGTTTAAAATAAATCATTGTAATTCAAACCAAAAGTGGAAGTCATGGGGATACATAGTGTGCTATGCAATTGGAGACGTGTTATGGTGGTTGTCATGTTAGCCCTATGTTAGCCTCTGATCCTCTCACACCAGAAGCTTGCTCATGTTTCCATACCTACGCTCTCTCTGTGGGACCTTTTAACTTATATAACTTATAAGACTGGGTGTCAGATAAGGAAGGAAACCTGTAACATGCCTTGGCACTGGATATAACTTTGGAATTGTTTACCTCCCTCTCAGGCAGAAATGCATTAATCAGAATAGCCTCCAGATTTCAGTGGCCTTCCACAAGGTTTAAAATTAGACCTGCTGTCTGGATCACCGAATAATTAGCTACGAATTATAAACTCTCTTAGGGGGTGAAAAAAAAAAGAGAAACCCATATTTCAGCAGTGGCTTGGGCCAAGAGAGAGGAGCACAACCTTCCTGTTTGCTCCTAGTCAGGGAGAGCTCTACAACACAAGCAAACAATTTGGATGCAAGTAGCAAATAGCAGTCAAATACAGATAATGTCTTTTAATGACTAACACTCCATAGTATATATGCAGTGGAGGTTGCATAAACATGAAACAAGCTTGGATAAATTTAAATAACCACATAAACAGTCGCTCATGCTTGTTTTGATTTTTTTCCTCATTACACTCAAGCTAAATATCCTTGCTATAATAACATGCATTTGTTTATATCTTTATAATTGATCTGTTAAATGCAGACATAAGCAAAGAATAACTTCCAGGAGGACTTGAATAAGCTTGAATAAGGAGTGGCACTGAAAAATCTAAAAAAAAAAAAAAATCTAACTGAAATACACCGCAGACTGTATGGTTGTGAAAAGTGACGGTGCTCCACAACTAAACTGAAACTGTGAGTAGCGCGTGTTGTGATTGATAAGAGACAAAATCAGGGATAGGAGTTCATAACCGAAAGCAAGTGAACGTGGATTTATTATGCTAATAGCAGAGAAGGAAACTCTAATTACAGCCCATCGCCATTAACCCACCACTAAACCCCGTTTTTACAAATAACGAAAGAAATTGTAGCGCGTAATCGCGCAACAGGATTGCTATTGTTTGAGACGAGACCGGAGAGTGGGAGGTGACCGACCTCAGTACAGCACCTTTAAAACTAACATACTCTGTCCTGAAAACTCATCTCTCTGATCTCATCGTTTTGGGACCTGGCTCTGAAGCGCTGAAAACGAAAAGAGTTGCACAATCCTCGGATGATTCTTCCGTCTACATTCGGAGGTTATAGGTTTTCCCCTGCAGTCCGGGAGAGGTGGCTGGCCTCGAGTTGGAATTTATTTAAATGAGCCAATAAGTCTAATAGAGTAATTTTGAGCCACTGCCGCTGGGCACATCATGTCGTCTCTGGTAATCCCCAAACAGAAGAGTGAGTCCAATCTTCATGGAGCCTTCGCTCTTACAGCTCCATTCCAGCAGATCTTCATACCGTCGCTGCTCGTGTGCAGTAGTATTAGAACACGTCCCAAAGTGTATTTTCTCCGTCTTCCTCACTGCATCATCAAGTATAAGCCTATTGATTTACGTTTTTAATGCAACTTTGCTAAGTATCATACAAACACATTTCCTCTTTTTTGACAAACTGAGAAAAAAACTTTGTGGTATGAATGACTTTCTTTACTCAATATAAAAGGATTGCAAATTACTGTAGAAAGTGGAAATTTACAGTCCTGAGACTGACACAAGGTCTGGACCTGTCGAATAGCTCTCTTCCTCCCATTTTACGGCCTTTACTCAGCGTGCCATACCAAAGAAGGACTTGTTTTAAGAAACGCAATTCTCTGGGTTTGGTGGGTTCAGGAGAGGCACCCAAAGAAGAGCAAAACTTTTAGTGGATTTCTTTGCTGGCTCACAATGAAAAACTAACCATCTCTGTGACTGGTTACAAAATATAAATGTCAAAACAGGTTAATGAGATCTGACACAAAAATCAAAGCAAACAACAAACGTTCGGTGGTTTAGGTACGCTTACTTCACGGCACAAAGTATTCCAGTTATTCGTTTTAATAAGTGTACAGTAATACGGTTCAAAACATGTAAGCAAAACGGGATTGTATAATATGACAAAAGATAAAGTAAGCTTGCTGTGGCTGACTTCCAAACAGTTTTGTACATACCAGAGCGGGTGAATGTAGGCCTATAGCGCACTCATGTCGTGCCAGTCATCTTCGTGTCTAACGTATTATTACTGGATTGCCTGTGTTTTCAAATCCATTATCTGATGTACTGTACCACTCAGGTAATAACAGCCTTGGTGGGGCCTATCTGTGCGTTTTCAGAATGGCATGCACTGAGCGGTCTTTGAAGCCAACAAGCATATTTTCTATCGGACGAGAGAAAGAAATTGCGTTCGGTCAAACTTTACGAACGAAATTTGAAACCCTAAAAGCTGATTAATGATTACATTTGTGAAGGACGAGCGTAAGCCTACGTATACTACAATGACAATTATAAACCCCATCACTGACCAAAAGGAATGTCACACGTCAGCTACTTGCCATCTTCAAAAAACAGATCATCGTGAAACAGTAGGAGCGGCTCACTGTATTTTACTAACGATTAAACCCTGTCGAAAGGCAAAATGCATTTCAGTGCCTCCATCTACTGGCAAAAAGAAAAAATACAACGCTCAGTGGGGGAAGTAAATGACTAATCACGGATTCATAAAGAAACGATTAGGTACATCACATTAATAAAGAAATGACTCTAAGCAGAGAGATGAGACAGTAGAGTTTTATTGTTTATATTAAATCAAAGTTAAGCACTATAACGTCACAAACCAAAAGCCTTGTGGTGTAGTAATATTTTAATATCTGAAAAAGAAAAGTTTAAAATGGCATATTACAAAAAGTAGTAACACTAGTGAACAAGAAACATTATTTAAATAACAGAACTGTACATTTTTAAAAGGTGACTAAAAAAGGGGAGACACACAAAAAAGGACAAATCAAATCAAAAACACGAAAAAGAACAAAACAAAAAAACCCTCAACTTGCTTTTAAAAAAATTACATAACTAGCACAAGTATCTTATAACAGACCAGGTAAAAACAGACCAGGTAAAAACAGACCAGGTGCAGAAGGGATAAAAAAGGGTGGGGGCAGGCAAAAAAAAAAAGAATCTTGGAACAGAGAAAAATAAAAATTAAATCACAGTACAATCAGCAAGAAGAGAAAGCCCAGCAAGAATAAGGCAGCAGAAGAAAATGTGTCCACCAAAGAGTGGTGGGCTGTTCTAGAGGGAGTGAGGGGAGCAGGCTGGCATGTGGTTCTCTCCAGCTCTGCTGGAGTCTGGGAAAACTCAGGCTGCCTTGCAGCTGGAGCTCAAATCCCAAAGCATCCAAAAATCACAGCTGGTCTTACACAAGACACTAAAAATCTTCTCTCAATCCGCATTAATGTGTACATACAAGCCTAACACAAAGTTGACACGGGCAGGGAGAGGAAACAGTAAGAAAGTCCTAAACTATAGAGAAGTATGCTATGCAAACAGGATGCAGCACAAACATGCTTCACAACCCCGATCTCAGAGCTTAATCAATTCCCTCTAAATGTAAAACCCATACACAAGTGTTATAGTAAATGTTAACACAAGTACAAGCTATTACAAAAACCAGAACAAAAAAAAAAACACAAAACTTGAGTTACAGAAGGTCAACCCGATCTTTTTTTTGTCTGTGGAGACTCTGCTCACCGTAACGCTTTGGACATGCGTCTGATCTCTCACAGTCTGCACCCTTCCTATGGGTACATGGACCATAGTGTGTCGATTCAAAATGTGTGGCTACAAAAGACAGATAACAATGCAACTGCCTAACAAGATCCAAAGAATGAATTCACTCTTTTTAAAATTAACCAGTAATGGGTTTCTTCTTTTCTAGAAGAAAAGAAAAAAAAAAAACCTTTAAAAAAGTCATAATTTGATGACATTTCAGACAGACGTGTTCAGTCAGCATCGCCCCAAACACGCATTAGACTGCCGACATGCAATATGAACTGGTGATTGCAGAGGCATTCCTGAGTAGAGCATCCATAATGCACTGGGGATTTGTTTTTTTTTTTTAATTGAACATTTTTGGTCGTTGGGGTGTTGTAATTCAAAACCAAAGAGCTAGTGCATACATTCCAAAGGCTTTGCGTGCATACTGTGCAAAACGATCAGAGGCTATCCAGCCCCCAAAAATGATGACCAAGAGAGAGGACCAAATTCACTGTATAAACAAACAGATGTTATAGGTTTTGTTCCAATGATCAGTGCAAACTCTAAAACCAGCAATAAACGCTATGGTTAACGTATGCCATGTCCATAACTAAACATTTTGACCACAGTGGGAATCCAGGCTTAACATCTTGATAATTGCCACAAAGCATTTCACAAAAACACATATATAGAGAGCAGAACACAGAACAAATGAAAAACAAAACATCACATATTACAAGTCAGTATAAAATGTATAATAAGAGAGACTATACTGAATTGATATATATAGTAGTAAATATACAAGTAAAATAGTTCTCTTCTCATGGTCTAGATTGTTCCAGTCTTTTGAGTTACTCCACTGCTGCATAGTGATGGCATAAAGAAGGACTCCATTCATTTAAAACTGACTGGACCAATAAAAGATACAAATATATTCTTTCAGAATTATACCAAAATCATATAAATTTTAAATCCAACTTGTATGTTTTAGTTCTTTATTTTTGTAAACAGTTTTCCCTTTTCTGTTGGTTTTAAAAATACATTCTAGTCAGACTGAAATTGAGACATGCATACATATGTGTGTGTATATATATATACACACATGTATATACATACATATACATACACACACACATACATATACACACATTATATATGCTTTTAGAATATCTCTTCCATAATCTTAAAAAAAAGCCTGTATATGCAAAGAAATGGGAAAAAAAAAACCTCTGTACAGACGAGATCGATCCAATCACGACTGTTAAAATATATCTAAGAGGGATAAGCATTCAGTGACATCTCTATGTCTCCATGTCCGCAAAAGCTGCCAAGCACTGCCTTTAGCTTGTCCTAGTCCTTTAGCTCCCTTAACGCCCAACACCACCATCACTGACCAATCCAACACATGTTGCCTTGTTTGCTTTCATATTATTAGCCTGGCACGTACTAAAATCTCCATTATACACTTCAGGCTGTTCTACTAGTGGCTTAGGGGAGGCAAGTGTGCTGGTGTTGTTTGCAAAATGAGAAGCCAAAGCGGGGAGGAGCTGAAATGAAGAACAGCTCTGGGGGGGGCGGGGCTTAGTTGGCTCTGTCCTGCTGGTGCACAGGAGCGCAGCGTGGGGGTGTGTCAATATGACATGGTATCAGGCAGGCTGCTAACGCCGTCTATTCCATAACATACCATACTGCTGTGCCTTCTCTCTCTCTCTCTCTCCACATAATCAGGACAGTCCTGGAACGGCCCCAGCGGCGCCAGTTATTTGGCCGACCTTTCCTCCTGCTTGAATGCAAAGCAGGACTTTTCTGATGATGTCAGAAAAGGGGGAGGTGTGTAAAAGTAACACATTCTTTTGGTTATAGCAGTTCAGTGGACACCAGGCCAGATGAGACTCATTCTTCAAAGCTGCATCCGTTTGACAGTGCTGCTGGTTTTCTGAGGACGATTGTCACATTTTGATGAGTGGATTACAATCGTTAGACATAAAAAATGTAAATACATTTTTAAAAAGTCTGCATGATATATGGTTTAATTTTATAGCCGTAACTGGGAAATAAGGGCAGGTCAGCAACATGATGGGGGGGGGGGGGGGTTACTGTTTGTCAATTTTACTCCTGAAAGGTAATTTTGCTACAGAGAGACACCCACACAGATGAACTTTTTCATGGTGTTTTTTCCATGCCTTTCCCGGTAAATTGAGAATCAAGTCATGTGGGGATTCAGCAATTCCCAGCTGGGCTATTAACAGATATACATAGTACTGGTCACAGATTGAGCTTGGTCTAAATTATACTGTGAATGGGAATTTTCCATTGAGAATCCTTTTGAGCCTGGGAGAATGCTTCATCTGGACTGGAAAGCGGGATGTGAAGTGTTCAGAGTGAATTCAGAGATCTCTCTCCCGCTCCCACTGAGCATGCTCAGTGCAAATATCATAATCGTCACCGTCTCAAGTGGCAGATGGAGAACACAGAGTGTGAACAGCCCCCGAGAGACACACAGCTCGGGTCTAATGGGCTCATCAGTCATTTTACATCAAGATGTAGTGTGTGTTTGTTTATGAGTGTGTGTGTGTGTGTGTGTGTGTGTGAGATCTGCCTAAAGTGTGTGTATATGCAAGAAACAGAAACGGAGAAAGAATGGGAGGGTGAGTATGAATACATGTACTGAAACTCAGCTCTTCAGAGTCTGTCACTGCGAAAGCTGTCCTCCACTGAGGGGTCTGGCAGAACCATATCAGGATCACTGAGCATGCTCAGTCCATCTAGGCTGAGAGGCTCGATGCGAAGCTCATCTTCCAGGGGAAAGACTCCCTCTGAATCAAAACATTCAGGCACAGATGACAGCACACTGCTGATGTCCTTAGACAGGCTTGGGTTCGAGTCATCTGAAAGAGGGATAACACCAACATTTATTTATTCACAGACAGAGAGGATGCTTTGGTACAACATTTGAAAAGTCGATTTGGGATGGTGTGTTAAAACTGTAGGCTAACACCCAATCAAATGTCATCCAGATTCTAAATGACGGATTCCGAGATTTAATCACATCTTAAGAGTAGTTACATTCAAAGATGTAAACGAAGAGAAGCAAAGCCAGGAGAGTGAGAGTGAGTAAAGCCAGGCTGGAGTGGCTTCTTTTAATGAGAATTTGCCCAACAGCAGAGCTCACTAGCCTGGCAGTGCTGATGTACCCATACCTGTGAGGATGATATTGGGCACTCCACCTCCACAGTTTGAGTACAGCATGTTGGGCTTAGATGGCAAGGGGTCATGCAGGTTGCCATGGCTACCGCCCAGGCCCATAAGGGAGGTCTGAGGGCAGTAGAGGTTGGAGGAGGGGTCAAAGCCTCCAGCCACAGAGGTCATGGTGTCCAACACATTATACTGGTCCTGTGAAACGGGGGTGTGGAAGGAGAAGTTAAACACGATGCACATGTACATGTGGAAAAAAATGTTTTACAAACCAAAAATCCATTGCACAAACAAAGCTTCAGGTCCTCTCTTTTGGAGCACGTCACATGAACACATGAACTGTTTGGTGTCAAATAAGCATGACCCTCATGCTGATTAATTCAGCTTAACGATAACTGAGTGAAAACAGACCTTGGGGCTGGATCTATAACAGCAAACACGAGAATCTGTTATTGACAGACCAACAGCCAGTACACTGCAACAAACATGCAAACCCATACGGACCAATGATAACAGAACAAAAACACGCTGGTAGTTTCTTCTGAATGGCTGTTATTCCAGTTCTTAATCAACTTGATCAACAAAAAGAGCAGGTACATCAGGAACCTTTCTTGTCTACCACTTGCCCAGTTGATATAGCAACCACTTGTGAAAAATAAACCTATTTATTCCACCATCACACATCACTTTCACATTATGGATGCGTCACTGTGAATATAAGACAAATGCAACCAGAATTGAATGTAAGCGTTTGCATGCCCTGACAGAAGTGCGAATGTCTTAGAATTCATGTGGGTACAGAAACGTGCAAGACAATGCACTTAATTGTGAATGAGACAAGACATTTTTTCTTAACCCATTTTCTTTACTGTAAGACAGACATGTTCTGGGCTAAATGTCATCCTTGGTGCCATTTCAAATTAATCTCACCTACTTAAAATGTTCAACATGTGTCAACAAGAAACACCTCGCAGCAATTCACACAAATATCCCACAAGGAAAGGCTTGTGACAAATTTACAACATGCAATTGAATAAACACTCAAACCAGAATTAATACAAAAATTTACAAGACTAAATTCAGTTTTTTCATCCCTACTGGTACAATAGTATCTAAGATGCAAATCCAAAATACTTGCCGTTTTAAAATCGTATTAAATACCTACAGTCAGATACTCAAACACTCAACTTCAACACCAAGACAGTGAGTACCTATACGGATATATTTAAGACCATGAATTCATATCTTTTCTCCTAATACAACTCAACAGCCTTAGAAATCCATGTGATGCAAGTTTAATTTGATTTGTTATACTTTCCCATGTTTTTTGATGCATAAAAAAAATCTAAAGCATTACTATCACCCACTGAAAATGGGAAACATCCTGAAATAACAGGAAATGGAGTTTTTCTTAGGTTGGCATTTAGCACAAACAAGTCGAGCTTAACTTCATGTTATATGGAAACATGTGCCATGTTATATGGAAATAGAAACTGAAATTTTCCTTCTAAAACATGCCAATGATGAATGAAATTAAATTAAAATAAATACATAAATAAATAAATTAATTAATTAATACATTAATTGAATTTATTTTATTTAAATAAATTTTTATTTAATTAATCTGATCACCTTTAAGATCATCATCAACATCTTGTGTTTTAAAAACATTCCCACATATTCAGTATGGTTTCATAGTCACTATTCCTGATATAACTGACTGAAATGTAAACTAGGGTTAGGGTAAAATGTGAACTATTTTTGAAAGACAAGGGAAGAAAATGACATATTACAAGAAGTGCTTGCATCAGTTGTTTTCCTATACAAGTTGTGTTTCTAAAATGTCTTTACCAATGTAAAAAAAATACCCCAAAAAAACCCCTCTGTTTACTAAAATTAAAATTTGATTATCTAAAATAGAGTTCTCAGATGATCAAGTCCTGTAATTTCTGTTAATCGCCTGACCAAAACAGATATCTTCTCAGACATTCTATACACTCTTGGTAAGAGCCGTAATTTTAAATAAATTTTTCCTAAAATCCCATATGAAAAGATTAGTGGCATTAGTGCTTAGTTACACATTGAACCTGCAGATACTAATTAGAATTAGAAGACAACCTTTAGTTAATACTAAATATGCCCAAGACAACAGTAAGGTCCAGTAACTGTACAATAAGTGTCTTTACCATAAAGATACTTATTGCTAGTGTTGAATGAAGACTTGCAATACCAAGAGACGCCAACATTATGTGGGTCTGTTTCATTAACCGAATTCAGGTTATTTTATGTCAAACATCTAATGTACCACTTAAATATGACAAGTGTTTCGAGCAGTGGTGCTTCTTCATGTATAAAAAATAAAACAGGCATTATGGGATTCTTTTTGGAATATAATATTGCTCCACAATTACTTCTTTATATTTGTTATGTTGATCTTTGTCAGAATGTTCTTGCCAAGCCAATCACTTTCCATGAAAAATACAGAGGATTTATTTATTTATTTTGCCCTTTCTTTGGATAAATGATCCACCTCTTCTCACAAGAATGACAATATAGCCAGAGGGTCTGGGTGTTTTCACACTCAAAAACTGATTTTTCAGATCAGATAATTACCAGGTTTAGGACGCATGATGGGACTAGAAAAACCACTAATCCTAGCTGGGCCATGGCCCTCGGAGACAACGGTGTGGTGGTTCATATGATCGATAGAGTCACTGCAGTTACCTGGTAAGACGGACACTTGGACGGGCGAGCAGAGAAGGGAGACTCCATGAACGGATCGTTAAAGAACTGCCCCATGGCATTAGGCTTGGTCAAGGCAAACACAACAGGCCAGTTATTAAAATGAATAAATATAAGACGCAAGGCCCAAACTGGACCCGTGATGTTTTCACAGTTTCTAAACACAGCCCAACGCTAAAGTATTTATATGCTTAGAAATCGGTGAGATTTTGGGGTATTGCTATGTGTGGGCAAGTTTTAACATGATGCAATTTATGCTTCGTTCTCTGATGCCTGCATCATCTTGACTTGCATGCATCCACATCTCTTTTATTAAAAACTGCAATCAAAATAATGAAATATCTATTGCTTAATTACTCTGTCAAAATGTATTTGTCTGGTACATTTATACAACATGGCTACTTGTATAATACATATATAAATCCCCAAACTATAGAGGGTCAGTAGTAAACAATAGTAGTAAATATGAAATAGTAAATATTAAACTCAATATTAAATATTAAACTCACTGCGCTAGAGCTGAATTCCAGTGGGACATTATGCAAAGGAGACACAGGCTGATGTTGCCCTCCCTGAGGTTGGCGCTGTTGCCCTCCCTGATGCATGGCTGGATGGGACTGGGGTGGTGCCTGCTGCTGCAAGGCATGCTGGGATTGCTGGTAGAGTGGGTAGGGAGGTGGTGGCTCCATGGGCAGGGTGCTGGTGTCCAAGGGAACTCCCTGGAGATGGAGCAAACCCCCCCCCCCAGCCAGGAAATAAATAAATAAATAAATAAATAAATTAATTAATTAATTAATTAATTAATTAATTAATTAAAAAAAACAAAACAAAAAACAACCCCCCAAAAAAAACCACACATTAGACCAAGACAATGTTCTGGCCTTCATCTCCACTCTACACTAACAGCTGGCATATTTCAACAGGCAGTTTACACAAAACCTTTCCAGGAACCAAGCTAGTTATCACTTCACACCTCAGGATAAAAACCCAATGCTATTACAAACAAGTTTTTGGTTTTGTTTTTTTTTTTTAAATCAAGGTTTTTTAGGCCAAGAGGAACAGGGTCCACTGTCAGGCAAGGTGCGTTCACCAGGAACCTGGTATGGCTGCCGTACCTGCGTGATGGGGGAGAGGGAGGGAGACATGGTGGGTGAGAGCTGCTTTCCCACGCTGCGCCGCTGCTCCGAGCCAGGAGAGAGAGTCAGTGGGCTGATTGGTGCAGGCCGTCGCCTGGGCGAGGTGGCCACGCCCCCCGGAGGGGCGTTGGAGAGTGAGGACAGCCGCAGAGACGAGTGGATGGAGGGGTTGCTGAGAGACGAGTGCAGCTGCGAGTTGGTGAGCGACGCCTGGATAGAGGGGTTGCTCAGAGAGGAGGAGAGGCCTAAAACCAATCAGCAAGAAAGAAGATCGGACAAAACTTTTATTCTAAAACTCTTAAAACAAATCTCAGCTCACTGTGGGTTGGTGTAATTAGAGATACTGGTGATCTTTTTGCATCCAGTTTTTCAGAATGGTACTGGATGACTGAAGCCTCAGTCTGAGGGCTCCTCCCTCCAAACACACAGGGCTGTTTGTGGGCTGCTGGGCCACTGAGGACAGGGGGAGAAAAGAGCTGTTTATGTGCAGCCAACTTGGGGGTCAAAGTTCATAAAGGCTCTGGTCTTCAGCCAACCTGTGTCCAGTTAGGCCGGCATGAGCTGGAGCAGCGACAGCACAGCCGGTTCTTGAATGGAGGATCCAAAGCTCGACCGAGTCCAAGTGAATGTGAGCAATCAGATAGCAGAAAGGGTGGTGGGGGAGGGAGCCTGGCTGCTCTAAAGCAGAGACGCGTCTCTGCAGAGAACAAACTGCATTCATTCACCAGAGAGGGTAGAGAATGGTGGGGCAGGAACAAAGGGTGGAGTGTTCACCCTGGCGCTTGTGTAGCGCGGCTGCTGTTCGGCTCGGGAAACGTGCACGTGTGACGTCTGCGTGTCGGCCACAAGCGCTCAAGGAGTCAGGAGCGTGTTCACAAGTCCGCGCTTCGCTTCTGACGACTGGCCACGTTCATGTTAAAACGGTTTCTTTTCCACATGCTGCTTTACTATATGCACCGAATAATCCCATCACCGACTATCCAATAATATATATGTGAATCCTAAGAAACTCCTGTAAATGACTATTTCAGTGATCAAAAGAGACTGAGAAACGAAGCAGTTCTTCCCACCCATATGACACGGCCCACTGTGCTGCCTTACATTCCCAGCCATGGCTGTCAAACTCAAGTCCTTACAAAAGCACACAGGCCTCTTAGCCATGAACACCACATGGGACCCCCAGGATTTGTACCATCACTATGGTCCAGTAAGTCGCCTGCTGGGATCTCACTCACCCTGAGAGTTTCCGATGCCCAGATGCATCATGGCGGCATGGAGGTTCCCCGTGCTGCTCCCCCCACTCAGGTTGGGGTACACCACCTCCTCAGGGTCGAGGGGCGTGGGCAGGGGTGAGGGGAAGTGCAAGTTGCTCAGGTCCGGCAGGGAGCCGCCCGTGTTTAAGTTGCCCTGGTAATGAGAGAGACTGCTGTTCTGCTCCGGAGATGGGAATATACTGCACAGATGAGAAGAACAGGGAAGAGAGTCTCTGAGTCACTGGTGAGTACACACAACAAGCAGAAGACCCACACTCCTCTAAATACTCCACAGTAAGGTTTGGCTTTATGTATACAACATGTACTGAAGCACAGAGAACAAATTAAGGTGCATAGGAGAAAGCTCTTCAGACATACTTTATTCCAGGCACTTCGCAAGACTTGGGCCGTGAAGATAACGACTGCACCTGCAGCATGAGGAACACAAATCATTAAGATAGTGGGTTTCAGCCAGCTCACTTCACAGCAATCTGACAAGCAAGCTTCAGAGATCAGTGCACATATATGGATGGACACACACACACATACACACACATACACACACATACACACACATACACACACATACACACACACACACACACACATACACACATATACACACATATACACACACATACACACACATACACACACATACACACACACACACATGACACGAACGGACACAAGATGTACACACACATCAGCAGCTTCAAAAATGTACAGTGATTAAGCCTTTGAAAACCTGTTGATTCACCGCTCACAGAATATTCATCAAGAATATCCTTGACCAGCCAATGACCTTGCAGCATTAAGCATTTGCAATATTAAACTAAAGAACCCAATACGGCAATAATGATCAATAAGCAATGTGCTGTGCAGCACTGTACGCTCTATGCAATACTACAGCTTACTCACTGTACGCTCTATGCAATACTACAGCTTACTCACTGTACGCTCTATGCAATACTACAGCTTACTCACTGTACGCT
>JAOXYF010000020.1:6016686-6039702 GCA_028565775.1 Sternarchorhynchus goeldii | reverse complement strand
CTATGCAATACTACAGCTTACTCACTGATTCATCTCCTCACCTTTTTGGCCTCCCACAGCTGCTTGGGCAGTGGCTTGCTCACACCAATCAGACTCTCCTCATTAGGAATAACAGGGAAGGAGAACACTGCAGAGGAAACAGAAAAAGACTTCATTATCAGCTCCCTCTATCTAACCACACCTGACCAGTTACATCAGACAGGACAAAAAAAATCCACACAACCAAGTGTTGCGAAACAATAACACAAATGTGTACTATTGCTGTTCATGAACGTATAGAAAGAGTCTATTTATGACATTTGTTCATCTGACTTCCACAAAAGAGGCATTAATTAAACGTCCAAAAGGGTCCTGACACTGGGTCTGATCGTTCTGTCCAGCAGGGGACACCAACAATCAATCATTACACTACAGTGTGACAGAAAAATACATGATCAGCCTCAGCCCTGGAAACAACTAAACCCATTTTCAGACAGATGAGAGAACGCACCCAAATTCTAATGACTGCAAAAATGCTCATTCATGCCTGTGTAGTTATTCAGGTCATCTGGCTTGTAGAAAGCTTGTGTAACACTGAGCGGAATGAGTCATGCAGGGTCATGCACTTACCATCACCTGTGACTTCCACCTCTGCTTCATTCATGCTGGCTACATTGTCACAGCGACAGCAAAAACAAAAACAAACAAACAAACAAACAAAAAAACAGGAAAATAAGACTTACAACACAAAGCAATATCTTAGTTTACATTACATTTATTTGGTACATCTGTCTTTAGCAATACAATGCATGCCTAAGACAGATACTTCCAATTAGATGGACAATTGCAAACAACTGCACTAAAATACTGACACTGCAGTATTACACGACTCAAAGCCATGCTAGTCCAGTTAGTGACAGACAACCTTTTTTTTTTTTTTAGATATAATCATGACCTTATCCACCAACACAGTGCAGAACAAGCTATGCATTTTTCATTCAACAGAACAGCGGAGGAAAGCTGCCTGCAGCAGGGAAACTGATGTGTTTATATTTCAATAAAAGAACACTCTTTAGGGCTTAAACCTGCAGTGCTGATGTGAAACCCGCTGGGATGAACATGGGCTATGAGAGAGAGAAAGAGAGAGAGAGAGCGAGAGAGAGAGAGAGCGAGAGAGAGAGAGAGAGAGAGCGAGAGAGCGAGCTCAATGCCCACAGCACAAATATTTGATTCATACGAACTGAGTCAGTCAGAGTGCACACTAGCTCCACCCACCACAGAGTTCACCACAGACTGCAGCCTTCCACGTGGAGAGGAAGCTGTAATGCTCCGTCTCTAAGACGAGCGAAGAGGAGAGGCGGGGGGATGGGCTGTGGGGTGGGGTTCCTGTGACCACAAGTGTTGTGGGAATCAAAGGACAGGCACTGTTTGAAAAAGATCCTTCAGAAAACAGGCCTTCTTTCTCCTTCTGTCTCTGTGCTGGCTCAGTGTGGCCCGAAGCCAGAACTGTCTGTTCCACAGGGCTCTCATGGACTGAGATACAACAATGGGGACAAATAAATGGCTGGTGGCACTTCATTAACCTCTACCTACCTACCAACCCATATACCAATCTGTATAATATAAAGTGGTAGGTTCTATGGAATGTCATTAGGACAGAAAACACTCTGCATTTAATGGACTGAAGATACACACTGAATCAAAGACACCCGTAGAAGCTGCTACACAAGCTGGGTCAAACATATACACATGGAACAGATATTTACAACATGACAACTTCATAAGACAAAACGGATATCCTGTAACTACTCAAGTAGAAGCTCGTAATCGAGCACACAATGAAAAATTAGGATCGTGTCATTTAGGATCTGTTTTGATGTTATAGTCTACATTTTATCAATATAACAACAATGTAATGACGTGTGTTATATAAAACATATGCACACCCCCCCTCATTCAATACAATCTTGTATTCCATTAAATGCTTTACAGCATTGTGTGCTAAAATGAGTGTGGGTACCAAAATAATATTTAATCCATGCTGTCAGTCATTTCATAAATGTTAGTTCTGCTCATCAGACAGCATGTCTCTGCAAAACACAAGTGCCTCCAGCTACAGACAGCAAGACTACACTGGATACTTCACACGACATCCTGCTTAAACAAAGACGGGGTAATCCATCAGGAAAACAGTGATGTAATCCCACCCGGCCCAACACACACCTAATAAACTACAACCCCATAGTGTTTTAGCTGTACAAACTCTCCACCTGCAAGTCACACAGGGAAGGGAGAGAGGAGAGAGAGGAGAGAGAGAGCGAGAGAGAGAGAGAGAGAGACAGGGGAGGAGAGAGAGACAGCGAGAGCACGTGAACAAGAGATCATAAAGAGGTCTTCATTCAAATACAGTCCTCACTGCACGGAACAGCACATCCTCTCATTCCACATGTTGGCTCAGCACTGGAACTCCTGCCAGTCATTACACTCGTAGATGATTTTTTAATACCCATAACACCCTGCTGTCTTGAATATTTGGATGCACATTATAGGCAAAATGCCAGGATGAACTGAACCAGCTGGCAACTGCTTTAGTGTTACTCGCATTGCACACTGAGAGGGAGGTGCAGCCCAAGTTAACTACAACATGTTCAGGGGCTGCAATACCTTTTGTCATTTGCATATCATCTGAGCAATACTGCAGTTCACAACACTGAGCCATAAGCAAATACAGTGTGGCATAGATTCTGGGACACCATGGCACCTTGCTGATTGTTGTTGTTGTTGATAATAATAATAATAATAATAATAATAATAATAATCATAATCATCTTGTTTTTTCCTTTACATTTAAAACACCATGATGATAAAGGTAGACTACTACAGATATTTAATATTCAGTGTACCTATGACAAAGCCCCTATGACCTAACCCCTCCCCCCTCTAACAGCAGGCATGGTAACTAATAACACAGAGATGCTGAAACCGCTCCATTAGTGCTTTCCTTGTTCCAACCCCTGTACTGGTAGTGTTGTTCTAACCCTTCTGGATCTGGTCAGGCTTGTGTTTGAGTCAGGAGTGCCAGGGCAGGGACAACGTACAACCATGCTGTGTACATGGTCCCCAGGAGTGAGGTGCACCATACCAAAGCACAGCAAAGATGCTGAAGGCCTCAGCTACAGGAGAGGCACCAGGGTTCTTCCCAGAGGGTCTCGCTCCACGGTGGCCTTACAGCATGTGCACATTACAGCACATGAGCCACACAACGCATCATCCTACTTAAGAGTTGCATTTATGCTGGCCAGGAGAAGGTGTTTGCAGCACTCACCGTTGCGCTGGGGTGGGCCTCGACCCATCTGCTGGTTCACGCCAAAAGGATCCTGTGGGTTGGGATTCATTGCACTGGTATGCAGAGCCGAGTCTGAATTGGTTCTGAGAGAGAGAGGGAAAGAGATGGAGAGAGAGAGAAAGGAAATGTGGAGGAAAAAGTGGAAATAGAAACTAGTTAGCAGCATGCTGGGTCTTCAACAACTGCTGGGTGTTCCTTTTAGAGTGGACGGAAAGCAGATAGCTGAGCATCTGCCCAGGCAGGCCAGTCAAACAGCCACCCTCATGAACCTGCACTGACTGCTCCATTTACCAGTTATGCATGAGCTCTCACTCGAGGGCTCTCCAGGAAGCTCCAGGGCACTTCTGGCTCTCTGTAGCTGAGTGCATATTCAGGGCAGAAACTCAAACACTGAATGCAAATGTATTTTTGCCAATAGCACCTTTGTGCAATCGAGTATTTATAGATTTAGACTTTTGCAGCACAAAAAAAAAAAAAAAAAAAAAGAGAGAAAAGTTTGATTGTCGTCACAGTGCTTTTGGAGACAAACACTGGAGGTTGGCACAAATCTCCATTCACTCAAACACTTTTTCAGAACTTATGACTTAAGATCATATCAAATCCAAATTCCCACATTTTGTTAAATTATCCAGAACTCTTATTTTGAATTTGCATGTCTGCTTAGGATGTTATTTTTACCAATAAAATATGAATTATTCATTATTGGAGAGAGAGAGAGTAAGAGTGTGAGAGAGAGAAAATGTATTTTTTAGTCAGATTTGACTGAAAGAGAAAAAAGCACCAAAAAAATAAAAACACAATTAATCATTTGCTTGCTATCACCTTGACCTTGAGGAGACTTAATTAAGAAGAGTTGCATGAGTAAAAAATCCAAAGTAATGTGTGTGTGTGTGTGTGTGTGTGTGTGTGTGTGTGTGTGTGTGAGAAAGAGAAACAGGCAGAAGTCCAGAGGAGTTGATCGGTGAAATCGGAATGAGTTTGAGGGTCAAAGATCACCTGTTGAGCTGTGATATTAATCTAAACCCGGGCCGTTTCTCTTCAGTCCATGGCTGCTGCTCCCTTTGGAAATGGAAACAACCACGTGTTACTCACTACTACACCCACACAACCCTCCACCCTCCCACATACCCACAGCCTGGAGCTCACAATGGCCAAGGGATTAGTACAGCGAGACAAGTCTGAGAACAGAGGGCAGGACAGAGAGGTGAAAAGAGTGGCAGCCCAGTGTGGAAGATAAACAGGAGGGCCCACTGGCGCACAGAACCAGAGCCGCACACATCGCAGCACCGTGAACCCAGGTTAGCCCAGCAGAGCAACCCGGCACTGACTTACTGCTTCGACTAGAGCAACTGCCACATCTGGCAGATATCACAGAACAAACAAAGCACCTGCAATATCCACAGCCTCTAATGGGTTCAATCAAGTATACAGTCAACATGTCTGCATTAGATTCTAAAGATAAAGAGATCAACATGCTACTCCTAAACTGAAAACTGGAGCTCAGCGATCACAGGTGATTAATTAAACTAATCTATTAAAACAGGCACCTGAGCAGCATGCCCCAGTACCATAGCTGAGTGGGGCAGCTACACTGTACGCTGGAGTAAAGCAGACTTGCCATCTGTTATAATAGCAGAAGTAACGTGTATGGTAAACGCGGTTTTCCGTGTCCAGATGCTAGAACCTCCAGCTGTGGAGGGTCATGTGGGCAGCGCATGCAGCTTTAGAAACACCAGCGCTGCCTTCTAACATTTCCACTACAAGAGGATGGTACCATTTTGCAAACAAAGAAACTCTAGGGAAAACAACAAAAAAAAAGCCATTTCCAATCTGTCTCCACAACAGGTGGGGGGGGGGGGGCAAGCTATGTAGAGCATAACTGCTTTTGGGCACATCAGGGTGATGCAATGTTTTACCAACACAAAACAATAAATGGAGTAAAACCGTAATAATAAAAAAAATTATTAAATAAACAAGAGAAACAAACATCTCTAAAGGCAGCTCATCATACACTAGATGCCAGTTTTGCCACACATCTCCACATAAAGCACTTTAACCACTCCCTCCCGCCCTGCTGTCTCTATTAAGGCTTAGTAGCACATGCCATATGGAGTGCTAGAACCAAGCAGCTACCCTCATTTCCCCTCTCCCCTAGCAATATCTCGGAGTGCAAATTAAAAGGTGGCACTCTCTGAATACAAGCAGAGATTGAAGTCACAAGACATACTGGAGGGGTGGACAGGCAAGAAAATCCACAAAATCCACCAGGGGCAAGTCAACAGGACAATGCTGCAGAATTCTCCTGTGGATCATTTGGTCTCGTTCAAAAGCCACATCAGTCGAGCTGATCTGAAAAGCAGATGCATGAGATCTGGCATAGAACCACCAGGGCCACCGAGGCAGTGGACACACCATTCGATGCACATATTGCTCTTTGACCACAGGCTTCATGTCTTCATCTCTCTGGGACACCGAGATGCCCTCCCAGGAGGAAGAGTAGTGACCAAAGAAGGGAAAGGGTGGGAGAGCGTGGGACACAGAGTGCAGCGCTGACCCCAAACTTGACCCAAACCAGCTGGACTCCATAGGGACACACAGACCCTACCAGGTCTCAGAGCCAGGCTGAAACCACCCAGATACCAGAGGGAACGCCAGTCCCCTGAGGACATTGAGCTCTGCTTTCCAAAAGGAAACTGGCCCTCTCTCCAGATCTCACCAAACACCCCGAGCCTTGGCTAAAATGGCCTTATCCATTTTACACTATATAAATACTCAAATCGTGGCTGTCTTGACAGGGTCATGCACCATTTATCAAGACATGAGACATTTTAGGGGCAAATATAGCCTTAGAAATTTGTTCACAAAATAAAACCTCAAAGTACAAGAGCTCTACTTGGTCAACGATGTACAGAGTATTCCTCCGTTTTACAGCAGTGCCAGGCATGTCCTTTCATTAATATTGACCAACTAGATGGCTGTGCCTACTGATCTCCTGACGCCGAACAACAGTGATGACACAGCAAACACTACTTTGATCTGTTAAGAGAGATGAAGAGCCTTCTAAACTGAGCGGGGCACAACAATATAACAAAAAAAAGGTCACCCACAATACAGGATGCTGTGAGCACAACACACTGCAATCAAAGCTGGTGGCTTCACAGCAGTGTCAATACTGAATGGGACGGACAGGGTTAAAGAAGAGCGTGGACCGTCTCCAGCATGTCCTGAAGTAATGCTCCGCAGATGTGGAGCAAGTTGTAAACATTTCCTGACCCTCTTTGCCCCCGGAGGCTGCACATTAGCATCTTCCTCCCAGTCGAACAGCACTCCCCACCTCCGCCGTCCAAATGCTTGGCTTAGTTTGGTATTTGCAGCTAAGAACCATACAGCATAATGCTAAAACCCCAGTCCACTACTACCCCTACAGCACAACACTGAACCCACAGCCCACTGATATCTCATGAGAGGCATATCGCGAAGGCTTCAGCCTACTCCTATTGCTGCCAGATAGCTGCCCACTCCACTACTCAAACGCAAGGAGCTGAGAGACCTGCGGCCTGGTTACACGCGCGGTAAACACAGGCATATGAAAGCAAGGCTCCTGTTCACCATTGCTAACCAAGCATCAAGCAGCTAACCTGAGAAGAGTGGACCTGAGGAGAGCTCGTCAAAGCCTGGCCTACCCTCAAGCAACTTGCAAACCACAGAGACTAATGCAAACCAAAAAAGTTAATTGCTTAACCTTTAACTCTCTTCTAATCCCACAGTCCTCTGCTAAACATTCAGTAAAAGCCAACTGCAAACACAGAATCAGAGTTCACACTTAACACTGTATTGCAAACACTGCAGTTCAATACATAATTTTAAAATAAACTGAACCTTCAAAGGGTCTTAATATCCCAGTCAGCTGTTACCATGCCTTCAAAAAAAAACTTTCCCTGCAAACAGACCCCCCCCCACAACTTCCCATTCACACTTTTACACTGCTGAGGAACGTGACAACGTGTAAATCTAGAGGCATCTCAGATGAGACACATTTTAGCAAGATCGATATCAAGAAAGCTGATGCAAATGATATGAAACATTAAAAACAGTACAAGACTGAAATCAGCCAGTCATTCTGAATATAGCTAACGTCTGATGTGTACAGATATAGCTAAACGAAAAGAAAAAAAAAGCAGAAAGAAAAAAAGAACCCAAAGATGACATCACAATACATGCTGCCAAAAAGAAAATAATTACAGGTTACAGGAACACACACCCACTATTCAATTAAATACATCACTATCGGTTCAAAAAGGACAAAGCAGGGAAACCAAACAACACCAAAACACTTCATAATATTTGTTCAAAGACAGAAAAAGAAAAAAAAAAAAATCCTTCCACAGTGGGCAGTGGGCCCTGGCTAGTACTGGTGTGCTCCTGCAGGTCCTGTGCAGAAGAGAAGCAAAGCCACAGAACACAGTAAGAACACAATCTGTTGCAGGAGGGAGCAGAAGGCCAAAGGTTGGCGGAGAGCATATTTGGCAGTTGGTTAGTCCTGGTAGCACTGGGAGAACAAACACACACACAGACACACACACACACAGACACGAATAGCTGTACATTCAGCCCTGAGAAAGAAAAAGATGGTTAGGTCAGAGATGAAGGCTTCAGTTAGTACTAAGACTTCACTAGGAGGAGCAAGAGGAGGGTGGGGACCACTGATAAGATACTGAAATGTAAGGTGATATGAAAACACAAAATACTAATTAATTACACAATGAAAAACACTTGTTTTGATGATACATTGATAAACACATTTTATACATGAATAAAAAATAAAAACCTGTACGCTAACTAAAAATACTAACCTGTATTATAATTTCATATACCTCCAAGTTCATCCTTTAACACCATATGAAAGTTCAGTGAATGGGAAAGTTTGTTAAATTTGTCAAAGATTTGACTGGTTGCCTCAACATCTCAATGTCTCTCAGAACAACTGACCGTTCCAGACTCAATCTTCACAGCTACACTTCTTGAGATTACCATTTGAAAAAAAAAAAAAACTTCAAAAGCATCAACTTCAAAACAAGCATGGGCTCTTACGTACGTGCTCACATGCCCCCGTGGCATATGGCGGACGCAGCAGTACGGCAGCAATCAGTGAACAGAAGGTCAGGCCGACTCTCTACCAGCCAACCAGTTTTCAGGTGTAAACAGTGACAGAGGGCGTGGAGTTATTCACTTTTACAAGTTGAGCAGAGTCAACACGGAGCATCGAGCAGTTTAAGTGGAGCTGCAGTTGGGAAGAAGCCACACTGGCCAGTGGCCAAGCCAACATTCAAAACATGACTGTACAGAGAGGAGGAGGGACATTAAGCCTTTTATTACAGGCTGTAATTCACCCCCTGGTAAACACAAGAGGAAAAGACGTGCACCAAATTGAAAAGAAAAAAAGGCCATTTGTGCTGGGTAGACCTGTTAGTATTTTTGTTATTCCAGCTAAAAGCAAGACTGGTGGTGCTATGCCGAGTTTTGTGCTTGCAACAGTAAGACAACACTGAGGGAGCCAGTTTTTCCATTTGGCCTTTTAGCAAATATGAACGGAGTAACCACATCCACGTATGGTTTCTCGCAAACAAACAAACAAACAAAACCTTATTAATGCCATCTGAGGTATTAGTTAAGCAAACGCAACCACTAGCATTCCAGTTGCTCGTCCAAACTGGACATTTTAAACAATTCAACCCATGGTGGATTTCAACTTTCCCCAACTGTGTATTAACACGGACAGATAGCACAAGTGGACTCACCTTCTCCAGCTGTTGTCTGGGGGTGGCGATAGATACACAGTTCCATAGGGAGAGCTCTCTGCGTGGTTCAGTCAAAGAAAACCGTCACCGTCTCCCGTGAAAGCGCACACAGGCAGACATAAAGATCATAATGATCCATCCTACATACACGCACCCTGTGGATACATGTGGTATCAATGCATGAACACAGCACAAGCACGATTTGGAGCTGTGGATAAAGAAACGTGGTTACAACAGCTACAAGAAATGAATGAATAAAACGAGGGCTGAAGGAAGTTACGTGTCATAAGTGGGTGCTGGTCCGAGTCAAAGAAACGTCGCTGACAATTCTGACTCGTTTAGGTGACCTGTGGCAGATCTACTGCCAGAGGAAGGTGGAAGAGGAATGAGTACATGTCTGTCGCCTTCCCTGCCTGACGTCTGGTGGAGATCCGAGAGTCACCGTTTCTGCACTGTGGTCTACTCACTAGCTCTGTGGTGTCTGACCTAGGCCAGGCCACCGCACGAATAACCACCAGCATCCAAAACCACTAAATCTTACCCCCTTTTTTTTTAGCAAACAAACCAGCCATTTTTAGTCATTCTGATTCACTTATGCAATGTAATTTCTGAGACATGTCTGGTGGCATATCAGGTACCAGTCGCAGACTTATTACTGGTCGGGATGGTGGTCATAACATCTTGATGAATCTTGGCAGTTACAAAAAGTGCAAGCTGACATGGTTAGAGATGTCTGGTGCTGACAAAACAAACAAAAAACAAAACAAATAAAAATCAAGGAGCACAAATTTGGACTTTGGGGTCTTGCCTCTCAAACATGCTCTTTCTTGCAGTCCAGTGAAGAAGGCACAACTGTGAAGAGTTTTAAAGGCTAGTGGTTGGCCCTTTGCTAAATAATTTAGTACATCAGAAAAGTGTTTTGGCTTTAAGAGAATCCAAAACAAATCATTCAAGAGTAAATGCTGTAATCTGGCCTACATGACACATTGGCTTGACTAACCTGAAAATGTCTTTGAGCGCTTTTAGCGAAAATGAAACTGAAAACAGTCATTACAAAGTAGTACGGCTGCATGTTCATTAAAACCAGACTGCAATAAGACACGAGAAGTAATGGAGTCATTTTAAAATTGGGTAAGAAATTAGACATAGCATTTTAGTCATAACAAAAATAAGTAAGTAAAGCAGCTACACAACACAGCAACACAACAGAACTGTACACATGAAAGAATAACATAACACAAAGCACTGGAGCAGTTCATAAATTGAAAGGGAATTAAAAACGAAAATCATCTACTATTGTATTGCATTTAAGGATCTGTTAGGTCAGGTGTTCCACTGAGAATACATCCTGTCTCGGTTCTTAAAGACCAGCAAGAGATTTGAAAACAGGTCCTGCAGTTCTAATGATGAGTGCAGTTATAATCACAAAAGGTGTTACGGGATGATTCTGAACCAGAAATGTCACTCCGTTACAGCCCCTACAGAATATAAGAAATTTCACAAATGTCTGAGGTTTTCCCTCTTGGTTTATCTCTGCTGGGCCAAGCATCAGGACAGACAGGGCAGCTCTAGCATAGCCACAACATCATTAACTATGGACACGCACCCAGCAAAACTTATAGATAATTCAAACCTGCAAGCTCCTCCACGGCTTCAAAGGCAATAATAAGCAATTCTGTGCTGAAGCACAATCAGGACCAACCCAGGGCTTCTAGCGTCAGCCTCGACATTTCAGTCTCGGTGATCCTCGTAGCATCAAACATGACGTGTGTGCATCACAATGAAGCTCATTTATGTAGCTACTGCACTGCAGATACTGTATTTCATAGTTACATTTACACCACTTGAAGTAAACTCAAATTAGCATTCCAAGTGGCTTTTTTATAAAACAGTGAGAATTGACAGAGATGATCTAGAAACTATTTTATGTTATTTTATTTGCATCTACCACCAGAGAGAAAGTGAAAAGACTGTCTAAAAAGCCAGGAGAACTATTTCATTTGTGTGAACTGAACTGAGCTGAGCTGAACTAACGAACTACTTCACTAGTCTGCTATCACAAAGCAGCAGAGCTAGCATAGAGCAGTGTGAGATGGTGAGTAGTGAAGTCTGTCTGTTCACTGTGTTTTAATCCCACAACGCAAATATTAAAATGTAACAAAATCCACAACAGACAGAAAAAAGAGCACACACAGGCACACGCGCACACAGTTCTGCATGGTGAAATGATATGGTGAAGACCATCAACGAACCTACGGCTTAAAAACAGAGCCACCCACATAAATAAAGGTCAATATGCACTCATGCATATGCACTCGTGTGCGCACACACACACACACACACACACACCAGGAAACTGCACTCACTCAGAGGAGTATTAAGATACAAAGAAAGGCATAAAATCCTTATGCATAAAAAAAAAACAAGACAATTAACAAAAACATGTGCGCACACAAAAAAACAAAAACCACTTCTGACTTCTTTCTTAAGTATTTGTAATTTGTAATATGCTACACTACAGCCACACATAATGAGACACTGGTGTGGTTTGAATGGCTGTAAAGGATATCTGCCGTCCCTGTTTGTCAGTGGGTCTGTGATGTGGTGAGTTGATGCGGCTGCGGTCCCGATGGACTCTCTCCACCAGACCATGATGCCTGGTCCCTCTCACAGAATCAACACCAGAAGGGAATGTGCCCTGGAAATAAGTATTAAGGGGGGAAGAACAAAGGACTTTATTCCACCTATCCACACATTTCGTTATGCATTTATTAACCAATACTGTAATGAAAAAAAGGGGGAAAAGAACATGCTAGACCCTGTTTGACCCTGTTTGACCCTGTGTACTTGGGGGGGTGTGGGGGGGGGGAGGTGCAAAAAACAAACAAACAAAAAAAATGTGTAACCATTCAGCCTACAGTGCACCCATGTGAGGAGTCTAGTCAAAAAACAAGGTTTTACCTCACTAGATTCGGTTTCTGATGACAGACAAAAATCTAGGATCACTGCCCAATGCCTCAAAAGAACCTTTATTCAGTGCAACAAGAGCGGTTTCACCTGGAGATACACAACACTATTCTCACTCGAGGGGACCTAAATACAGATACAGTAGCTCAGCTCCTGAAGCATGCTGACATATCAAGTGTAGTACTGCACTGCACCCGCTACTGAACAAGTAGGCAAGCAGGATCAGAGTAAAAATACCCAATAAATAAATAAATAAATAAATAACACCCACATGACTTTTGTTTTTTTCCACATGGTTGAGGTTTGCAATTACCATCTCTAAATAATGTTTATATGAATGTTGTGGAGAACACGGCAGTGTCAGGAGCTTATCTTATCGTAAATGGGCATCTCTAGCTTGACTGATCTGGCTTGAATAAGCAAACAAGAACAGCCCATGTACCTGGAAGTCAGTGGTGGCATGGCCAATCTGGTTTACATTGGGCAGGGAGCCACTGTAGTACTGGGCACGGTTCTGGGACAGCCGCAGTTGCTGGATCTTCTGAAACTGCACCTTTAAAGGCAAAAAGATTAAGTCCGAGAGTTGCTTTATACGTGCAATCTTTATATAAAGAACTTGTGTGAGAGCTTGTGCTGATGTTTGTGAAATAACCAATATGCTTGATGAGCCAGTGTACACACTGAGGGGAGAAATGGGTAAAGTCGTTCAATTTAAAGGCATACTCGAGCTCAGGTAGCGGACAAAGTACGTTTTGTATGGAGTCTAATGTAAACATGTAAATCATCAATTCTGATCAGGAATAAGCAAATTGGCATGTGCTTCTTCCTCGCACCAACTAAAGGACAAAATTTGAATCTGAAAGACTGACCTCATTTAATATGATCAATAAAGACTGAAAACTGTTTTATCAAACAGAGTGGGATACTTCTAAAGCAGTATGCATGCACCAACCAATGGAATCTTAAAGTGTCATTTAACAAACTAGGGACGGCTCCAGATTGTTATTCACCCATTTGTTGTGGGTAGTGTTAATGAGAGTCGGAATTGACAAAAACAACCATGTCTAAACAACAGGAAACAGTACATCTTAAGTACTAGTTGTAAAGAGATGGTTCTGTTCTATGAACTTACTCTTAGAACATTTTTATCATAGTTAAATCTGCTAATGGATAGTTCCTTTCAATGAAGAACACTTGGATCAACCATGACTGCCCAGTCGTCTTTAGTCCTCTCAGATGATCAAGGACATCAGCAACTTGTAACTGGGGTATGAAAAGAACTCAGAAAACCGATAATCACAAGACCATTCCTCTGTGAGAGAAAACATACAGTGTGTAAACCCAAACACAGGCTTCCTCTGCAACTGTACTCCATTCTATCAGGGCCCCTATATTAGGTTTTACACTGTTTAACTGTTTAATCAGTGTTCTGCATGCATATTATCAACATTTTATGTGGGCTAGGGATATCACAAAATTTTGATTACCAGTACGAATTGATTTGATCTTCCCGACTTAAAACATCATACAACACAGATCAACCGGAACACCTAACAATAGCTAAGTGAGGCAGATATCTAGCACATTACCTAGCCATCATCTATTATTAAATCCAAAGACAAAACTATTTGCAAAAGCCATTGAATAAATTAAACGTAGTTCAGAGCACCTCAGCTCCAGTGATTCAGATTGAGCTAAGCTACCAACTCCAACAAAACAAAAACACCAACTACCCAGTTAGAATTACAAAAAGACCATGACTCCACTCAACCTCTGTATTTTATCCTGCATCAATACATTTGGTGATGTGTCAAGGTACACAATCACCACCCACCACTAAAATAGGACAGTAACACTAATTCTAAGGAAGTGAAAGCATCCCTACAATGTTAAACTGCATGCAAGGAGAGAAGACAGACGAAACGTAGGAGGAAGCCTTGAATGTACAAACTCAAGGGGTTTAACCCCCCTCACAACAGCAAATAAGAAATGCTAGTTACATTGAAGCATAATGGAAACACAGCCCCTTTAAACTCAAATATAAGATCAAGCAATATGAAATACACGATATGAACACTTTAGTCAGCTCTGGCACTGATGGCAAGGACTAAGGATGCTGAAGTAATAAGGGTCCGGTGGTGCCACTGATCCTGTACAGCCACAGGCATTTCCTCCTAGATTCACTCCAGCCAATCTAGCATGGCTATTCAAAAAGCTATCACTGAACTTGATTGAAGTTTGCACGCACACGCATATTATTTTACACTTCACCAATTAATTTGTTTAAGATCGACAAAATGACAAACCGTCACACTTTGTCTAACCCTAATTCTAGCAGGGAACGAATGATGAACATAGCAGGGGTTTCGATTGTGGATGAATTAAAATACATGGTGTGTGAATAAAATTGAAATGTTCAATTTATCTAAACTAACAGGATCAAATTATCATTGGCTAACTTCTATAAAACCATTCCTTACCTCTAAAATACATCTTTAAAATATCTGACAACAGTTTGATAATTAGACAACTACCAACCACCGACCGTATACATGCTGACAGCCCTCTTGTCACAAGCTGCAGTATCGGGGGGGGGGGGACGCAATGAACTTGTGTCAGCATAAACAACTTAACAAATTATGTATTCCACTTTGCTCTGTCAGAACAGGAGGAGTAAGACTAAATTTCTAAATTTGGAGCTGCTTACCCTTGAGACGGTAAGGTCCGTCATAAGCTGCTCGAAGGCCCGCGTTTCCTCAGCTTGTTTCTGGTTGTGCAGCGCTATCTTCTCGCTGAATTTCCTTGGGTTAGAACCACTTGAGCCCGGGGATCCGGACATTGTGGGCCGCAGATTTTATAGACCGACTTCACAGAAAACAAATGTAGCAGTTGTTTGCAGCTAAATATCAAAATTGCTTCAACTGTCTTCCCCTTTTCGACATCCTTGTGAGCTTGTTGCACAAATCATTTTTAATGGCTGTTAAGCAAGCCAGGGACTTGATACGCTAGTTTCTTCGCTAGCGAGGGAGCTGTCAAACTCGAGTTTTCCGCCACCAGCGACTCGTCGTACTCGTCCGAAAAAAAAAAACAAAACAAAAAAGTGATAACTCAGCTATCTATTCGAGAAGATGGTGCTCTAGTATCTAAATACGTGTATAAGACCACAATGGAAACGATCTCAACAATATTTCCTTAGTAACTCCTCAATTTATAACTTTATACGAAGTTTTCAAAGGAAACTTTACTGAAGAAGCATGGCTAGCTAGCCAACTCGCTACTTAGCTTACTGGCTAAATATTCGTTAGCTAGCTATGTAACTTAGCTAGCAAGCTCTTATACTTGCCTAATAGTCGGCATTAAGACATTTACTTTTGTATGCATTAAGCTTTTCACATCAGAGATAAGGATGTATAAATATTTACAGGTTTGTTTATGGTAGCGATAAAGACGCTATACTAAAAGCTAACGCTGATCTTTTTCTTTGAACGCCAATAAGACGAGATAGCAAAGCCGCCTAGCACAACAGCGACTACCTAAAGTTAAGCCTTAGCTAGCCGTTTAGCTAAACACAGTAGCTAGCCAGCTAATGTTAGTTTGACTTGACAGCTAGCTAACTCACAACTACAATCAAAATAAAGAGACAAGCTACCAATTTAGACAAATAGTCTGTGGATTCAGATGCTTTGCGTGACACTCGTTATGCACTTAGCTAGCAAGTTACCCAAGTTCCCTGTTTAATTAAGCAGGGTAGCTATTTGCTCAGCTAATTTGGCCATTAAACGTCCAAAGCTGCGCAAGCTAGCTAACAAACGCCCCGACTTAGTAATCAATAGTTCAGAGTATTTGAAGTCCGTCCTTCTTGTAGCTTTTAGCTGACTAGCTAGTTGGCTAGCAATGTTACTACGCAAATAATTAAAAGATTTGAATCTACTGAGCCACGCTAATAAATCGCTCTTAGACTTGCAAAACGATGCATTTCTGGCAATGTTTTTTCCTGTTTTCGTGCAGTGTAGGCTGGAAATTGTAGCTAAACTTTTTTTTCGAAATTTCAACAAGTGATCTAACTCACGCAACACAACCTTATTAGCTATGTATTCAAATCCCATAAAACAAAGCAAAACAGCACTGACTTTCTGCCAAGACTGTACCTTAAACTCAACAAGACTCTCATTGACTTATAGCTAGTTAGTTATGCTAGTTATGTGGCTCTGTCCACAGTTCGACCGTCGCTGTCATTCGACACTGAAAAAAATTCAAGTGTCAATTATTCGTGAGACGCAATTGTCAAATCTGGTCATTTAAAAAGGCAGCATGTACTCTCCTTCATAGTATCGTCTTCCTCTCGTCCATCACTCCATATCCGTATGTATATGTGGCTAATTTACAAGATGCTGAATCCTCTTGCACGCGCCTTGTTTAGTTTACTCTGATACCTCGCCAAGAGTGAAAACAGCAGGAAAAAAAAAAACCACAAGCCTGCTCCAAACTGTAAGTCAGTTTTTAAAACTTTGTCCACAAGACGGCAGTCAAGTTCACTTAAAGGGATACGTACCACCAAACTGAATAACCTGGGTCTTAGATGGAGGCTCAAAATTTCCCTAAACTGTAAGAAAAGTAGAATTTTACATAGGCTGTTTTAATAATCAGAGTGTTTGTAAGTCTTGAAAATACGATAGATGTTCATTGTGGTCTTTCAACATATACAGTACATATGTATATAAACTATTGTGTGTATAATGTGTTTTGTCTTCTTTTACGTACATCTCCCAAATAAACAAGATATGCTGAAGTAGTGAGGTAGATGAACACGTCGCCATGGGGAACACATAAACGTGCATGATGGAGTCCATGGCTAGAACCGCTGTGTGAGACACGTGACAGTCTCCCTCTCACCTGATCCAGTTTGTTTTAAGATTAATAGGTCTGTTTTGTCATCATACTTGTGTACAACGACAAACTAAAACAGCTGCCAGCATGTGCCTCTTGAAACTAAGTCACAATCTGCATTCCATTTCATAGGGTTCCTAAGTAGTGCACTCTTATTCCCTACACACTAATCATGTGTGTAGGTCAAGGGATATGCAGCTGGTTACATCTCCTCATTGAGGATGAGCTGCAGTATCATCTTGAAATGCGTTTCTCTGTTTCTGCATTTTTCTCTTTACAGCTGGGCAATTACACATTTCCTTTGTTTGCTAATGTGGCTAGAAAACCAATGAACTGTAAAATATATAATGTTAACCCTATATGTTGAACTGTATAATATTAACCCTATATGTTGTAAGTAAAAAGAAAATATCTGATTGATGTTAGTGAAACAGCTTTCTATAGCCAGTATTTACCCCAGTATAACTAACATTAACTAGGTAAAAGTTAAGATAAATTCTTTTTCCGGCTGATTTGAACTTTTCTACACAGATTGCTTCCACATCACTGATTTAGATCTTGGTATGAATGTTGATCAGCACTGTAAACAGATCTGTATTTTTATGTAAGCAATTTTTGCACGCTTCTTTCACATGTGCGCAGTAACACAACTGCAGGACTGCTGCTTGGATATCGAGGACATGCCTGCAAGATATCTGATGATTCCTTTTCCAGTGCCAAGTCCTGGACCTCAACTTAAAGTGTCTCATGGCAAAGGAAGTTTGTACCAAGTACTTAATGCATGGGTGCCAACAATCATGTGTGGTTTTGTTAAATAAATAAATAGTTTGAATTAAAATCAAGATCAGTATTGTATGGAATGTTTAGGCAACTTTTATACTTGGTAGAATATTTTCATGTTTGGTTATAACCTGCTACCAAGATCACCTTAGTCTACGAGGACTGTATCTGCAGTGATAAAACGTTTTTTCTGGTCATTTTAAATGGCACGACTGTTTTCAAGAGTTGTCGTATATGAACTAGAATGACAGTATAACAGCTTACAGGTTCCCGTGCTCCTTCACAGGCCTTGGAAGCAGTGAGGATATTACTCTTTATTGTGATGATGTATTAATATTCTTCAAAGCAATGCATAATGACTCGTTGCACAAGACTTTGCTCACTCCATGATGCAACTTCTGTGACAGTGTGAGATTCACCCGTTTTAAGTATGAATGGGTACAAGATTTGATGAAACCCTGCCTCAACTTAAAGAAGCAATAATTTTTTCCACTGCTTATTATTCACATTATGAAAAAGCTATCATACTGCCACCTAGTGGTTTGGATGTTTGGCATCTGTGATGAATCCACTTTGCAGAACACAAAGTGGTTCATTTGAGGAATCACTTGAACTGCACTTTATGCAAGAAAGCCAAAATAATCACTTTCATTAAATATTGTTTGCTATGTTTTGATGGTAAAGTGACTTGCTACTCCTTTAAATTGTTAACCTGCCTCAACCTCTTGAATGTGTGGGTAAGTGAAGATGGCTACCTTCGCCAAATTAAGAGTTTAAGTATGATTTGTTGAACACCCTTCAGATGTTACTTCCTGTTAATGGATTTGGGCAGAGAAAATTTAACCATAATTCTGGCTTGTGACTAGACTATGCATTCAAAACCAATATCAATATGTAATAATTGTTCACCATTTCTATCAACTGTGGATAAATGGGACAAAGAATAGAAATTTTGAGAATTTGGATATCATTTCATGACCCGATTCATGACCCGATTCATCACCTGATTCATCACGGCCCGACAGGTGTGACATTTCTCTATTAGAACTATATGTCACTGGTGTTTTATTGTCCTTCATTAGATATGTTCACTGCTGCCAAAACCATGGTGATTCCTGACAATGTTCCTATGTGAGGCACTAAAATAAATGAGCCATTTACTAATAAATGAAATACGATTTGATTTCATGCATATCCATTTTATGATCATGTCAGTATTTTTACTTTGCACTTTCATCAATATCAGATCATTTTTTTCCCCCCCACTTCTGTTCGCTAGATATATTGCCCAGATTTGAAATCTTACAGCCACATGGTATTGTGAACACAGTAAACAGATGGTGTGCCAGAACCACAGGAAATAAGAAACCCAAAAGGAAAAATGAGGAGGACGTTAAAAGGTCTTTAGGAACAACGCATCCCATTTTTGTTAATTCATTTATTTAACTTTTATTTGTTAATTCATTTATTTAACTTTTGTCTTCCTATTCATGTTCTATTGACAGTATTTGTTGCAACTGCTGATTGTGACTTGTATTGAATGGCACCTTCCAAACGAATGTCAGATTAGTCTGAGGTCATAAAACTCTATAAAAAACACATACAATTAACATAATTTTTTTTAAATATATTTCTTAATTAAAATATGACCAATATACATTTGGGGAAGAAAAGCCAAGTCCATTGACAATTTTTTTTGCCCCCTTCCATTCCTAACAATGGCATTGTGTGTTCCACACACAATCCTGAGTGTTGTGAAAGATAACAACAACCTTGTTTGCTTTTACCAATCATAAGTCAGCAGGAATTTAAGAGCCTGTCAGAACGGAAAGAGGACATTGTTCATATGACAGTTTATTTAAGCCAACGGAAAAGTAAAGGGGGGGGGCACAAATCAACAATAGGTAAGAAATTAGGACATAAAATCCATCCAGCATACAGTATTCAAGAGCTGGGAGGGAAATATATTTTTCCCAATAATTTACAATTTGTGACAAGATATTACACCTCAGATTTGCATTACAACATTTTTTTTAGGTGACAAGGACCCTCTGATATGCATTTTGGACATTTGAGGGGTTTCATTATACTGCTGCTTACTTCCTATAAGATGGGGGACACTTAGAAGCAGGTCATGTTTTCCCAAAGTAAACAATTTAAAGGCAACAAAACAACTTAAATGCTCTCACCTGCAAAAATCAAAGTTCATGCAAGCACATTTTGCAATAGAGCAAAGCCAGCTAATGCAGATACATCTTTACCATTGACCATTTTGGAGCACATCACAATTAAAAAACAACAGTTATGAAACTTCTAAGACTCCCTTATAAATGTACACAAAGGGATACCCCTCGAGGTTAAGGCCCAGACAGGGTACTCCAAGTATATTCCATGTAGTGCAGGAAAGCTAACAGGTCTGCAGGGGGCCAACATCATTTGGTGTGGGCATATCTTTGTATGCAACAGTCTATAAAGCCTCTCAGAGTCTCTACTTGCCATAAAATTTCTTATTAAGCAAGAAAATGAGCAGGTTGACATTTACAGTGGCTCTGTCAAAGAGCTTCATGACTGCCACTCCCTCATACTGTAGCTGGAGTAGATCCTGCAATGGAAAGAACCACAAATGCATTTTACATTTTGCAATGCAAATGATAATGAGCTTTAGAATACAACAAAAATGAAGCGAATGAAGACCACATACAAAATGTGAAGTTACATTCTAAACATATTATGCAAGGTTTAGCAAAAGGTGTGCGATATAAACCAACCTGGTATTCTAACATTAATGTCTCCAAATGGACTCCCATAAACTTGGCCTTTACATCAAACACTCCCACAGCCTCAGATGGGGAGATCTCAAAAATTACGTTCTTAAACCTGTAGAATATTAGGGAAAATGTTACATATCAGAAAAGCTCCCTTATGCGTAGCTTTTTATTTTATATAAACATATATATAAACATATCCAACAAACAAAAAAAAAGCTTCAAGGCAAACTCACTGATTAGTCTGCAGATCCTCGATCTCGATCAACACTCCTTTTTCGTGTAGTCGTGCAGCCGTGTACTTCTGGGACACCTGCTTGCTCTTCTTTGCCTTGTTGTCTCCAGGCTTCTTCGATAACCTGTGCAGCAAAAAAAAAGAAAAAAAAAAAAACATGCTGGAGCTCTGAGGAACAAGAACAACAACCAAAGTTCAATCCCGGAGGGGCTCTGTAGATAAAATGTCCTACTCACTTGCCCTTGCTGGCAAGATTATCCATGCAGGTCTTGATATATTGGTTATAGTAGTCTATCTGCACGTTGTAGAAGCTGGTTTTGGAGTTGAGGGCTGTGTTTGTCTGCTGAAGCTTCACAAGCTCTGCCTTTCTTCTTTGTCGATACCTCCTTTGATTTCTGATGTCCTGTACAAATACGACACGAGTTTGTAGATAAACATGCAGACAAGCGATGTGTGGGGAAAATGCCAGGTTTAAAAGTACACACCCACCCCCCCACCCACCCCTATAGAAGTCATCATCTATTTTTACCCATCTCTGCTATGATGCATTAGTAAATGTTAGTTTAACAAAAGAACCTAAAATAGTTTATGATTTTGAAAGAAAAAGACCAGAAAGGCAAGCTACCTTGGTGATGTCATTAATGAGATCCTGGTATCGGTTTTCTGGATGGACTTTGCCCAACTCGGTCAGCCTCTGTAGGTTGCTCTTGATCTTGTCCTTCTTACCCTGCAGGGTGAGGCTGTCGTCCACCACCGGTTTGGCCCGCTTCATCTTCTCTGGGGTCTTGGCGTCACGGATGGCTCGTCTCTGCATGGCCCGCTGGTACTCTGTCTCCTGGGGGACAAACGGGCATGTTAGGGTTAGGGTTAGAGTGAGAGTGGCATCGAGCTGAACAAATCATCTCACCCCAAACTCGCATGTTCCCTCCTGCTGTTTACCTGTTCTGGCGTTGAAGTTGTTTCTAGGATTTCAGAGAGTGTTTCTCCAGGCTGGAACCGGATCACGTCCACAATGAGCCTCTTGGTGCTGAAAGGCAATTCATTATTACCCCTTTACAGTATTAGAGTATTACAGCATTATCCTTTTACTTTAAAAAGATGTGCCCTAAATGTTGTTGGATTTTACTTGAACCAGTGATTGAGAACTTGGATTTACTTTAGGAGAAGAGTCTTGGCGTCCATTTCAGCATTGGCTTCACCGGGCACATCAAATTTGTTGGTGAGGGTGAGAGAGACCTCAGTTTTTCCCATCATATCCTTATTGGGGTCGTCAGGGGGCAGTGGGTTCTCACCTGCAAGTGCAGCATTGTGGTGACTCATCCAGGCTACTGCGCTCCTCCGTTTAATTACAGTCTTCATGTGCTTTAGCCAGTAACTCACCTATTAGAGACTCTATGGTAGGTACCTCTCCCAAATCCTCCAGCAGCTCATGAAGTGGGTCATTGTGCTCAGGAGCAATGGCGTCCTGATGATCCAGCAGGAGCTGCAAGACGCAGGGCACAGTAGGGAACGCAACGCGCATCATGAAAAGGTGCCACTAGTAACAAGCAGACGTGAGCAGCCTGGCGAGGCTGAGACACTGACCGTGTGAGTGTTGATGATCTCGCCAATGGAGATGTAGATCACAGGCTTGCTCACGGTGACCAGATCTGAGTAGCGGTCTACGTTGAACTTGTCCTCTAGAGAATGAACCTCACATGCCGCCAAGAAAAAACGTCTGGTGGGGGGAAAAAAAGTGAATCTATAATCAAGTGTCTATGGACATGCAGTATTATAAGAACAACGAAAGCATACTGAAGTGGAGTCTGGACAGAGTAAGAGTGCAGTTTGAAACCTCTACCTAAACTTCTGGTAGGAGTTGGTAAGGTACTCATTGATGGGGTTTAGATGGGCATTGTCTCCAAGGAACATCTTGTTGGAGGCAGCGTGTTGCAGCATTTTGGCGACTGAACCCAGGTTGCGGCGCTGGTCTGTGGTCAGCTGACCCCCGGCTGACATATCGATGATGTCGAAGGCATCCGGGGCCACTATGGCAGGATTCATGTAGCGATAATACAGTAGGTTTCCAACGATCTGAAAAAATAAAAACAAAACACACAAACAATTGAACCTGTAGAGTCTGTAGAGTTCACCTAAGCAAACATCTGTTTTCCTAATAAGGTCTTCGGAGTTCCCACAGCTCAGGAAGACAGAGATGGGAAATGGACCAGGAAGCACGAGAGAGACAGAGGGGGGGGGGGGGGGCGCGGAATGGAGACA
>JAOXYF010000020.1:5996918-6016586 GCA_028565775.1 Sternarchorhynchus goeldii | reverse complement strand
CCCCCCCCCCCCCCCCGCGGAATGGAGACACAGACAGCCGGACAGACAAACAGACAGAGACAGAGTTTTGGAGGAGTGGCTCACCTTGTATGGGCAGGCCAGTGGAGCAGAGGAGGAGTAGAGGAGGAGCAGAGGCCTTCAGAGAGCAGTGAAGGCAAGTGCAAAGAGGTCAGCTGGAGCTGGGAGAGGGAGGGAAGAAAAGGGAAGAGTAGAGTAGGGCAGAGAGAGAGAGAGAGAGAGAGAGAGAGAGCGAGCGAGAGAGAGAGAGAGCGAGCGAGAGCGAGAGAGAGCAAGCGCATGAGGAAGCAGAGAGAAAGAGAAAACAAGCCAGCAGTGAATAGGGAGAATGAGCAAATGAACACAGAGAGAGAGAGAGAAAGAGAGAGAGAGAGAGAATATAGAGGCAGCATTCAGCTGAGTGAGGAGGCCCAACAGCAGATTGGTGTTTAAAGCAAGATTCACAAAAGAATTCCAAAACGAAAATTCCCCCGTTACAGTGCAGTTCAATTTAAAAACATCAGGTCACATTTCTACATAAAAAGAATGTTCAAAAACAGACCTTCAGAAGCTCGTCCTCTGTGGCATCAGGAAACTTTTCATGCAGCGTATCCTTCAGCACCTTGGCAATGAAGCGCATCCCGTACCTGCAGATAAAGTCAGCGGAACCCAGTCAGAGAGTCCATCAGTAACACACCGGATCCCACCCAGCCCCAACTAAGAGGCAGGTTATACAACAGGTTATATAACAGGCCTGCATTTCAACATTCAAATGCCAATACGACAGAAGATACTTTCAAGCAGTAAAGGATGGTTTTACGAGGTTAGGGATGAGAGCAGACACGTGGTCTAGATGGGGCTCACGCACAGGTGGATACTCACGGTATTGTGTCAACAGAAACTACAATGGCCGACAGGAACTTGTCCGTGACTGCCCGCATGTTCTTGATGGAAGCCTCCAGGCGCGTTCGAACCTCCTCATGACTCATGGCTTGTTCTGGGGTGACATCGTAAGGTAGTTTGCTGGTCGGGACAGAAGCAGAGATAAATTTTACTTTATTTATTTATTTATTTATTAACTTTTTACTGCAGATGGCAATTAATATGGATGTGGTTGCTATTTGCATAATGTCATTTTATTTCCATATTTTTCTCATAAGCAAAAGGAACTCTTAAATGTGACCCATTCTAGTCCTCCACTCTTCTCCTTTAACAGCATGTCTGAACTTATGGTGTAATGGCTCCAACCTGGCCTCTCCTGTCTGAGACTCCATCTGATTCACCCAGCTCTTGTAAATGTCCACTGGGTCAGTCTTGATGTTTAGCGTCTTGTCGTCCATTATTTCCTTGACAACAGGGGCGAGGATCTGCCTCAGTGCGTTCTGCCCTCGAGCGCCTCTGTGAAAGCTGACCACCATCTTGATGACTGTGGGATTCCCAGTCACAATCTCCTGGATCTGGTCCACTTTAGATCTGTCCAAACAGTTTTTGATTAATCTGATGACTCAACTCTGAATTAAGTCAACCTATGAAAAACTCTTGAAGCTTCAAAATGGATACATGGCTCATACTTGATTTCCTCTTGCAGCGCCGTTTTGAAGAGATTGAGCAGTAGATACTCTTCACGCTGGTTGGAGGCATAGTTGTATAATGTGAAAATCACAGAATCCATGAACTTCGTGGATTTGTTCTGGGGCATCTGGAAGATCAGCTTAGCCAGGTAGTTGGGATTGGTCTGAGGCGGGATTAAAAAAAAAAAGATTCCAATAGGCATATGAATTTTGAACCTGGCTTGAACCTGCTATTGAAAAGGTAGCAATTGAAAGGTGTGTGACATACCTGCAGCAGGTAAAAGAGGTGCTGATAGGCTTCCAGTTTCTCTCGCTTTTCCTTGCTGAGAGCCTTCAGGCCTCCCCTCTGTTTGTTCATCATCATGAGGTTGGAGAGCTCACCCTTGTTCTTCTTGGTTAGCTTCTTGCTGTGGGAGACCACCTCCTGCAGCGTGATCTTGTTCTTCACCAGCAGGCCAATCTTGATGTCCATCAAGTTCAAGTCATTCTCCAGCTGCTGGTTCGAGCGGATATTGGTGATCACTTCCTCACGCAGGCGCATCAGTTCTAGCTCCTCCTGGAAATCCTGGTCACTGTGGTCCAGCAGGTGCACAAACTTACGGACAACTGCCATGGGAGGATCATCTGCATTGACTGCAAGTCACAAACGGAAAATATTTTTAACGAGTTGCTGGATGTTTTAGGGTTGGGAAACAATGGTTATCCAGAGTATCCAGCCATTTTGGTACTCGTCATGACCACTTTGAAAAATGTAATGCTCAAGGTACAACCTCTGAAAGATACAATTATACAAGCCCAAACCAGCATTTTGAAGATGTATTCTAAACAGATCTTACTGAGGGTCTTGTAGTCATCCCTCGCTTTGTTGGCTCTGATGAAGGCCTGAATTTTCACCACATCATTAATCTGGGAATTCAAATGAAATTCATAGAACACACTCCAGGTAAGTAAAAGCAAAGCATCCAAAGAATTATCGGATTATTTTTGATATGAACCAGGAAGAATTATGAGCAAAAGTAGATGTTAAAGAAAGTGTTACTTACATGGTCTCTGAAGTACTGTAGACGATCTCTGTATTTTTTGCGAGCCTGGTGCATCCTAACGGTTGACTGGATCTGAGGAGATTATAAAAGTCATCAACACAAACACTGAAGTGATTCTGACCCTGTTGTAAAGAATACAGCATTAAATGATTCTGTAGCAACCGTCACCTCATTCAAACTTCCATGACTAGTTGCTATCCAGAGTCTTACCTTGACAGCGTCTTCTGTGTGGTCCTTCAAGTACTGCTTCCTTTCATTGAATGCCTTTCTCTCTTTGAAACCCTTCCAGTGGGCCTGGAGGTAACATCAAGTGAGGAAAACACAAGCAAATTGTTCAGTACATATAATAACAATTTCTAGACACTATTATCAAGGGTAAGGGCCCCGATAGCCTTTCAGACACTTGGCTATATGAAGTCATCAGACTTTGGCACTGGACACACCTGTATGCACTGGATGGCTGGGTCCTGGGATTTCAGAAAGTCCAGGCGCTCTTTCAGATTTCGCCTCACCAGGAAGCCACGGCACCGTGCTTGCAGCTTGGCTATCAGGCTCTCATTGGCCAGCCACAGTTGCTCCCGGTTGTAGGCGGCAGTGACTCCCGATACAGAAGACTAGCCGAGAACAGATGGCAAATTTATTATTTTGACTAAAACTACTTATATATGTTTGTTAGACTGTGTGAATGTCTCTATTCACTCAGCACACTCATCAGAAACACCTGGTTAGCCAAAATGCTAGCAGCATAAATTAAACAACTTTGTAATTGGTTAGAAGGCAAATTTACATATTCCCTCCAAGATATCAGTACTATGAGATTATAGGTCATAATCTTGATGATGATAAAACAATATTGGAACTAGTGTCCCTAGTTCCATAAATAATAGCAATGCAAAACTGCTTAAGGCGGTAATATTTGACTCAAACGTCTTGTCTTGGCTACGTTATGGCCATGAACCGTTTTCAGGACAAACTGTTTACTACATTAAAAACCACTAATAAGAGAATTCTCTTAAATGCTTACAAGGTCCTAAAAACATCCGTTTGGCAAACAATGAGTATATAGATGATGGAAAAATGATTTGCACGTCATTGTTGATGGTGCAAGTCATCCCATCCTTTTCAGTCACACTTCTTGGATTACGATACCTGGATTTCTTCCTTGTTCAGCTGTGTGTTGTTCTGCACAAAACTGGGAGGCTCGTCCCAGGTGCCCTGTCTGGCGCTCAGGTTATAGTAGTAGTAGTGTCCTCCTTTGACCCAGTGTTTCATCCACTCACTACCATTATCACCTGTAGAACAGAGCCATCTGATTCAAGTGTGCCACACTTCCCTCTCCTTTAACCCTAAGGGATACATGGATACTGTAACGGAATATAAATTCTCTGGCATGCTGGGAAACTCAATGACAATCAAAACAATCCGAAAAACAAAAGCCAGTGGACTAGCACCAAAATCAGGACCAAGTGTACAAGAACAGGTCGCACTGATACCCTCTTTCTTCTTGGTCTCCTTGAGCGAGGCCAGTTCTTCCTGGTAGGTCTGGGCGCACTCCGGGGTCACGCCGTACAGACTGGCACCAGGCGTACGAAGGGTCGCCAGCGTCCGTGCTGGGTCTCCACCGTCCACAGCCTCGTTAATGGCCTGGATCGCCTGAGAGACTGCAGAGGAAGGAACACTGAACAAACACATTCTTCCATATCAAGATTATCAGTTCTAAGTTATGTAACCCTAGTTTGGGCTCCATCTTGAACACATCCTTACATTGCAGGGCTTCCTCTGTATTTTTATTTGCTTCAAAAATGGCTTCCTGGATCTCGTCCAACCAGAGCACAGCTGATGGGTCCCGGGTCTCCTAAACCAACAGAACCACATAGAGGATAAAGTCACCAGTAAAACAACCACACAAGTGTCATAAAACCATTTGCTGACGGTAAGGAGGAAGAGGCATCTGGCGTTTGTGATGCAACAAAATGTAAACACTTGGTGAGCAAGGAGGACACCGGCACATGGATCCAAGTGAGGTTTATTAAAAATATCGCTTATTGTAACAGTTTGTTTCTATTTTTCTTTCAGTTGGAACAGCAAGTTGAAAATAACACCAGTGTTCAATGTGCAAGTGTGATTATACACCAGCAGCAGGCAAGAAAAATTCTGAAATCTTAAAACCATACCATTCACTAGAGTAATCACTCTCAATGACCACTAGAGGACAAACTTTCACCGTTTCGTACATTAGTATGTCATGTGCTCATCTGTGCCATAACTGCAATCAGCAAATATCAGTTGGATATGCATGAGTAAAGAAACCCTCAGACTGGTCTTTTTTAAAAAAAAAAAAAAAAAAAAAACTGACTGGAGTTATTCAACCATCAAATTAATACTCATATGATGTCATGACTGCTTTTGCCAAACTGTGCAAACATGGAGTGACTAAATAAAATCCGATAACTTCCTGACTGCATTGTTAGAACCCGTGAATAAGAAATGACTAAATGGCTTGATGTTATGGGAGATAAAACTGCACAATTTGTTGTGGAACATTACTACCACCAGGAGGTGCCATTTCTCTCTACTGTAGCCATTGGCTTCCGGAGTGAGCAGATGTCTTTGCTAATTGGCTAGGAGTACAGGCCCCTCTTTGTACCTCTCCCTTCTGCTCTCAAACTGCTGGAGGTTGATGGTGCACCTCTGGGTGTGGCACAGAGAAACACAGAAGCCTTTTCTTCACTGAGAATTCAGCAGTTCTGTGCATGAACAGACACTCAACTTGTGTGAAGAATTAACGTAGCTAGTCACGGTGAGAGAAGTGCTGGGTTTGTGTACAAACATGTCCAGGCAGATGAGAGCCACCCATCAGTGTGTAACCGAAAACTGAAAAAAATATATATTAGCACTGAATTTGCCAGTAGCAGCTGAGGAGGTGAAACAGGGTGTGGTGAAATGACCAGGACTACACGTGTCTCTCTAGGGCCTGTCATAGCGTGATGATAACCGAAACAACTTTTACTATATTCCAAAGCTAATGAGCCAACTACTGTTGACATGTGCTCATTGACTGATATGAAGATAAGGGCGTTTACCATTGAGGTAGTCATGGTTCTGAATTCTGACGGGCTTGAATAAACACACCTGGCAGCACAAGTTCTAAATCAGTGAAATAAGTTGCCATTTTAACAAAAGCTAAAATCACCAGTGACCAGAGACTTGGCACTGAAAAAAGCCAAGCAATGAATCCGTGTAACGTTTTTTTATTTCATCTTAGAAAGTGATGTAATTAATAAGACGCCAGGCTATCACCTGCTCCTGTCTGGCAGTTACTCTGAGCAAAGCTGTTCACTACCCTCAGCTGCACAGCACAGCGTACAAATTAAAAAAATAAAAAGAAATGAAGAAAAAAAGACTGAAGAAGAAAAAAAAAGATCCTGAACTTCCTCCCTTCACCACTTCCTGCATCAGAAGCTGGTGTGGAGTGTTCTAAACAAACAAACATCACACCCAGGAATCACTACTCAGAATGAGGTCAGATCCTAAAAACACACGGTCTCACTGCACTACTCCAGCGTGGAGCACCAGCATTTTGCCCATTTAAGGCAAAGATAGAGTCATTGGGCCCGTTATTTCCTACAGTTGTGAAACCATCGCATAAAGGAAAACATTGTTTTCACAGCCGTTGCACGATTCAGAAACTGGGCAACAATTAAGGCTTGGATTTCAGGAACTCTTTACAAAGGAGATATACATCAGAGCTGAAAACTTATCCACACAAGTGGGTTTAATGGTAGGCAGTAAACAATAACTTAGCAAAAAATGACTTGGCCAAAAAAAGCCAGGCATCGAAGCAGTACGGTACGTCAAAAAAGACCAGCCAGTCACTCCATATGCAAGCTGACATTTTCCTGTAGTCCTCCAGCTCAGTGCGTTTAGATTATACCACACAGGCCAAGGCTGAGCCCTTCCTCCTTGCTGAGTCTGGCTAGATTTTTCAGTTTCACTGAGAGTGATGACTATGGCTAAAACCAGGGCTGAAAGGTTCCCTCCTCCCTATCTAACGGTCATTCTTGCTCACAGGATGGTTAGCTTATGAAAATGAGCCTTGGACAGTTTAGCAGCCAAGCAGTTTGCTCGTGTTCCTCGTGATGTGGAAGTGGAAGTGTTCTTGAGGTTGTCAGTATAGAACAGAATGGAAGGACAGCCCAGATGTTTTTTTTGGAGATATAGGAGAAACAGAGATGGGGAGGAGGAAGCTAAAAGAACTCAAGACATGAAGAAGGGGTGGTGGCTAAGAGAGAGCGAGAGCAGAGAAGTGTGAAATGATGTCATATGGCTGAAGTTATTAGTCAGCGAATGACACGAACTACAGCATGCCGAGAGAGCTTCAGACCTCCTAGTGGGCAAACCAGTCTGAAGTACTGAAATTATAAATATCACTGAGATACTGAGCTCAGTTCTCTGCTCAATTACATAACATCACCTTTCGAAACGGATTCTGCTCTGTGCAGCTTCCGTGCAGTTTAGTGGACTTCAGGGTGGGGCAGTACTGGGGGAGGCAGAGTGCTCTACACAAGAGAATATGGGCAAGAACATACGTGAGCCTTCTCTCTCCGTGCCTCCAGGAGCTTGTCGAAATAGTGCTGAGCGATGGGTGGATCCACATCTGTCAGCTTGGCCGCAGGGTGCTGCAGAGCCTCCAGCGTCCTCTTGGGGTCGCCCTCATCCAGAGCTTCGTTGATCTGGCCAATCGCAGCAATCCCTGAAGGGGCGGGGCAGCGGGGGACAATTAGCATTCCCGAGGGACAACCTCACACTCGGAGTGTGATCGGGCGGTCGGCCTGACTCACTCTCGTGCTCCTCCTGGATGGTACTGTTCACCTGGTCCACGCAGGCCTGGATGTCGTTCCAGGTCAGATACCTGCTGCCTTCTTCCCTCGCTGCGGCCTTGAGACGCATCAGCTCATCCATGTACCTGCACGGGAGGACAAGTCAGCCAAGGTCAGGACGATCAGCTCTGGAACACACCCATCCATCTGTGGCACCATGAACTCTATCGTTCCTTCGCTAGTTCTGTCTTTTATTCCTCCCCATCTCCCAGTGCGAGAAGAAGTTCTATGACGGATGTCAGTTTGGTTCACAAAATCAATATGGCTCATGAGGTTACAAATCTCCTTAAGAGATTAGTGCAGGATTTCCAAAAAGCATCATAAAACAAAGATCATCTTTATATGGTAGAGTGAGTATTACATGCAACATTCTCTCTCTCATTTAAGATGATCTTTTGGAGAACAGGTCCCAGATCAGTTTAAAATACTGAACCGAGTCATGCTAAACTGCCTTGGCTGGTGCTTGTTGATCCTTGGTAGTGTTATCAAACTTCCAACATGTGACCTTACATACATTATTCTCTCTTACTTGCTAACTGTCTTAGCAAGTTTTATTAATTTGGTAATAGAAAGCAGCCTCTCACACCTTATTTGTGTTGTGTTATAGCACATGATTTTTTTTTTCTTAAATGTCACACCCACATAGTTGAAACATGCAAAACTACAAACGGTTCAGGGCAGACGTGGAGATTCAAGTTACATCCATCATCAAAGAGAACGTCAGACTGCTTGGCCTTGAGATTCATAACTGCTGTAACTCAGTCTGCTTGTGAGTGTGTCTAAAACCAAACCTAAAGCTCGGGTTTGTAGTCAATTAGCCATTTTTATATTGTATTTTTATTTATTTTACAGACTGAATATTTGTATGAATCAAGAAATGGATTTTTGTTCCTTCCCGACAGACTTCAATATCTTGAAGGTGCCCAGTCTGCACCTGTACCGGGCGCCGTCCATACGCGTCTCACCTCTGAGCGTATTCATCCTCCACGTTACTGAGACCCGTGACGGAACTGCTCAGCTGCTTCCAGACGGCCGCCCGGTCGCCCACGTCCAGGGCCTCGTTAATCAGGACCACGGACGACAGCATCTCCACAGCAACCAGCAGCTCTGGGTGCGTGAGGGAGCCCTGTTCAGCAGGACGCAGCAGAGTCATCCTGGGTGGGACGGTCCTTGTGTGACGCATGTGAGTATGCGAGTATGCGAGTGTGTGAGTTCAAACCTCGGGGCTTTGCTGCTGCAGGCTGGAGAGTTCTCTCTGGTAGAGTTCAGCAGCGCTGGGATAGACCTGAGGAAGCTGGGCGTCGGGGTGCATCAGCTCGCTCACCGTGTCCTCAGCCACGCCCCTCCTAATGGCCGCATTGATCCTGTCTACTGCCTGCAGCACTGGGCCAAGTGCATGTACAACACATAGTCCATCACAGAGCAGCAAAGAATTCTGCCCGAACTGAATGAGCTTAAAGGATTACAGGGAATTCTTCAGAGTTTTGTTCTGAAGAGGTATAACAACACACGTCAGCGGAGGAATTTCACGCTAGATGGTTCATACTTTTTGAATAGCCTTCAGCAATGTGGTTGGCAACCTCCACCCCACTCTGTAGCTCCTCTTTGCTCAGGGGCTCTCCAGGAGTGTTCTGAATAACGCAGGTATGTGCACAAATTACACAGATCAAATAAATCAACACATAATGACTAAATAAGCAACGAAAAACATTTACGAGTAAAACCTCAAGGGAAACCATGCAGATTGCGTGCAATCATCCCTGCTTCGGTTCCCTTCTGGTTGAAGTCTTTACCTGCTCTTTAGCTTCTCTGTCTGCCACCAGTTGTTTGAGGTACCATCCTTTATTCTGGGCCTGCAGAGAACGCATGCCCAGAGCTGGCATGGAGAGGGCATCGTAGAGCGCGTCTTCATCGCCACCCAGCAGAGCCCGCTCTGCCGAACCCAGTGCGTTGGACACTGCAACACAGGACCCACTGTTCTCGGGAGGGACTGCCAACACCGACAACGTGCTCATGCATGACAACCTGTGCGGAACCTACGGTTGACTTTGTTGACGTTGCCCTGGATCTCAGCGTGCGTGAGCAGCTCCTCATATACGTCCCTCTCTGCATCCGCGTTCTCCCCGATCTGCAGCACAGGCAAAGACGAGCTTTTTTTGATTTACAGTTACACATCCATCCAGAACGCTGCCACACGGAGAGAGACATGCAGAGACAGCCGGGCTGATTTCCGCGTACCCTCTTCCGGGAGCTGGCCACTTTCTCCGCCTTGGCCTGGTACAGCGTGTCCTGGTATAGCTGTGCGGAGGTCTGGTCCAGGTTGAGCAGCATGGCGTTGGGGTTCCTCATGGCTGCCAGAGTGCCCGTCGGGTCTCCGTGGTCGATCGCGTCGTTGATGGCGATCACGGCAGCATGCACTGAATCAATCACAACAAAAACATTCACGCTGACTCACTGCTCAACGCAGCTAGTAACTACCACATCCTCTAGCAGACTGCAACGCAAGTTTACATGAGTGTTTGCAAAGATCATTACAGATGGCTACGAAGAGGTCTGTATCGACTATTGGATTATTGGATATTCAGATACTGTAGCTCAAGGTAGTGCATGAGGAAGTGCCTCACAGGCTGCCTCGTCCACAGACAGCTCATTGGCCAGGATGCCGCCAATCTTGCTGAAAGCCGGCATCTGAATGTTGTACTTCTCCAGCTCACTCTTCATGTTGTTAATCTCCTCCTCTGCCAAACAGAGATTATAAGAACATGGATTAGAGATTAGAAAAAAATGGATGGATTAAATGCAGCGGCAATACCCAAAACGCTATGCTAACCCTGCCTGACAGATACTTCCAGGGCCTGGTCTTTTTTATACACGGTGTGGCTGGACAGCACTTGTGTAAAGTAAACGGTGTGATATCAGCTCTTATCAGGAGGATGCATTCTTTAAGTGGGTTGTGTTCTAATCTCTTAGCTTTTTTTTTTACACCGAAAGAAGGAAAGGACATTGTTCTCAACATGGCTGTTAATATAACTCTCTTGCTATGACCTCGGCAGCCAGAGCAGGTCGGCCGAAATGGCAGGAAATGACTTCCCACTGGGACAGCTCCCAAACTACTGGAGAGTTCTGGAACCTTCCTACTGCTGATAAAAGAAGAAAAAAAACCACGCACACAACAGCCCTGTAGAGGGTCAGTGAAGCAAACAGCTCCTGACCCGAGGTCAGCCTGCTCACCTGTGAAGTCAACCTTGCCGTACAAGTCTGTGATCTGGGGGGCAAGGCCAAGCTTGAACAAGTACAGGCTGCAAGAGAACAAGAAAGGCATGAACACAAGCGTTTCTATAAATGAGCTTCGAGCTGGTTGGAAGTATCGGGACGCCCTCAGCCAAACAACACAGAGTGGTGCTCAGTTTAGCACACCTCATAAACATGTTTGTGCAAATCCCCCTCCCCCCCTCCCCCTCCCCGGGAGCAGTTGAACATCATTCGGCATGTGGGCTTGTAGCCAGGGGTGATTGTGACAAACGACCGCCGGGTCTCCCAATGGGTGGTGGGTTTACCCTGCCAGGCTTTTAGCCCCAACTCTTCCCCCACCCCTGTGCTGAGAGACTTCCTTCCTTGCTCAGTAGAGGACCCAGAACACAACACCCCTCCCACCCCCGCACTGCTACACACCTCCAAATGTACAAGAGGTTTCCTCATCACTTAAGGCCTGAATCCTAAAACAGATGTCAGGTGTCTCCCTGATTCATCATGCATTAAGATGATGATCGTCTGGAAAACTGCTCCAGTGAACATTAGGGATTCCAGGTCTATAGGTGTTTCTAAAGCCAGACTAATCTGTTTAGACTGCCATACATTTGCCAACATACTGCCTTCTGGGTGTTTTTGTTTTATTGAATAATTCATAGTAAAGTCTTATGTTTTCATTAATTTTCTTACCATGGAACTAACTTTTAATTTCTAGTTTAATTTCCATGATTTTAAAGTGCTTTTCTTAGGAAGATTAAACATTTCAAGAGTCCTATTTAACTAAAGATTATTATGACTCAATTCAAATGCTTTATTAGACCTTCACATCTAACAAAACTGGACAAAGTGGAAATCCAGCGTGTCTGTCCAGGGAGGGCCGTAACAGAGCCTACCTGAGTGCATGGATGCAGTAGATGCACCGAGGCATGTTCTTCCTGTCGTAGATGTCTGTAGTCTCAGGATAGAAGATCTGAGGAGAAGAGAGGCGACACAGACAGCTATGGGAGTGAGGGAGCACTATGGGAGTGAGGGAGCACTTTGGGAGGGAGGGAGGCCGTCGATGAGCGACAGAGTCTCCCTATTGTTGCGACACAATATGCAAGTTTCTGGGCAAGTCTACTCACGTCTGGGTTATTACAGACGCGATACTCATCCTACTGAGAGAAGCAGCTTTTGTTCACTATTTTGTAACCAATTTTTCTACCTAAAAGTTGAATGCAACTTTTGCTGAATGAACAGCCACAGTGGCACAAACATGACTTTTTTCTGGAAGTAACAGGCACAAAAATGCACCTACACACAAAACACGACAGCACACACACGACTGATGTGTTAATGGCTCTGGATCCCATCAACCCTGAAGGCCTCATCAACTCGGCTCACCTTGGGAAGGCCCTTATCCGCCATGGCATTCAACCACTGGATCACGTTGTCTGTGTGTCTAAAGTGCAGCCCGGTGGCCTACAAGCAGTACACAAACAAACAAACAAACAAACAAAAATAAACTAAGACATGAGATGATTTTATATATATACACACAAACAAGCTGATGTCGGCAGGGTCTGCGGAGTTCTCCTGCTGCCGTCTCACCTTGTAACGCGTCTGCTCACGGTCGTAAATCCTCTTCAGGGAGACAACATGAGGAGCAAAGAAGTTGCCAAGTTTGGCCAGGTAGACGCCATTACGTAGGCCCTCCTCCAGCTCTGTGGTGGGGGGCAGCTCCTCGTCCAAACACGCCTCCATCCAGCTGTGGCACAGGACGACACAGGGACTTGGTACGGGTGGGGGTTCCTGCGCTTCCAACTACTACAACTCATAGACCCTGTCTGTAGCCAACCACCTTCAGGGTTTTCAGTCATTGAAGTAAAAAATTATTGAAAGCATGAAACTGAAAGAATAAGTGTAGGGAAAGCAAATTCGAGCGTGGTTTTGCAAGTCATGTCATAACCATGACATGTTTGTGATGCTTGGCATGGAATTTAAAGGTTTGTGTCTCCAAGAACTTCAGCAACACACAAAGGTCATCACAAGGATCACAAGGGGCTACAAACGTGCAATTCCTCTGATCAGCTCACTGTATCCCTTCACCAAATGAGAACTGCATACTTCTGCCATCCAAACAATGGCCAACCGCAATTTTAATTATTCTAGAAAAGAACTGATTGGCAAAGCTTGTCCGTTTCCATGACAAACAGCTAACACAACATGGCAGCCGATTGCTGTCTGAGGAGTTCTCGAGATTCCTCTGAACGTTCTAGCTTAGTGAGGTCATGCACTTCAACAGATTCCCTGAATACCTGCATATGTAAGTCTGGGAACAGTCGCAGAATGATTCAACACAGCCAAAAACAACAATAAATATGCTTTGAGTTATAATCACCAGAATATTATATATATGAGATATTCTGACAAATTTTTCCACATCGGAAAAGGAGTGGATGAGTGTACATGAGTGTAACTGGTGCACCATGTACTTGTGTGCAATTTGCAAACCTGTACACACCTCTTTTATTCTACACTATTCCATCTCTTAAAACAGCTTGTTATGTTTTCAAGTGGGGGCCATCACGTCAATCGCGATGCAAGCCACAGTAAAAAGGGACGTCACCGTGTCTCTAGAAATGCAAAGTCCAGGCTTCTTCTTCTCTGGTAGGAAGGGCTTCTCCAGGACGGTTACCGTAACTACACAATTTCTCATGAAGCACAACACGAGGCTTCAGCAGTGCTGACCACACCTACTCCTCCAACAGCTCAGCGCTGGGAGGAGAAAAAAAGGAGAAGCCATCTCTCCTGCACAGTCGCACAGTCACACACACACACACACACACACACACACACACACACACACACACACACGACGTGTTGCGTCTCACCCTCCGCTCCGGATGTGGCCATGAGAGAGAGAGAGAGACACACACAGACACACAGACAGACACACACACACACACACACACGACACGACTGAGAGGAGGGAAGCTTCCCAGGCCCGGGTCTGAGCGCCACCACACACAGCCACCTTTTCTCTGCCAACACAGACACGCCCGGCTGCTCGGGCTCTCGTGTAACATGAACACACGCTCACACCAAACACACCCCCACACCAAACACACACCCACCAATTAGTCACTGCCATAAGCTATGCTAGGGAGTGTCAATAATTACGTTTGACCACAAAGAAATGTGCCAGGAGTCAAAAACCTTCCCTGGACTGAACACTTGTCCATCACCCATTCTGTGTGGAATGGTCAAGAAACTGGAGCAGAGGGCGTGAACAGTGGCAGTGAAACAGTATCCAAGGAGACGGGATTCGTGCGACAGGAAGCCATAAGCCACACAGTTCACAGGTCACTCTAATAGGAAAAGGCTGAAGAGGGGATTCTTGTCTGCAGAGGAAAGAAATTTTCCCCTGTTCATCACCACACCCAGAAAAGAGAGAGTCAAAGTTATACAGACGCTGCTCTAGGGTGCAGATACAAGACACATCAAACAAACAGCGATTCCCCACCTCATTCAGTGCAAGCACTTTCCCCGGCTACAGACCACAAACAGTCATTTCCTTGATTACACAAAAGACTTCAAAATAACACACTCTCAGGAAACTCCACCAATCATAGCACAGCACTCAGGGAGGGGGCGGAGAAACTCCATAACTTAACTGGTTATTATGCACTTGCAGGGAAAGGATTACACATTGGCTATACACCAAATAAAGTCTTCAGTTAAAGGTATGTGTGCGTTTGTATACCCATGTTTACCCAAGTGTCCCACTGTGAGTAGAAGCAAATCTGTGGTGAGAATTATCTGACTATAGTGAAATGTGGAGGTGAAAGACAACACCTGTCCCGCAGTCCCTGGAGTTCCTCCTCCAGGTCCTCCTCCAGTCCCTGGAGTTTCTTTCCCCTCCCTGTTCAGTAATTCAGCCCTGCCCCAAAACGACACCGAGACTGAAAGGAGGGCCCTCAAATTCACCCAGACTGTGGCAAAATAGACCAGTGAAATACAAAGAGCTCGACTGTGTGCAGGTCCAGAAAAGTGGCAAGGAATGAGGCAAGGAAAAACGAGCATGAAGGTTAGGGTTAGGGTGACGTGAAGAAGCGTTCTGGCAGGACGCAGGAGCTCGGTGATCCCTGACTGATCTCCCAGCAGACTGCTCCTGCCCTCACGCTAGCTCAGGACAAATCACCAGTTCACCAGAGTACAGAAAAACACTCCTGCCAAACCTTATCAGACCTACTGGATGCTTCCAGGAAACTGTGCCTGGATTCTTTACTGAAAGATGAGGCTTAAGTGGTGGTGGGAGCCCTAATCTGGGCCAGGAAGAGAATTATATGGAAAGTTGAGAAGCCATGGTTTTTGACTGGTTGATGCTAGCCACAATTTAGTGATATTGGTAAAACTAAGTCATTAATAAAATTTGGATTTGTAGTTATTCATAAAACAGAGGTTATCAGAAAGGAAAAATGTCTAGCCAAAAAGAAAAAAAAAAAATTAAAAATCCACTCATTTACTGAAATTAAATCCAAAACCTGATTAAACAGGAAGCTTTTTCCCTTCATACCATAGATCAGCCACAATTATCTTACTCTCTAGCTTAAGCCACTGAATGTTGGTATTCAGCCAATAAGGGAAACGCATCAAGTTAATTATGAAGATTATTGAAACCATGATTAAAACATTCCACTGATGCAACGTCTCTCCAACACAAATGTTCTGTTGAAGACATTGATGCGCTGCAATTGCGCAAGGATACAAACTGAATTTGTGAAATCCATGAGTGTAGAGTGGAGTGTAATTGAAAATTATATATAAAGAAAAAAAATGCCCAAAATGTTTGTCAGTAGCATGCAACACACTGTTACATGAAATGACTGTGTGTGTGTGTGTGTGTGTGTGTGTGTGTGTGTGTGTACACAATATGAGAATATAATTAAGTCTCCACTGTTCACCATAATCCACAGACGAAAGAGGCTGTCATTTGCATCAAACATTTAATGCATATATCCCTGATATATCTACAGCCTGCTGAAGGAAGACAAACAAGGATGGAATATACAGAGAACTGATTGGCTTGATGTTTCTTATGTCTCACCAAATCACTGTAGTTAATAAGAGTAGCTTAAATTATTTGTTTTCTCACAGACCTACAAAAAAAAACCTGTCATTTTAACCAATATATACTTATTCATATTTATCTCATTTATCCGTGTCTTTCTATGAATCTTCTATTAGTTGTCTAGATCTTTCTAAGATACTATTAGTTTTCCCATCCCAACACACATCGCTACATTTTTCTAGAATTAAACTAATAGGTTCAAAAACATTCCAACTACACCCTGCCCCCCCCCCCCACAATATTTTGGTATCAACAATCTTTATCCAACAAAGTTCTGTTGACATTTGTAAAATATATTCCATTTCCATATATATTAGTACAGACAAGACTAATATATGCTATATTAATCAAACCATTCATATCTTTTACACACAAATGAAAACCAGCTACTGACATTTCTTGAAGCCAAATCAAAATGGAGAAAGTGTGAGGGAAGACAACTGATGGTTCCCCATGGATTGTTCACACAAGGTTGTTCCACCCGTTATGTTCCAGCTCTCTACACGTCACACGACTCCCTAAACGAACTTGGAGTGACTTTTGGTAGATCTTACATCTGGTCTTCCATGAGGGATTATATCAGTTTCTGTTAGGGATATAAAGTGTGAACGTCTCACAAAAGATCAACGATAAACTAATGAGTCACAAAACCACGGTGATCACGATACAATATGGTAGAGGAATATGTTGCAATAGAAGCAGTACAGAGTCGTGTCTGTGTTTATATTTGAACTTCTCTGTGCGTTTCGTATTGGTAATGCAGCTGTGACCTGATGGGTTAGAAGTTCCTGTCCGCTCTGCCTGGGAGAAGGTGGGGGGCGGGGCTTTCATCTGCCCAGGGGTTCGGCTGTCTCACACCCCTATGCTGTCGTACATTTCTGCAGGGTTGTGGAGACATGGCAGCCCTCAGCTGAACTGCTCTGGCAGGCCGAGTTCCAACGTGGCAGACACACCCACTCTGGGCGGGGCCTCCAGTTGTGGGCCGGCAAAAGGCAGAGGCATCGGCTATCAAAGCTGGAGGATGTGGGGAAAGGAGGGAAAGACGAGAGAGAGGGATAGAGGGAGGGAGGGAAGCATAGACAAACAACGGCATCTGGCCTTTCCTGCACAAACAAGCAGAAGCCTTCAAGGCGAGTAAACGGCCGAGCAGTAGAGCAGAGGAGACTCGTGTGGACAAATCACCAGCTTCGCTTCCTCCAGATGCTGCCTAGCAAACTACTTTGCCTGCATCTTCAGTGTGTCATGGATCCCAAACTCCATAAATGCTGCTTTTTGTAGAAAAGAGAACCTGAAGGGCAAGTCTGGGAGTGAACTTTCATGTTCACCTCAGTGCGATATGGAGAAAGTGTGAAGTAAACTGGCAGCATAACTTCAGACAAACATGTAAACAAGTCATGCTCATTGTCTCGTTTCTTCTTATTTTTAGAATGTGTCGTACATGCAGGACACTAAGCAGGCATTCAAAACAAATGACAAACAGAAAAAAAAAAATCTCTGGATGGAGATTCAAAACACAGGAACAGACCCTAGGCGTTAGAGCAAACCCACATCCTCAGCACGACTGTGCAATGCCTCCTAGGCAGAGGCAGGATTAAGCAGAGAGGCCAGTGTCAAGCCTGACAGGCACTGCAACAGGAAATTACATGAAATTGGAAATCCAAAAAGAGGAACGATAGGCCCCGTTCTCAACTCAAGAACATTTGAGAAAAATAGCCTGTTATTGTAACACAAAGACTTCTGTATTTATGATGATGCATTTCTGGGTTTAGGAGGTGAATTCCTTTTATGGGTCATCAGAAGATCTGAAGGAGAATAATCTCTCAAATCTCAAGGCTCAGTTCTCAGAACTGATTTGAAGTTTCTGAAACAAGTGCTTCAGTACATCCCAAGAACACACCACTCACACACCATTGAAATTGCAGTTCTTTTTCTGACCCATAAAGCTAATCAAAAGATTATTAGTTATGTGACCCCCCCCCCCCACACACACGCAGATGTTGGTGATCTGATTGGAGAGACCACACATTAAACATCTCATTCACCACGTTTCCATCGAAGGCTTTTCACCATGTTTTGCTTTTTAGCAGCTGAATGTTCTTAACCGATGTGCTCAAGTTGAATTCCTACTCAACATTCAGACAACACTCCCAAAGGTGAGCAAACTTGAGACTGCACTCTCGACAGAGTGCACCTCCATAGTTCACTGCACCATTTCCAAAACCACAAAAAAAGTTTCCATCGTTGGACTAGACGGACACACACACACACACACACTCCTGAGGTCAGTAGCTTTTGTGCTCAGTGTTAGTGACTGTTCCCGAGGTCCACTCTGTGCAGTGCAGATTCTGAAACATTCTATTCATGTTCGTAACGATCTGTATTTGAAGAACATATCTAAAACACTATTTGAGCAGTATTCAAATATTGCCAAATATGTGCAGTGATAATTCAGATGGTCCTCCCTAAAAGAGAGGCAATACATGGAAATACAATCGATAAAATAGATGGTGGATTTGCATTGCACCGCTAACTGACAATACAGCACACTGTTGGACATTTATATCGGACGTCACCATGAACTTCCACAAAAACCTGCTTCATCCCTTTTATTTTGTTAAGGAGCATCAGCCTGCATTAAGCCACAGTTGCACACTTTTTCCAGAGAGTACCTGCAGGTCAAATTCCCCTCATACTGGCATTCCAAAGCCCAACCCGACGCAGAAAGCCAGCAGGCGAAAGGACTCCACCTGGGCCGCGTCTTAGCCGACGTGAGACGGGAGTGAGGCGGAGCCTCGGCAGGATCACTGGCAGGGTGGGCAATATGCAGGTCGCATGTCACGTTAGATAAGGACCCACCAGCCCAGCACACACTGCTGTCTGCCATCAGAACCTGTATTTAGTGTCCTCGCTAAAGATATTATAAATGTACAGTATGTTCAAACCCACTACGATGGAGAGTAACACCACAAGTTTAACTAGATGGAGAGTAACACCACAAGTTTAACTAGATGTAAAGCGCCTCCATCACTAGCAGAACGTAATATGGATCATATTGTTTCAAATTTGTAAATGTAATAATGAACATCACCATGGTGATTTTAATCATTAATCTGTGCTATACATGATCAAATAAAACTAAAGTCACACCAGATATTACATAGGCACACACACACACACACACACACACACACACACACACACACACACACACACACACACACACACACACACACACACACGTCTCTATGACAACCAAGAGTTTCTATGGTTATAGACAGATACTGAAAATCAACAGAGACTGAGTCACTTCCTCTTATATTCACAGTGCGTGTGCGTGTGTGCGCGCATGAGTGTGTGTGTGGTGTGTGAGGGAAAGATTGCACATTGAGACATGAGTGTGCGTCGACACGACAGCTTTTCCCATGGGCCTTTGCAGCTGCAGCCTCCAGATGCTCCAGAGGTGGGGGGACAGGGGTAATACACAACACCAAGGGCAGACTGTACAGGGTCTCTGATGCATTGACTCAGAGTCACCCAATAAAGAATATACTGATAGTATGGGCTAATGTCAACACAGCTTGTTCATTTCATATACAAACTGTATATGAACAGGAAACATCAGCACATTACAAGCAAAGCCAGTAATCGACTGTGTTAGGAAAGAGAAAGAGGATCCCCACCCACCCCCACGATGCAAAAGAGAAAGAGACGTGACCTCCCACTGAATTAACGTGTCCCGAGACGTGACCTCCCACTGAATTAACGTGTCCCGAGACGTGACCTCCCACTGAATTAACGTGTCCCGAGACGTGACC
>JAOXYF010000020.1:5914783-5981073 GCA_028565775.1 Sternarchorhynchus goeldii | reverse complement strand
TTGTTTTAACTGGACTCTGCATGCACGTGTTGAGGACCAGGAGTGGTCAGTGTTCTGTGGGTGTGGCCTGCGGGGCGCAAAAATATATAAGAACCCAGCACTGTGTTCGAAGGTTGATGGGAAGAAATAAGTAAGATTGAGAGATAATGAATCCTGATCTCTCCCACATAACACAGCTGCATCTCATTTGAAAACTGACTTCAAAGGCAAATGTGTTGATTTACCCACAATGCACAAAGACAAACAGTCTATCACACTGTCTCTGGGAATTCCTGTCTTATGCATGGCAGTTAGATAAACAGAACACTAATTGTGAGAGCTTAAAAATCAAAGCTCCTTTGCGTCCTAGAAAGTTTAGGGATTTTGGTTAAGGAAAGTCTTAAACAAACAAAACACATCTGTGAACCAGATACAAAGATAGCTTCTGTCAATCTGATTGTTTCTGAGGTTAATGTAGGGGACACTAAATATACACTTACCGGTTGGACAGGACTTGTATTTATAGCCTTCGCAGTAGTATATTTACTAACACAAGATTTCTACTAGCCTGAATGGTTAATTTATACTTGGGTTTGCACTTTAAACCTTTTTTTCACTGTAATACTCTACGTACCCTGCTTTGGCACCTGGTGTCTTCTGTTTTCTCTCCGTACAGCATTCAACATTAGTGGAATTCAAGGGAAGGAAAAGCTGGACAGGAAGATATTTTGAGCACAGGAAAGTCACTCAGCCCACATCTATTCGTTTATATGAAAGGCATTTGCTGTAGAGGACAAGAATGATGAAGTTCTTAACCACATTGATATGTTTAGTAGTTCTAATAAAAAAAGGATTGGTGAATTTGTGTGAAAATGACCGGGAATGTGATGATCATGGTGACAGTAATGAACTGATCTGGTATGGTGAACTTGCTGGAAAGTTTCTCAAGGGCATAGTTTCATGGAATAATTGGAACAATATGAGTCATGCAGTGAACAGTGTTACAGAGTTGGCAGTGATGTTTTATCTTTAGCCAAAAAGGTGCAAACAGAGTAAAATCAAAGCCATTGTTTCCTCTGCCGCATCCAACAGCAGCCCAATAAAAATCAATTTACCAGTTATTGTTTGTAAATGAAATTTAAGATCTACCTTTGCATCATGGCCAAACATTTGGCATAAGTAAACCTGCCTGCAGTAATGGGTGACATTATATTGCTTCTAGTCCATTCTCATATTATTGTAGGGTTTTTTTTAGTAATGATTGTTTGTAAAGGGCAGATGCTGTAGGACAAGCTGACTTTAACTCCACTGAGAAGGTCAGTAAAAACAATGCAGTTGCAGAACCTGAGTTGTTCTACAAACTGACCAAATGATAAATTACATGGTGTTATGTGTGTGGTGTTAAAATAGTCTTATCAAAAACCTAGGATGGAAGACACTCATCATACTTTAACTGTGATAAACAGTTTGCAATTCTTGCATTTTTGTGAACAACCTTTGCAATTGTGCATAATTATATTGTTTACATGCAGCTTCTGTGACAGATTAAAAACCAAAACCTTTAACCAAAAGATTATTCCGGCATAAAGTAAAGGCATTAAAAACCTTTATTCTTAGAAATATTGTTGTTTTAAGAGGCACAGCAAAAAATCTTTTCACATCAACAACCAGCAACTTTGCGGAATGAGTCATATCTGGCGTCTCTCTTACGCATGAACGAAATGAATGGCAAAGGTGGAGCAAAAGAAGTCATTGGCGCGTGTCTCACGTATATCGTCGAAGCAGATATAAAGTGATGGGATCACTGAAAGCACATAAAAACAAATCTATGAGCGAGGGGTGCGTTCTTTCATCGATGCTTACAATTGCGCAGAAGACCATGGAGAGTTCCAGACTGTGGACAAGAGCGCTGGCTTGCGCTGTGTTGCTGTCCTTCGTCTCGGGTGCTGAAATTTATGATCTAGATAATGAACTGGACTTGGATACGAGAGCCCTAAGAGACTTCTATCCCAAGGACCCAAACTTAACCACCGAAAAACAGCTTGTAAGTACTATTATGTTATGTAGAAAGTACAACATCTCGTAAATTCTACTCATTTACTGAACTCCTCAGTATGTTTGGTATAATCGATATCTCAGCTCGCTATCTCGTTTTGTATTTCTGCGTCATACAGCTCGGTGCTCTGCATGAAGTTTTGGAAAAGCTGCAGACTAAACGAATCTCACTTTGGGAGAAGAAGTTTGGGCGTGTTCCCGTGGTAAGTAAGCCATTACTGGGTCATTTAGATAAAGGCATTTGGGCTGTATAAGTAGTTTAAAGGTTTTTCTTTCTAAATGTAATGAGACCGTACCTTTTTCATTACAGAAAATTACTAGATATTGATCTTCTCAATGCCGTTATTTAGTCCAATAATAAATATCTCGAATATTGTACATGATTGAGGTTATGATATGCTAATATAGAATGATAAACAACTAATACTAATGGTCATGTAACAATAACTTGCTTTGTTCCAAATTTTCTTCCAGTGCGACGTTGGTGCGCAGTGTGCCGTCAGAAAAGGAGCGAGGATTGGCAAAATGTGCGACTGTCCACGCGGATCATTCTGTAATTTCTTTTTGCTCAAGTGCTTGTAATTACGAATATTGGCTGAAAGTATAACATATTGAACTTATGTTCAACAATAACATATTTATACGCCGTGTTCTATTTTTATGACACATTAAGATTGTGTTGTCATGAACTGTTGAACCTGAAAGACTGTCAGATTGCTTACTGCTGTACTGTACATGAAATTACAGCCAAATAAACCGTGCTGAATATTGTTTTCTAATGCAGCCTGCGTGGTCCCTATTTTGTAGAAGAGTTCTGACGTTCTGATTTATTAGAAATGACACATTTTTATCTGTCACCATATTAAATCAGTTACTAAATACTTAAAAATTACGAGCATTGTAGCTGGGGATATACGGCTGTTAAAACGATCTGATGTCACTTATTTGCAAATAATTATCCAGAATTTTACCGTATTCTAGTAAAGTTACATGTCATTATTGAGCTTCACACGAATAACAGATATAGAAGTTGCAAGTATAGATTTAGATTTAACCTTAATGAAAAACTCCTTTTGGCTAAACCGGCTTTATCATGTTGCGGGGAGCAACTGATTGAACAAATGCGCAGTCTCACAGTGTACAAGCATATAAGCGGCTCTGACAGTGAACGACACTGTCAAGACATCTGGAAAACTCTGATGTGATACATCAAGCCTTCACCCTTCAGGAAGAGTAGAACAAATGGTTGATACCAATGGTTAATTTTCTCTGTGCTACAGCCTGTTGTCAGTCGTCTCTTTGCCGTTTTTGAGGGAGTGACACAATTAGGGGAAACACCTAGCTGTCGTCTGGGGTTTCAGTTTTATCTGATATAAAAATACTCAAATCTGGGATATTTTGTTTTCAAATGGTGTCTGACTCATAGTAGAGGGGGAAACAAATGGAACAAAATGTTCACACAGTTTGAGATGAGATGTACCTCCAGGGCAGGCCATTTACAGTGGCCCAAATGCAACCAGGCTTCGGAACACATGTGTAAATCACCTGATCTGTCAATCAAGCCAGCTATCCAACTGCATGCTTTTACTCTAGTTTAGTCTCATTTACGGTTATTAATATTTAACAAACCACCAGCTGAAGAACAAATGTGCATGCCTGTATTAAATCAAGCCACACTAGTACTGAAAATCCATTTAAATGCTTGAAAATGTTTTATCCCTATATGCAAAGACTTAGTCATGCTATTTTTATAATAAACATCCAACAATCGCTGGTGCCAGCAGTGGCAATAAAACTGAAAGAGGAGAAGAAGTGTGACTAAGAATTCAAAATGCCACACTGACTAATTAAACTAACACCTTGCAGATGGCAGCTTAAGGTGACATCCGGGTCAAAATGGGAGTTGTAACAGCGGTGCCTTTCACATCAATGAAACTTCCCATTCCATTAAAAATGAGTCACAGATGGATTCAAACATTCAAAGGGGATGTTTTTACTCTTCAGGATGTGGTTGCTCTAAGTCTCTTTATGCAACCTATCTGCTCAGCAGTAGGTCAGCCCTCCTAAACAGTTATTCAAAAACCGGTTTACTAGCTTAGCTGCACCAGTGCCATGCAATGTTACTTTACTGAACATCAAGTATGATGTCACTGCTCTCCTACAATTTCAAATCGCCATCATTCATCTAGGGGTGAGGTGGGGCAGGGTTGCGCGAAGGTTGAAATTTTACTTTTATTTATTGCAATAAACGATGCAATATCAGTGTTCAAAAGGCATATGAAATACTCATAAAAACTTTAGAAATCAATTCTAAATAAAGAACTGATCTTAGAACTCTTTGCTTCTTTAAAATGACACCAGCCCTTCTCAAATACACAGAGTTTATTTTGGTAAAAATATAGACACCTCGTTACCTTCACCAAAAGCTTGCACCCTTTGATGCATTGATATCAGTCTGATTCAACAAAAAGTACTGAGATCTATAGTAGGAAAAATAAAACTAAATGAATGTAATAAATTACTAAAAGAGACTCAGAGTGAAAGAAAAACTGAAATAGCTGATGTCTTTTTACAAGAAAAACTAAATCAAGTAATGATTTTTGCATTGTAATGAACAGTGGATCTCCTTAGTTCTATGAGCTTGTGTCTGATACAAACGTGCAGAAAAACCGAATACCAAAAAACCTATTACTGAAATATTGAGAAAATATTCCAGCCAACATTCAATAACTCAACTGTTCAATAATTAAAACATTTAAATTAACATCTCAAAGAAAAGAAGCTGCAGAAACAGTATGAGTCACATATCAATAACAGTACAAAACTAAAAAAGCAAGCAAAGAACATGTGTTGACAAACTGTTGAATTAACAAGTATATGAAATCAATTACAATCAGGCTCCAAGTGCTCTGAAGTGTAGAGCCTATCACAGTGATTCATGTCTGATCCTTCAAAATCAAATACACTTAGATAAAGATATATAATATCTTTAAAGGGCAATTAAATAACTTTAAACCTTTGTTTTTGATGTACATGTATAGAGCACATCAGCACTTGTGAAGGACCATACAAATCTGTTCATCTTTATAAACAAGATCAGTATTATAAGAGTTACATTATTTTACTTATATTTTTAGACTGACATGGACTTGGAATATTTAAGAATCAGCACTTGTCAGTTGTGGTTTGTTTCTTTGCCAGATGTAATACTTAGCTAACAGATACAGCAAATTATATTCTAGTTACATAAAAAATTTTATATTACAAGACAGCAGCCTTTCAACCATCTACAGCAGTCAACCTTATACGCTACACCTAAACACAAAGGACTACTTGCATTTACAGATAACGGCTTATGCCATTACTGGTTGCATGGAGAACGCTCCACTTTTAAAATGTATCAAGCTGTGTGAAACATTTTGGAGCAATGAAGAATGCTTACTGCTTATTACTGTATAAAATGCTTTAGACACCTTAAGAAAAGACATTTCTTTTTAATCTCATTCTTTTCTTCAACAAACCTACAATATGTAATATATAATAAGTAACGTCACCTCACATAACTGCAAATGATGTGTAAAAAACAAACAAACAAAAACACTTGGAACTGCAACATTGGGCTCCACCATATTATGGCTGCGAATCAAATGTAGGAGTTACACTGGCACTGCAGAGAGGAGGGCGTTTATTGGTCGGCCTGAAAAGGATAACTCAAAGCAGGGGGTAAAATGGAACTTCTGGGCTGCTCATCCAGCAGCACCAGGTCCTCCACGTCTTGTCCCCGAAACCTTCGACGTGAGACCTTCACCGTCACTTTCCGCCCCTGGAATATTTTGAGGGCCTCCTTTGAGGCCATGGCCCGGGCGCCACTCTCGTCACGGCCGTAGCCCGTGCCCATGTAGACTGTGTGGCAGCGCAGTTCACAAACCTGGCCCTCCTTCTGGGCGCAGCCGGCAGGCAGGTCGGGAATGTCTTTGAGCGGTATGAATACGCAGGCCAGGCTGGCCTTGCACGACTCCACGCAGGAGCGCAAGATCTCAAAATGGTCCAGGTTGGGTCCAAAACCTCCTGCAGGCACCAGCTTCCAGGCCACAGCTTTGTAAAGGCGGTTGAAGAAGGGCTGATGCTCTGCAGCGGCCCCTGCTGGTGGGCCTGATTTGACAAATGTAGCAGCTGGACGTACAGTATTACGTTCTCCACCCTTACTGTCACCATCATTATGGCCCATTTTGTTTTTCTTAGCAAAGCTCTCATTGCCTATACCTGTGAATAATATTTAAAAAGGAGTGAAAAGGTTATCACATGTAATCAGTAATTGGAAATGTTGCTATGATCATAACTTAATATTCAAGCATCTGTTACCATAACTAAATTTCCTAACTCACCTGATGTAGAAGGCCTCTTCCCCTTTCCCAAGATCTCATCTCTTGTCTTTCGAACGGGAGCGTCATTTACAGTCATCCCTTCTGCCATCTCGTACACTTTGTCCATCACAGGCTGGGGATATCTACAACAAACCAAAAAACATTAGCTCACTGCATTGCTGACTGCTGGAAAAAAAAAAAAACATGTTAACCAAAGGTCAAGGTAGAGCGCTTACCGGCAGCCTAAGAAAACATGATTGGACCAAACCTTGGATAGAGAGAGAAGCCTGTCCAGACTAGGACTCTGCTTCCCTGGCTGGATAGTAGGAAAGACCTCCAGATTGCGCAGGACAAACTCTCTTCTGGCATACCACTGTTTATTTGTCTCACAGTATTCTTTCAAAGATTCCACCCATTGTGCCAGGTGTGGATTTTGAGTAAGGAACTCGGAAACAACATCGCTTCCACTCCCCTCCGCCATCACTGAAATAAAACAGCACAACAAAACATTAGACGATCTACTGTATGTGTGTGCAGGACACATGTATATTTTCAAACTAGCCCAGCACACAATTTATTTTAGCTGTGAAAAAGCAACGTTGAAGACATCAGCTAATTCAACTAATAACAATAAGATAGTCATGCTATTGTTAGTTAACTTCCCCTAATTTGATACGTTAGGTAATTTTTAACACGGTCAGTGCAATGTCAGTATCGTAGAACACAGCGAACAAACAACAATCACAGTTAGCTAGCTAGCTGGCTGGCTATCACATAGCTAACTATCTAGCTAGAGCTATCCTACGTAATCACTGACTTCTATAGATTATAGTTTATGTCCTTTTAATATTATAATATAGCAAATTATTAGAAATTAACATTCTGTTAGTATGTTAACTAGCTAGCTGACATATCTAATCGACGTTAGACAACAACAACTTACGTGTTTACCAATGCGTACTAGAACTCCAAATGTTAGCTAGCTAGCTAACTAAGTAGCTAGCCATATAAAGCTAACTTATCTAGCTACAAAGTTAACGTTACGGATTTTATACTGCTCTTAAACGAACAAGGTTAAATAATAACACTAACAAATGCAACACTAGCGATACAGTGGAGATATAAATCACGAAACGCAACAAGTAAAGTGTAAACCTTTATAGATTCCACATAACCACCGAACTCCAGGACCGTCACATACACCAACAAAATATTGGCCAGGTTACTGCCCTGTCCGTTGCGAGGTCCCTGCGTCATAAAAAGGCGACTGTACAATTGGCGCTGTTTCTATTAACTAGCTCGGTTAGCTAAATAGCTAGCAACACAAGTTACCTAGTAACACTTCAGCAGACGTTAGCCTGTTCCTAAATGGTACTGTTTATTGAATAAATACTGAACCTGTCAAGGTTACCGTGACGATGATTCACGAGCTGCTGCTTGCTTTAAGTGGTTACCCTGGTACCATATTCACATGGAATAAACGGAATGGCTTACAGGTATTATTTTAGAGCATATTTTTTTCTAGCTAGCTAGTTAGTTAGGCATCCAGTGTGGTGTTCATTGATATGGCTAGTTAGCTATCTAACACTGTATTCCATTAGTTAATGTGCATCTGTATCTTATAAATCAATATAAAGCGCTTGCATTTGTTAGAAATTAATTAACTGTGGTAATCAACCGTTCTGTTTCATTATAACAGTCGACATACATTGTTTTGTGTATAATGAAAATGCATTTTGCTGTCTAAGCTCGTTAAACTGAGCGAGTTAGTGATACTTGTTACAGGTATCCCAGGATCTGCCCTTTCTACATCCAAGTGAAACCAGTGTTCTGAATCGGCTGTGTAAAATGGGCACCGATTATGTGCGTTTCACTGAGTTCATAGAGCAACACACGGGTCATGTCCACCAACAAGTAAGTGTCGTTTTATTCTAAAATAATGTATTCTAAAAAATATGTCGATATTTTTTACTCGTTAGCACTTTCTTTGTAGTACTCGTTTGTTAGTTTGTCTCTGTTATCCCCCAGGAGCACTATTCGAGCCAGCCGAGCCAGACTGGACTGCATGGGATATACCTGCGGGCTTTTTGTACCGGCCTGCATTCCATGTTACAGCCCTACCGACAAGCCTTACTCGACCTTGAACAAGAGGTTTCACACACATTTATTATTTTCATTATAATTAATTCATTTATAGTCATTTGGCAGTACTATTTCATTCAAGACTGATGTTCACTCTCTCTAAATTTTATTTTCAGTTTCTCTGTGATCCACATCTCTCCATTTCCCATGTAAATTACAAACTGGAGCAGGTAGTGGAAATTCCATTCAGAAAATCCATTTGAATATGTTGTTCTGAGTAACCATGGCTGATGGATGTCCCATTTTCCCTGTTGATCAGTTTCAGTTACTCTTCCCATCTGTGATGGTTGTTGTAGAGACCATCAAATCTCAAAAGGTAAGTGGATTAGTGGTTCCTGCAGATTGGCAATTAATTAGCAAAACAAATGAAAGCAAACCAAAAGAACAGTAATAGTTTCTATATGTTATGGACAGATTCATGGCTGCCAGATTCTGGAGACTGTTTACAAGCACAGCTGTGGCGGACTACCACCTGTTCGGATGGCCTTAGAAAAGTAAGTTCAGATCCGATACAGTGTCTTACAGTGTTCATCAAATATCACTACATGCTGCAAGCAGGAGCAATATTTAATGATGGTGTATGATTTTCGATAGTATGATAATGTATTAAGTCCTTCAGGGATTTCAGTACAAAACTGCTCACAAGATATTCTGCTGCACTCCACGCCGGTGGAACGCTGCTTGCCCGCTGGTGCGGCGCGATTTACTCACACAGGATTCTAGCGGTGTGTCACGGGGTCATGTACAAGCAGCTGGCAGCGTGGATGCTGCACGGCCTGCTCCTGGACCAGAGCGAGGAGTTCTTCGTGAGGCAGGGCCCCAGCGCAGGAGGAGCTGCGGCCGCACAGGAAGAGGAGGACGAGGACCTGGGCATCGGGGGCCTAAGTGGGAAACAGCTCAGAGAGCTGCAAGACTTGGTGAGGAACAGAGTCTGACGACTCCCACTCTTCTTTAATTTACATATGAATGTTAGTCATTTTAATGTCCTTTTTTGTGTGTGTGTTATGTGTGACGTGCATGAGTCGTTAATCTCAGATATTAGCATATCTTTATAAAGTGTGCAGGAAATGGAGATTGACTGCAATTGTGGATATTGTTGGTGAAAATGAGCATAACAAGAACTACTGCAATTAATTACATTGTAATTATTGTAATTCATTACTGGTTGGCTCGTTGGGATTAGATAATGTGTCTATCTCTCTCTCTCTCTTTCTCCCCCTCCCTTGTGTGTGTGTGTGTGTTTATGTATAGAGGCTGATTGAGGAGGAGAACATGCTGGCTCCGTCCCTGCAGCAGTTCTCCTTGCGCGTTGAGATGCTCCCCTCATACATTCCTGTCCGAGTAGCTGAAAAAATCCTTTTTGTTGGCGAGTCGGTGCAAATGTTTGAGAACCACAATCACAGTCCATCCAGAGCTGGTATGGTAACAGTAGGGGGGGTGTACATACATGCGCACGCACACACACCACTCACTATATATATATCTATGTATATATAGTGTATGTGTATATGTGTGTGTGTGTGTAATATATATATATATATATATATATATATATATACATACACACACACACACACTCAGACACTAAGGAATGGTTAACACGTTTCCTAAGGAAGTCATAGATGATGCCTTTGCTCGTGTTTTACCTGTTCAGAGAGCGGATGCACTGACCAACAAACAGTCTACTGTGAAGACTACAATAATTCCATTTGTGCTGACTTAACCTACAAATAAAACAGTAGCTAAAATTGTACTAAAGTAGTTAATATTGTAAAACACTTCAGAGTCCTCCCGGATGATGCAGAGACTACATCTCTTTTTAATGAGCCTCCACTAATCTCTTAACCTCAAAGACATGCTCATCAAGAGTGAGATAAATGACTATTCAAAGAATAACTGGTACTGTAGCCTGCAGCTGCTGTAGATGTGCAGCATGTACATTTATTAACACGGACACTAAAATAACTGGTGCAAAAGGATCAATTGTAATCAACAAATTCCTCCTCATGCATCACTGCAAGAGTTGTCTACTGCATTATGTGCAAAAGATGTAATCAGCTTTACACTGGATGAACTAAAAAAGCTAAACTTGCTGACTGGTTTGTGAACAACTTTGGACCATCAGAATTAAGAATTTGTTTCCATCCGCAAGGCATTTACACAAATGGGAATTAATGACATCTGTTTGCAAGTCTAGTTGTTGCTATGGCAGCCATGAAATTAGAAAACTCAAACCAAAATAACTGATCCATACTCTTGGAATTTTAAAACATCATGGAAAGAATGTTATGATTTCAACATCAACTGTTTAAAAAAAAAATTGGTTATTTCTTTTCAAATTCCTAAGCGCTTTGCAACGGCTGATGAAGGATTTGTGTCCAAAACGTCCCGTTTTTCTGTCTTTGTGTACTTTGCTATATTTTAAATATCTCCTCTATGCGCTTGAACGTGGAGTCCTCTGTGTTCTCCCCCAAATGCAGGTTCTATACTGAAACACCAGGAGGACACGTTTGCTGCAGAGCTTCACAGACTCAAACAGCAGCCGCTTTTCAGTCTTGTGGACTTTGAGAATGTAATAGACGGCATCCGCAGTACAGTGGCTGAGGTTAGTGATGAGGCATCGCGTGTGACGTGCTGGAACAGAATCCACAAGCGTTCAGTGCCCTGATGTAGTTTCCTCATTCTCTCCTAGCATCTTTGGACCTTGATGGTTGAGGAATCGGACCTTCTGGGACAGCTTAAGGCAAACAAATGGCTGGTTTATACGTGTAACTCAACGGTTCTAAAAATTATTGTTTTATTAAGTGATTTTTTCCCTGTAGATCATAAAGGATTTTTATTTGCTGGGACGTGGTGAACTGTACCAGGCTTTCATCGACCTCGCCCAGCATATGCTTAAGACTCCTCCGTCGGCTGTGACGGAGCACGGTATTCAGCTGTCATGTTTGTAACCCACAAGCTCGTTCTGATACGTTAGCAGTAATTGCCCAACTCGCTACTCACTTTTTTGTTTTTGCAGATGTCAATGTGGCTTTTCAGCAGGCTGCTCACAAAGTCCTGCTTGATGATGACAACCTGTTACCCTTATTACATCTCACCATTGATTATCAAGGGAAAGACGTCAAAGGTATTAACTGCTGAATCTGACTCCGCCACCTCATTATCAGCATAATTGGTACCACATAACAAAGATTTGTGTTCATTTAGCTCCTTCAGATGTTTATTTCAGATGTTTTAGAGATGCTCACACGCAGAAGCTTCAGCAGAACCTGTGTTTACATGAGTCATGAGCTAAGAACAAGAGCCCCATGAAAACCTTGCAGCTGACATTTATTTCTGAGATGTCAAAAGAAAGGCACACAGCGCCACTTAGTGGCGACAATGAGAATTCTATACATATATACGTATGGGAGTTAAAATTGTAGTCGTGTGTGTGTGTGTGTGTGTGTGTGTGTATAATTTATTTATATATGTAGTATAATGTGTAGTATATCTATACTGTATACGTCAAAGTGGCAGAAAACGTTTTTTTCTTTTCATATTCTAGCGTGAATATTCTGTAATCTATGGATTGATTTAATCTAGCCATGACACTCTATTAGCAAGTGTGTTACTTATTTAAAGAAATGAAATATAAAAAAAAACTGGAAAGGAAAATAGACTCTAGTCGTACCAGCCCAGGATTCATGGGTGGAGGAAACCTGTGGAACTGTGAACCTGACTGCTGTGGTGAGCCTTTTCTACCCACCTGACAGCATGCTTGTTCTTCTAGAGGCTGCCGGGAGTCGCGAGGGCACCACGCCTCCACAGGACTCCTCCCCTCGCGAGGCTCCGCCCACAGGCTGGGCCGCGCTGGGACTCACCTACAAGGTGCAATGGCCCCTGCACATCCTGTTCACTCCTGCAGTTTTGGAAAAGTAAGCTGAGTGGACGCACCTTTAGGGCAGCCCGCGTTCAGGGCTGGAGCTCTGCTGTGCTGTTGTTTAGTTGTAATACGGCTGGCTACAATATTCAGATGCTACTGCAGACTTCAGCTTCATCCATCTTGGATCAAACGTGTTGTATTAGAATTAGAACTAAACCACAGCACATCCATGGGCAGTGGGTACCCCCATAATTCATTGCACTGGACGGCTAATTTTCAGACTTTTAAGCAAGGACGCTCTAACCTTGAACCTGCAACCTGTTCCTCTTCAGGTATAACGTTGTGTTCCGGTACCTGCTGAGCGTCCGTCGAGTTCAGTCGGAGCTGCAGCACTGCTGGGCCCTGCAGATGCAGCGCAAACACTTGAAATCGAACAAAACCGATGCAGTCAAATGGAGACTCCGCAACCACATGGCCTTCCTGGTAGACAACCTGCAGTACTACCTGCAGGTACCAGGACTCGCCTTAAAACGGGTTTGAAAATGGCGCGCGTCCTGGATGTAGCGTGCGCGCTCACCCCGGCGCGTCCTGGATGTAGCGTGCGCGCTCACCCCGGCGCGTCCTGGATGTAGCGTCCGCGCTCACCACGTGGCGTCCTGGATGTAGCGTCCGCGCTCACCCCGGCGCGTCCTGGATGTAGCGTCCGCGCTCACCCCGGCGCGTCCTGGATGTAGCGTCCGCGCTCACCACGGCGCGTCCTGGATGTAGCGTCCGCGCTCACCACGGCGCGTCCTGGATGTAGCGTCCGCGCTAACTCGCCTGCCCCATTGTTCTTCCCCTCAGGTGGATGTGCTCGAGTCCCAGTTTTCACAGCTGCTGCAGCAGATCCACTCGACGCGAGACTTTGAGAGCATACGGCTGGCTCACGACCACTTCCTCAGTAACCTTCTGGCACAGTCCTTTATCCTCCTCAAGCCAGTAAGTGTCTAACCTGGTGCCTTACTACAGACCTATTAACTCCACTGTCTGATATATACACACACATATTATATATGTATTATATTGTACATACATGAGAGAGATCTATCAATCTTTTTTTTTTGTAGGTGTTTCACTGTTTGAACGAGATTCTTGATCTCTGTCACAACTTCTGCTCCCTGGTGAGTCAGAACCTGGGCACGCTGGATGAGAGAGGAGCAGCACAGCTCGACATTATGGTGAAGGTAAGCCATGAGCGCCTACCGCCACATCTCCACTCCTGAACTACGGTTTTATTAACACGAACGATGCTCTGCTGTTTTAAACCGGCAGGGTTTCAGCCGCCAGTCGTTCCTCCTGTTTAAGATCCTGTCCAGTGTGCGAAACCACCAGATCAACTCTGACCTGGCGCAGCTGCTCCTGCGACTCGACTACAACAAGTACTACACCCAGTCGGGCGGCACTCTGGGCAGGTACGTGCTGGCAGCACGAAGACGCTGTGGTGTGTTCGGCTTGTTGATAACCGACAAAGAGCAACACCCTCTTTTGTTTCTCCCCCCCCCTACAGTTTTGGCCTCTGAGACCTGGATGTGGACAAGGTATCGTTGTGCAGCTTCAGGAGGAACAGAATGCAAATTCGAAGCAGATGTTTATGTAGATGTGATGTATGGATGTTGGCTCGTCTTCAGTGTATAACATTTCTCAAAGAGAACCACCATGCTAATGTAAACACTGCGTTTGTAAATATTATGTACTCGAAATAAAACTCGGAAAGAAAAGAAACGCACAGTTTATTACTTCATAAAAACAGCTTAAAACTGTACAGTAAAAGGCAGGCATGCACTAAACCAGCAGGACATTTAAAAGACAAGAGAACGGCCCAAGGGGTCATCTTAGGGCAAGCAGTCAGGCTGGTATTCAGGCTGGCTGTCGTAGGCCAAGCGTTCGCCACAGATCACGCTCTGAACCAACCATTCCAGTGACACCACCGGTGTGTCAGCAGCCGACTTCAACGCGTCCGGCGACCAGGCATGGGCCGAAACTACTGCCACGTCGAACCTCTCCGCTGGAACGTCTGTAAACCAGTGCAGAGGAACAATGATGAACTAAAAGAATCCTGATCAAACTGACCAGTTAAGATTTTTATAGCGACTTTAAAAGATACAGTGCATCATGGCTTCTGTTTGATAATCACGTTGAATGAGAGGGAACGCCCACCTGAACCGTTTGTTTTATGGTGATGGACCTTTGCAGCTCCACACATGGTAAGCAAAGAGGTCCAGAGATCAGCACGGGTCTCTGCAAACAGCAGAACCTTCAGCGCTTTGAAAGGGTTGCAACGCGCATGCCTGTAAAGGAAAACAATGCTTAGATCCTTCAAGTCAAAAGGGAAACAAACTTAACCTAAAGGTTTAAATGCACCAATGCACTTTACCAAACGTACTAAAACCAATAATAATAATAATAAATGTACTTCATTTATACCAGTAAAGCAATTTACCATTCAACGATGCGCCGGTCGGGCCCCAGTCCAGCCGGTAGCAGGTAATTCCGGTAGTTCATCAGCTTCTTCTCCTGACAGCAGTCCCTCACCCAGACCTGAGAGACGCAGGGAACTCCACCCGCCACACACAGCAGATACGTCCTGGTGCGGCAATGCTGGTCAGCGATGAGAAGGCTCTGATACGCTGCTTTACACTGAACCAACCACACCACAAAAAACAAAATAGCAATTCAGGAGAAGCCTCAAATGTTGTGTGAAAGTTTTACCGAAGTTTATATGAAAAAAAGCAGAAGCTCTCACCTGCTCTTCATTAAACTCCGGCAGGATCATTCCTCCGCCCTCCTCCAGCTGTCTCTGTGTGTACCTCTTGTTATATGGGGCCGTCGGCACGCAGTCTAATGACCAAAGCCAGGGGAAAATCGGTAAGCTTAGACCAGACAATGCCAGAGAAACGCCCTGCTGGAGCTTTTCTAACCCAACAATTACAAGAGAACACGGTCGGGCAGCTTCTCCTGCTTCTTCAGGGCACCTTCCCGTCTTATGACTTGTAAAATATCTGGTTGGAATCTTTTCTCTCCTCACCTTCCATGCCGTCCGTCTCGCTGGCCTCCCTGTCGTGCTCCGAGGACGAGGTGAGCATGAAGACGAAGCCCATGAAGAGGGAGGCGCTCTCAGGAAGAGGCCCGTGGGTGAGGAGCAGGTCGTTGGGATCGGCAGGCAGCTCCGCGCCACTCCCGGACGTGTTGCACCCGGCTGTTCGCGAACCTGGATGTGCGCAGGCAAACAGAAGTTACCAGGCAGCACTACACGGACTTCACCGCCCAGACGCTGTGCTTAAGAGCCAAAGTGGAACCATCACCATATGAAAGACAACCCACTGATGCCCAGTCTGTCCCAGTGCTCCCAAAAGCAATGAACATTCAGCAACATACCAACATCCATGACAGTAACTGTGGGACTGGGTCTGCATCTCATTGAGAGTCAAAGAAAAGCATCTCCATTCACACTTTTGAATTGTTTTTATCACCGATTCATGATGTACAATATTTTACAGTTGTTAAAACACCAAGATTATTTGACCTGCACAACAAATGGGGAGGTTAATAAAATTTTAAAAAGGTAACCTTAAAACCTTAAAATACATTTTAAAACGAATATTTTAAAACCATTTAAGATCACAGTTCATGTTACGACGTGTAAAAAAATGGCCAGTAAAATCAACGAAATCATGACGCAATCAACAAATCAGCAGCAGCTCTTAAAACATCCTGGCGACACACCGTCACCAATATCCATCCAGACAGACAGCGGCGCCCGTACCCCCTCTGGCCCCGCCCCCTCGCCGTCCTCTCTTCACAGGAGTCTTCTCCTCCTCTATGTAGCTCTCCTGTTTCCTCTTCCCTGGTGTTCTCGGGCTGTTCGCAGACCCACGGTTCGGGGTTCCGGGCCCGTTTCCGTTGCCACGGCGTCTGCGTTTCCCCTCGACCAGGTTGTCTGTAGAGAGAGAGAGAGAGAGAGAGTTCCAACTGCTCCTACACTAGCAGTCCGTTTGCAACAAAGTCATTGCCGTGTTCTGCCAGCACACACTGATGTAGCGCATGTCCTTCATGGAGTACCGCACCATGAAGCTTTCAGGACACTCACCGAGGCTGATGTCGGAGGCCATAACCGGGGGTGTAGGGGGCTCGTATGGGCCGAGGCCGTGCTGCTCCCTCAGACGGTTTCCCTGCTCCATGGTGAGGATGACTGCGGTCCTGCCATACCACGCCGTCTGGCCGTCCTTCACCACGCAGTACAGCAGCTCCGATCCTTGCCTTTTATGGCCCCTAACCACACCTGCACGCCAAGACGCGCGTAAGAGTCTGGATTCCAGCCTAATGACCACCATCTATACAGACAGGCTTCTATATGTAGCTGAACAACTAGACCAAGAAGGATTAACAACACGGAGCCGCCCTCCGCCCTCCACGGCCCTTCTCACCCGTGTTGAAGTACTCTTCCTCGGTCAGCGCGGTGACCTCTGCACCCACAGGGATGGGGTTACAGAGCAGGATGTCCCTCCCCTGCACCTCACACTCCTGGTTGTCATCAAAGAGCACCCGAAAGTGGCTCTCGCCCTGGTCCCGGGTGATGGTGCCCGAGTAGAAGTAGGAGTTGGAGGCCCACTTGGCCATCACCCGCAGACCCACGAAGCTGCTGGCTCCACTGCTGCTCTCTGGAGACGTGGCGCTCAGCGAGTCCGAGCGGCCAGGGGTGGAGGCGCGGCCCGTGGAGCGGGCAACCAGCTCCTCTTCGGAGGAAGATGCGGCGAGACCATGGACTCCGCCTCTCTGACCTCCACGGCCGCCTCTGAGAGAGGTCACGACAGATGAAGGTAAACAACGTCGCACGTTTACAGCCGTTAGTAAGGTTAGTAAGAATTTCTAGTGGAGTGTTTTCTATGGTACAGGAGAAAGATGTTGTTAACAGACTCGACAGATTCTTTGGATCAGAACCGGGTTTAACAGATTTTTTTTTGCCACAACTGCGAGGACCCTGCACCCAGAGCGCCCTCACCTGGACAAGGTGGCGCGCGAGGGGGGCCGTCCTCGCCTGGCATGACCACGGGGGCTGAGGGGGGCAGCGGCACCCGGAGAGCCCAGAATGCCCACAAACTCCGACCCTGCAACCATGCCGACCCTGGGCTGTGACCTGCCCCCTCTCCTGGGGCTGCAACACACACAGATGGGGGGGGGGCGATCAGAGCATGCGCCCAGGCAACCGATGCTCACCAGGGGGGGAGGGAATTGCTGGCCAGCAGTGGTTCTCATACAGCAGAAGTGGCAGGTGCAGAACAAAATAAAATGGATACTGACAAGTGCACACATGCACACAGATGGGTGGCAATTATGTCCCATTTAATACGTGTTATATTAACTTTCATATTACAGTAGTTTGTACCAAGGAAATTCTGTAGTTTTTCCATGTACAGTGCAATTTAGTTTCAATTCCCTACTATTAAAAGATGATTAAAATGTGGCTTTTTCACCTGCTCTGTGCATGTATACAACCCTCAGTACAGAGCAGTAGTAAATAGAAGGAACAGCTAGTGTTAGAGGTCGTGCTGAGGTCACGGGAAGGACCCGCCACAGATGTACCCGCCACAGATGTACAGAGGGGGATCCCACCTGCCAGACTTGGCCCCACGGGTGGCCGGCATGATGAAGTCTGCCGCCCTGCTGGGCCCCGGGCCTCCACTGCTGGTGCCACTGGAGCTGTGGTGAGAGGGGGCTTTGGACGACAGCGAGCTCACGTCTGCCAGGTCCCCAAGCGTCATGCTGCTCCCGGTGCGGGAGGGCGAGACGTCACTGTCCACAACGCAGCGCTCCACCACTGGCTCCTCAGACTCCTGGGGAGAGGGGTCAACGTACCGAATTCAAATTTGCCTGCAAGGAGGCTTTCGTCCACGTCTGTTGGTTATTTTGCATGCGCACACAGCAAACTAAGCTACACGTGGTTGGGTGAAAGGTTTGCCTGCAGTTCACGTGCTGACTGGTGGTGGGGAGGTCTTGCAGACACCGTCAAACACTGCGAAACCACGTGAGCTCTGAGCTCTGCTCCGAACGCTCACGCCGCTGGTAGAAGTCACAGTGGAGCACGTCGGCGAGGTCCCGCCCCCTCACCTCGACAACCTTGCGCTCTACCTCCCTGCCGTCCTCGTAGTACACGTCGGTGATGATGCGAGTGACCGTGGTGCGCACTTCCTGCACGGTGCGGACGTGTCTGCGGTGGGAGGGCCCAGGGTGAGAGTGTGGTGGAGTGACTGGCTCATCCTGTATGACGGGCAGGAGGAGGAGGAGGAGGAGTGTTAATGGCATAGCACTGAGCATCCTGAAGTACTAACTAATTACTAAGTACTAATTTCGTTAAGTAATTTGAGGATTAAAATCTCTTACCCTCCCTGACAGCTGTGGACCAGAGACGTCAGATCTGATCTGCTGAGAGGGGAACCAGAGAAAGAGACTGGTCTGCTCAGGTCGTGAATTCACTCCAAAACAGCGATTTCTCCTGCACCAGGCAAATGTCTTACTTTTCTGATAGGGACGGTGGTCGAGGTAAGATCAGCGCTGGTCTGCTGAGACACGGCTCCGTGTCGTACAGGCGTCCCACACAGTGCCTCTCCAGAAGTGCTGGGTGTCTCCTGCTCACCTCCCGCACTGGGCTCCAGCAAGGCCCCAGCGGAGGCCAGAGACGGAGCATCTGCGACCGTGCCGTTGGGCTGCTGCGAGAGTAGGTGTGCGGCCCTGCTCAGCCCACCTGCTGTACCGTTACCTACTGCCTCCAGGGGGCGATTAGGAGACAACCCAGTTTCGCCAGTGCTCGGGAGACTTTGGGCAGTTCGGCTCGCATGTCTAGTGGACGAGGAGGGTAAGGAGACATGAACAAAAACAAAGATGCAAAAGCCTACTGCAAGCTAAAAAAAAAAAAAAACATTTCTAGTGTACAAAACAATTGAACTAAATGTCAAATGTTGGTAGGCTGTTGCTTAGAGTTGTTTCTTAACAGGGAATGAAATTATTTGACAAGAGGAAGACCTTCAAGGAGACCTTAGCTTTAGAATAGCTCAAACCCAGCAGCCCCAGGTCCCTTGCATCCTCTCTGGGCGGCACAGGCCCAGAATAGCCTCCGCATGTGTGACTCCGTGGGCAAAAGTAGGGTACACTACCACTCCACCCATTCAAACAGGACACTATCAGATCCACTTAATGACTTCCCAAAAATAGCCTCTACCAAGAGAGCACCCTCAATAGAAAATCTCTCAGGAAACTCCCAAAAATCAGGCAAGTTCCCGACAAAAGACAGAAATCCGAATGCAGCTCTGTGGGTTCCTGGGGTACGACGCGTCGCTCAAGATCCCAACGCCACCTCCACCCAAGTGATAGCTACATTTGACCAAATGTCCAAAAGACTGATCTGCTCGAACTGTCATCCAGCAAACAGCAGGGGGCGCTGGTGAGAAGAACAGTTGAAACTGGAGGTGGTGTTTGTGTGAAGCAGAGTAGCACCTGAGGGGCAAACTGCTAGACTCCTCCGACTCCGACTCCTCCTCCTCAGCCTGGAGCTGCCTGTGAACCTCCCTCACTCTGCTAAACACTGACGGGCTGTAGGAGACACAGCAACACAGACACGAATTAAACACCACGTCTAAACAAAAGCATTTTGCATTCACAGCCTACTTGCAGTTAAGAACCTGAACTCCTTTACCCTCTACCCCCACTCCTCCTCCTCTACCCCACTCCTCCTCCTCCTCCTCCTCCTCTACCCCACTCCTCCTCATTCCGTTTCGCATCATAGATTTGGAACACTGCTGAAAGCAATAACAGTGGAGGTAGTAAAGTATTGGGCCAAAGATCAGTCGTGAAATTTGTTGCATTTTAGCTGACAATCTTGGGAAGGGAATCAAGGTTTGTAGACAGATGTGTGTGAGGAAGAAGCTGGAGGGCATGAACAGCAGCAGCACTTGAGAAGCACGAAATAATGAACAGAATCTTACGAATGTATTAGATTTAAGGCACATGGACCGTACGACGGTCCCTCCTCAAGATACTGGGTGTAGATACTGTCTAAATATAATCTTATTACCACTGTAGGGTACCAAGCACTTAATTATTTCATCTAGTTTTACACATCTGTGACATGGTCCAGTTATGGAACACAATCAGGACTTGGGATGGTGGATTTGGAAGGCAACTCTTCCCAGTCTGCTGCCTCACTGTTACTTACTGCACCTGCTGTGGGCTGGGCTGAAGAGCTCAAGAACACTGCCTGCTGAAACACTAACTTGAACCCCCCCCCCCCCCCACGGTCCAAGTTCAATGTTGCTTTCTATTGCCCACTCATGAATAAAACGAGCTACAAACTGAGAAATACAGTGTGCATGCAAATCTCACGCAAAGGTTAACCAGTGAGTAAAGATCATAATTAGCAAACAGAAAATCAGGTTGCACCACATCGCAGAAAAACAGGAAGGACTGGTTCTCCTCGCTCTCTATCTGGTGCACGGCTTAAAATCCTCTGTAATAAAAGCTGCCACAGACCGTTGCTGCTGTGTTCTCCATTCCAACAACGCTACGCCAAGTGGTAATAAACCAACAACTATGAGAGCCAAGAAATGGACTCGGAGCACACACTCGTGCAAATGAGCTTTCTTGCATAGCAACCATTGCACGTTACCTGGTAACAGCCTTGACGACAGTGGTAGCCTTGGAGACAGAGCCTTCCTCATCTGATAATGAAGGTTCTGTGGAGGCATTGCAAATCCATGCTTAAAACATTACAGTTAATGACAATCATCAACGTGCATCACTAATACATTTGAGCTAAAAAGTGACCTTTTATATCATGTTATATCTAGACTGGGAAGAGGAGTGAGGGAGTCAGAGGACAAGGTGCACACACACACACACACACACACGATCAAGCTCTTACTTTGAAGACTGAAGCGTTCGGACCCTGTGTTGCCCTCTTCTACAGGGCTTACTACCTTCATCCTCAGACTCAGTTTCCCATCACCCCCCTTGGCAGTGGGCTCCTCTCCCTCTGCACTCTCCTCCACGGAGATCTCGCTGGCCGCCATTGTCGTCTCCGTGGCAACACCGCCTTCGCACCGCTCTCGTAACGAGCTTGTTTCTGCGCAGCACAAACGCACTTCAAGTCAGCGGCAGGAACGCAAGCGTCAGGAGGAGCCTCGTCTCTCCACGCAAGCACTTTATACGGAACACCCACACTGAAGCACACCACGCTCACCAATAGGAGTGCTGTGCAGCGGCGTGTTCTTCAGCTGGTGGATGTGTGGAGGAGTGGTGCTAACTGCTGCCCCCATCAGCTCGCCGTCTCTGGGCAGCGTGAAGTGGAATGGAAGCTCTGTCAAACAGATGAGCATTAAACAGGAAGTCAGTCATATTTATCAGGAAGTTACCGAGCATCCAGTGGCGTGCTGATAGTTCGTTCTGGACCCTACCTTCAGAGCTGTCGCTCAGGTTCTTGTTCGCCGAGTCATCCGCGCTCTGCCCCTCACGGCCACCACCGTCGCCGGCCTTTAAGGCCTGTATCCCATCTCGGGAGCCAGCGGGTGACCCTGGCCCAGAGCTGCTCGGCTGGGAGCTCGCGGCCTTCCTGGTCATCCCGCAGGTCTCCTTTGGGGAGACCCTCAAGGGCTGCGAGGCACTCCGGAGCACCTGCAACGGCCCAAGCCCCGTTTTCTCCTGAGAGACTCTCTGACTCTCCTCCAGGACTGTGATGCCAAAGCTGTCATCACCCCTGACGCCCACAGGGAACCTGCCACTAGCTACAGGCTCAGAGCAATCCCCTCCCTCCTCCATGGGCTCTGGGGAGGGCGCCTGACTCTGAGAGAGAGCCAGGCCCAGCCCGGAGCCCTCACTCCTGGTGGTGCTCTGGACCTCCCCTTCCTCCATCCTCTCCTCCTCCTGATCCCCACCTTCAGTGTTCCCAGCACTGTTAATCCTGTGGCTCTGAGACATGGACTGGCTCGGCCTCTGGTGACTAAGGCCTTCGTTGTCTTCTTCCATCGCACTGTTTTTGTGAGGGGATATGACAGACTGTGACTGTGACGGTTCATTAGTGTGGGCGGAGCCAACAGCTCCACCAGGCAGTGCTACGTTCCGCGAGCTGTCCGTCAAGCCTTCGCCCAGCCCCTCCTCACCGGCAGGCGGGGCCAGGGGCGTGTCCGAAACGCTCTGTGCCTCAGGCTCGCTGCCACTCACGTTCGCATCCTGTCCGTTCCTTGGTGGAGAGCAAAGCTTTGGGGAGGGGCAGATTTCCTCATTCCTTCCTTTGGCACCACCTGTACGTTCCACATCAGGCCTCTCGGAAACCTGCTGTGAACTAGCAGTTTCATTAAGACTAGATTCCAGACTATTTTTGTCCGAGTTCACATTCTGGAGCACATGACCAGAGTCTTTCTCCTCCACCCCTACAGTTCCTCCAACGTCCTCTATCTGTGTGTCCTGACTGCAATCGTCCTCTGGGAACACTTGAGTCTTCTTATCAAAAATGCTGTTCTCACTGTCAAGTGCCAGGTGTAGCGGAGCAGTCACCTCTGATGACTGGCTGGCAACAGGCGTTTTCAGTGTTTCTGCACCTAGTTCTGTAGATGGGCTTCCTTTCTGTGATGCGTTCCTCTTTGAAGAGTCTGCACTTTGACTACAGTCCCCACTTTCTGAGCATGGTGTAGGGACAAAAACATCCTAACAAAAAATGAGAGGTGGGAGAGTCAGCATTAGGTCATACACAAGTAACAAAGAAAAGGGGAAAAAAAAAAACCAAAAAACCCACAAGATACAAATGATATGACTATGTAAAATTCCTACATGTGAAAATTCAGGCTGTGTTGGCAAAGAGAGGTTCTTCTCCACAGAGAGGTTCTTCTCCAAAGCAAAGCTAGGAGAATTCTGGGACACGGGGGTGGATGTTGCAGGCTTCGGGACAGGGTCCATGTCCATCAGTTCCTCCTCCCCCTTCTGGTCGTGGGCATCTGGGGGGCCGGAGGTGTCCATTGGAGACTCTGCAGCCTCATCGTACTCTGGATACGATTCATGAGAAGAAGAATTAGAGACCTGGGTTTTGGATTTTAACCTCAAATCCTCTGTCCTGAAGTCCTACCGTGTGCATTGTCCTGTCCTGTTGGCGAGTTGGGAACAATAATGGGGGCTTGGCTTAGGCCGTCCTGAGTGGCAGCAACAAAGTCAACAGACTGCCTACAGAAACAAAGAGGGCCGTTATATTTTTTAACCAGCATTTACAATTGTGTTCAACAGCCTTTTTCTCTATGCACATCAGTGTAATGCTAAGAGGCCAATGATCAGCCATAATTTAGGGCAATCATACTGTGAAAGGCTCTCCTGCACCAGGGTCCCATGGCCAGACAGGTGTAGCAGGTGGAGGCTGTGTGCAGGAGTGGATGTGGGCTCCTGCTTCTCAGGTTCCGTCACTGTGCTGTCAACCTTTGAGCCTGAGGCACAAAAATAACAGACAACCTGAACACACGATGCATGGAGATGCACAGGTTTAACCCAAGCTGCCCTGCAGGTTCACAGATAGGGACACCAACGATCAACACATTTATCCTTTTTAGAGCCTTTTACTCATTTCTACCAACCAACAAAAGATCACCACTAGTCAGCCATCACATTTCTTAAGAATAATAATAATAATAATGTTACATGTATATAGTGCATTTCCCAAACCCAAGGACAAGTAGTTAAGAAGTTAGAAGAAAGTGTGAACAGTTCTGACCATTGTGCTCGCCGTCAAACAGGTCATCTTGTGAGGAAACGACCTCCTCGTCTTCAGCCTCCACAGACTCAGGGACCTGTGAGTGTAAGATGGCCTGAACACTCAGCTTTCTCCTTTGAGGATCTGCAGGGCTGCTGGAACTCACCTCTGGCCTAAAAGAGTTGAAGACATGTAAACTTATTTAAGATTTTTTTTATTAAAATAAATAAATTAAAAATACTCTGCCAAACAGACTCTTAACCTTCTAGATCTGCCATCTTGGCTGCTTGATGTCCTAAAAGGGCCGTCCATTCCAACTAAAGACCACAAAAAAGAAAGAAAGAATATTAGCCAGTGCCCGTGAACCTAAAGTATCACGACAGGCTAACCCTAAAATGTTGGATTGTAGATTTACTTTGGACAGCCGGTTTCAGGCTGTTTGGGGTCAGAAGGTTGGCAGGCGTTGCCTCCACGTCCTCATCACTACTCCCTCCGTCATTATGTACACCCTGACTCTCTGACAGCGCCAGGAGACCAAACTGAGACGTTCCTTCTGGAGGGAGGAGAAGAAGAAGAAAAAAAATAAAGGCGACTTCTCAGTACACGAAACAATGATTGTTTAGAAGGCTGCTTATGGATTTTGTTGCTTTTAGCCTTCTCTCCTCCTGAGAAAAGGAAGAGCTGCTTGAACTCACCTCTGGCTTCACACTGATAGAGGCATTTAAAATATGGCTAACTGGGCATGAACATGAAAACATTCAACATCTCTCACCTTCTGTTTGTGCACAATGAGTGGTAGAATCAGCCCCTGAATCCATATCCTCTTGGACAATTCTACAAAGAAAGTCATTCTGATGACCACATTTCGGTTCAAATATCATTTCTGGTATAGGTACTTCTGTTACTGTACTGCAGTTTACATACCTTTTTGTGTTTGGATGGGTGCAAACTTCAAAAACTTGACTATGCTCAGCAGTGGACAAACTGAGATTAGCCTGCAAATTGTCTAAAGCAAAACACCACCGTCAAAACATTAAATAAAATGTTAACATTTAAAATCTCCAAAACGGATGCACACATACCAGCATGTGGTACACCCTCAGCGTTACCAATCTGACTGTCACTTTGAGAACATCTGCCTTTAGAGGGGGAGATCAGTTCCTGGAAGAAAAAGAAAACGGTTTTATTTACCAACTCTTGTTAGACTAATGGTGGCTCTTTGTAACACCAATAAAATTGGTAAATGAAAGATCAGGAGGTAGATGAAGCCCTTACCAGGACAGGGCTGTGAGAGGCGGGCTGGAGGTTGGAGAAGCGACGGGCAAGCAACGCGCGATAACTGCTATCAGGATCGTCTTCCAAGGCAACGCTGTCAGGCTGGGAGTCTTCAACAATAAGGCAAGGGTTCTCAGCCTGGGGTAGACTTGACTCCAGATCACTCCCACCAGGATCCATAAGGATACATCGGAGTTAGCAGGCAGCAGCTGCACAAAAAGATCCAAGTAAACTGGCGAGGAATAGTGGGAGTGGCGCGACGTGGTTTAGTCACGTGGTGCGTGTAGCTGGCACACCAGAAAAACGTACACACCAGCTTAAGGCCGTGGTCCGAAAACACAAACCGTCTAACGCTGGCAAACTCGCACAATGCATCAATCATACATTCAATTTACGAGGCTGGGAGTCAGTTTTGAATCTGGGGAAAACAAAACACTTTCATAAGGGCAGTTCAATTGCTAGCTACGGTCTCAAATATCAGCGGTGAGGACTTTACTCCATTTAAATAGCTTGTGTGCGGACAAATTATTTTAAATTGGGATAATAAAGGAAGACATGCGCATGATTAAATTAGCTAGCAGACGATCCTGTATAAGAGATCCGATATAAAGCCAGTAGCGTTACGCTAGCGAGGTCCTTAATTCAATGTGCACACGATAAATTCGCCATAATGGTTTGACCAATGCAGCTAGGTCATCCGATCCTTGAACGAAAAACAAAGACCTTTCCCAAACATTGCACTTCCAAAACACAATACATGTTCCGATATAGCCGTCTGCCTACCCACCCGAAGCCAACTGGCTTGCATTAAACAAAACGTAGATAAACAGTTAGTAAAAAAACTTGTTTGTGGAGCTCTGCCGGCTAACCCTAGGACAGCTAGCGAACTCAAAACTGCGTTTATACGTCTCCTAAATATACGACGTGAAAACACCCCGTTACCGTGCTTGTCGCTTTTGGCCAGCTCGATCTTAATGCATTTACAGTTGTTCTTCGATGGCACTTCAAAACACACACAAAAAAGTTGCTCGTAGCTAGCCAGCTAACACTAGCTACTGCTTTTCTTTTCGCTTTTTAACCCTGCTCTCCGTTCACCCGTGTGCTTCGCGGCAAAAGACTAGAAAAGGCTGCCAAGGATTGGCTGCAATCTTCCAAGACCAACCCTAGAATAAAATCAACACCCTGGATTGGAGTAATGCTGCATGGGCGGCGATGTCTGTTTCACAGAGACTAACGAGTAGCGTTGCGCAGATGTTAAAAAGGAAAAGCAAGTAAACGCCTGGGGTTCTTGTGATATCTGCTACTGTATCACCAGAGGGAATAGGAAGAAGAATGGCCGAGAAATGGTAAACATAGCGGGCTATGCAGTGCCTTTGCTTCTTTGACGTTGCCATTCGGTTTCGTATGTTTGTTTAACATTCAGTCTTAAGAAGAGCTCTCTGATTTTGTATTTCTGGCTGTATCGTGAGCGAATAGTTTAAAGGTCATTTCAAACCCAAGCCAAATTGAGGGAAATGTGTCCAGAATTAAAATTTTTTTGGTCTCAAGGACAGTTTAATAAAGTTGGCATAAACAAAACAAACGAGAACATACAAAAAAGATAATTAATCAATATATTACTGAGAATATCTGGTTTCGCGGATAGAAACAGTACAGCCTGGTCCTACAGTTAGTCAAGTTTGATGAAAGGCGTAATAGTCCGAATCTGATTTGATGTTGAGAGGATAATGTTTAATTTATTCTCAGTACATTTGTATTTAACACCAAAAGTGCTACTTTGTTCTATTCTTTTGTGTGTTCTTTAATGTATCGTGTTTGCTTAACCTGCTAGAAATAATTCCCAACTTTTTAAGAAAGTTTAGTCATGCTTTGATAATAGATCTACTTATAGTGTATTAACTGAATTATATTAGACCTGCACATAATGTATTAACTGAATTATAGTGTTCCATGTTCATATGTCGTGATTTACAGCCTATACATGCATATAGATGAAAGCGTGAATGCACGTCCTCAGTATGACGGTGAATTTTTGAAACGTTGCTGTTAAGATTACGTCATCGATGATGATGGGTCTTAGGAGCAATGCACTTTCACCGGTCTTCCTTTTCTTGGTCTGCAGCCATGCGTCACGGAGCTGACAAGTTTTGATTGATAGCAGTCTATTTCTGAAACGTATTTTCTTGAAATATTCTGAACTGGCAATGCGATTTGTACCCGCGCCAGCAGAGCACCTCTTGTTATTCTCAAGCGTATTCAGACTTGAAAGCCAACAAACTCTATCCATAATCTAATCTATACTTTCAAGGTAAAACATTTACTGGATTCTAACGACTGTTATTGCGCACATTTCCATCCAAATAATTACGCAGCAAAGCAAAAAACACACACATCGTATCTCATCCGCCCATAAACATAAACTGTCGTCAAGCCCAGCGCACAAAATAATTCATGGCGATGACAAAGGTTTACAAATATTAGGCTGTTACCTGAGAAGTTGAAATCCCTGTACACAACGATGTATGTTTCGTTTCATAAATTGTGCAAGACGAAATTGCATTGATGCGTTGGAGTGTCGTTTCTTTTGCCCTTTCTTTCCTGGAAGACAGGGTGTGGGGTAGGCTACATAGCTGTCACTTAAAGATGCACAGGCATTTTTGATGTGTGCGCGCACGCGTGGCAATTAATATCCTAATACACGGAGACAAATACGAGTGAAAATACCCCAAACAAATACATCATACGAGAATTTTTTATTATATAATAAGAGACCTTTTACTTAAGCCTTGTCGTATGCTACATGACTCGTCTAGCCTCCACAATTTTTATATGATCCAGGGGCAAATGTTAACAAATGTACACTTTGCAGTGGTAAACTCGACGCTGCCTTTCTTGCTGAGGCTCCGATTACACTGCAGCGCGAGATAGCTCATGTGTCTTTTTTGCGTACAAATTGTAGCCTAATGAGGTATAATTTTCTGATTTCTTCCTGTGTATTTGTATCTTTGTATCTATTTTTAAGAAGATTCTAAGATGCTGAAGGTCTAGTACAAACAAGCAGAGATTCGGGGAAATAGCTTTTGTTGTGACTTCAACTCCTAAAGATTTAATACTAATACTATAGTACTACTAATGCATACTACTATAGTACTACTCAACTGAGGTAAACCAGTAAACCTACAATTAAACAAAAAGCAAAATACTAAATACGCGCGCATGTTCAGTCTCTTATCAGTAAAGTATGTTCGTATTACGTTTATTATTATATTTATTTATTTATTGATTGTCATATCAAGCCATCAGTTTTCTCATCATGGGAAGATACTGCCAGTACAAGACCTTGCAGCTTGGACGTAGTTCCAGAAGACGAGGGGCAGTAGATAATTACTTAACCTCGGTAGTCCTGTGAACGTAAAGATTTTTACGGTGTACAGGTCCAACAAAAAGGACCCATATACTGAGGACCCATGTCCTGAGTTATACCCTGTGAAACGCACACATTGCCAGAATCAAGATCGAACTCAAGTGTGATCTCAAACGAGAACTTATCCTCTGTAAACAGCAATGCTAATACACATTAACGAATATATTTATTTTAAAATTAATGTTAATATATGCTTAATTTCTAAGATATGGGGTTCACTATGCTGCTCAGTATAATCGCTTTAAATTAAGTTGATTTCGAGGTTTGTCTTCTCAACTCCCCGTGATTGTTTCATGACGTTTCTTGACGCAATGACTAAACTGTAATAAGCATGAAGTTTTAGCCCTTAACGGTTTTGGGGTTTTTTTAGAGCCACAACCAAATTCCATCCGTTTACGCGACGCTATAAACAGTATTAATCCCATTGCTCATCGCAAAAGTCGCCACAAACAAAGAGCTCTGTTGATGATTCAGTTCCCAGAGCAGGTCGCGTGTTGGCAACTGTGATCTGCGAAATCGTCTCCTGGCACAAGTCAGTAATACGAAACAATTGAATTTCCGTTGTTCTTTCATACACAACAAGAAGCATTTTCTTACTAGACTTATCAGTTAACTTTTCGAACAATTTATATCACTTAATTCTTAGAATAATATATAATATCACTCAGTAAGAAACTGCAATAGATACACTATCTGCAGTCTGAACCGAGCAAACAAATATTTACTGACATCAAATAGCCATATAGGTAGAGAGCCAATCAGAGCGTCTCTTTGCCGAGCCACTCCTATTGATCCTCCTCCAGTCTCGTCCCGTGTAGGGAGCTGGTGGATGCAGTTGTCATGGAAATGGAATAGGCTCCTCCGTCGGTTCGCGGTGCTGTTACCATGGAAATGCCAGTAGGAGATGCTCTTTCTGTAGTGGGCGAGAAGGAGAAGAGCGCGCAGCTGTTTCCTAAGGAGCGTCGCGAGTTTATTCAGTACCTTGGACAGCAGCGGTGTGTCGGGCCACCTTTCTGTCATACGAGACATTATATGCTTATTGTAATCGGGGAGATTTCAACGGATCATCAACTCTATAAAGTAAAAGAACATATAAAACAGGGTGAGTTTCCCGAGTTTTTCGGTTGCTAGACTATCAGTCACATTTCAGCACGATGTTATCAAATTATACATTTCTCGCATGATTTAGGCCAAACAGAATAAAAATCTGGAATAACTAATTCCCTTCGTTCATTGTAGCCTGCAAATTTTATTTACCACCACATTGTCAAACGTTTCCTATAATTAGATTATCTCAAAATCGAAATTATATATGCAGTCTAATTTTAAAATGTTTAAACCGTATTTTAAAAATCGATAAAGACATGATTTGCAGTGCAAATATAAAAACGTTTTACAAATAACTGCTTGTCTCAAGAAGAAAGACTATATTGCCTCGGTTTAATGTGGCCGGTAAAACGTCAGCAGCATACATCACCTACTTAACGCTGGAAAAATATAATGATAGTCGAACTACTGTATCTTAACGGGACACGTGTTCGCTGCTTACGGACGATCATTCAGTTGTGTTTTGTGTACGTGTGTGCGCGCTCGCTCGCCAACTTGTGATTGTGCAATGCATAAAATAAATAATAAAGACATTTGCATTGTAAATGATTCAGGACAGCGAGATGACGTCTTGAACTTATTGGCTACTCTTGGCAATAAAAATACACCTTCGTTTTACCACTTCAAAGTCTTGTTCAGCAGCTTCACTCTGAACTGTAAAACAATAGTGATGTGCAATATATGAGGTAATATGCAACTAACAGTCCGCGTCTACACCACAAGATGTCATCTTTGTGTGGTCTCGCGCAGGGATCCGTTCGTGGGCGATAGATCTAACAGTGTGTGACTTGAACCAGGAATTGCGAATCTTCGAGACCAAGCATTCTGCCCAGTTCTCTTCAGAGGTGAAAGGTCAGTGACGTGTGGAATCAAATGGCTTTTTTTTCTGGATCACTGGATCTTACTGGAAGTGACTGTTTTTATTTTGCTCTTTTATCTAAACTGTATTATAATATGGGTGAATAAGGCTGATGTATTGATTTCTTTGTATGGGAAACCTAAGTGTACAAAGAATCATGCATTTTTGGGTTTTGGAGTTTGTTGCTTCAGTTTTTTATTCTACTAAGAATATTCTATTCAGATTGTCTTCTTTGATTTTGCTTGATTTTGGCTTTGTCAGGTGAAATTATTTGGGCAGTGGTAGTTAAGGCACTTGATTAGTAATCAGAATACTGACCATGCTGACACTGTTGGGTCCCTGAGCAAAGCCCTTAACTCTCAGTTGCTCAAGATGTATACAGTAACTAGCTTTGGATAAAAGTGTCAGCTAAATACTGTAAATGTAATGTAATATTTGGTATACAACCCAGTCACTAATCGTTTAAGAGAAGTTATTTGAAAAATACAGCAGTCATCTTTTGCCTGGCATTTTTCAAATCATCTTAGTGGTGTGGTGATGGCTTTGTCCGCTGCACATCCATGAACATCCTGTTTCTGTGAATGTGACATGTATCAGCTCACCTGTCACCAGTTGTTTTGACACTGACTCAGCTCTGTGCTACACTGCACCAAACACTGCAAGCATCAGCACATTTGAAGGTGTAGTGCCTAAAGCAGTAAATTTTAATGTGCTCTCTTCACAGTGTGACATAACACCACCAACACAAATGTTCACCCACACATGTGCTAAAGTGTGCAGACAGACAGACAAATATGCATACTAACACACGCACAAGCACACACACACTTTTTTTCTGAATTGTATTTTGTTTTAGTTCTTCAGTAATGTCTAATCATTATGTCTGTTATGTTAATTCTATTATGACTGACATACCATCATATCTAGTTTGGAGTTTTACCCTCATGGTATTTCTATAATCCTGCTGCCCCCTCAGGGTACACCCTTACTGCTCTCCTATACCTCCTGACACCCCTCTATGCCTGCTGCCACAAATGAATAACACACCCCTCCCACATCCATTTATCTCCTCCCATAAATAACAGCAGCAATGCTCCTTGTCTATAACTTCACTGCCCACTGGCCTATTTCTGTCTTTTCCTTATGAATTTCACAGCCTGTGTGAAGGTCTGTCAGGACACAGTGAAGCCTGTAAGGCTGTCAGAGGTGCAGAAGGAGCAACCAAATCAATCACGGCCCCCACCACTAGATCACGGTCTCTGCTAGGAACAGGGTTTAGACTCTCTGGGTGTTCTTGTTAGCATTCTGTCCACAACCATTTAAACCACAACCATCTTTAACTACAAGCATGTGTCTACAATGGCTTTAATACAACACAAGGAAACACCTTCAGTTGATGAGAGTAAAAAGGTGATTTAGTAAACAAACAAGTGCCTTAAGGTGTGGGAGGCTCCGTTGGAAAAGGTGTCAAAGGAAATTGAGCATATTAAATCTGGTTATAGTTAAATGAGGTGATTAGTTAGTTGTCACAGCAACAAATGCCACTGCTCTGCACTTGCTAACAATAACATTACACAGCAAGTTGTACCTGGGTGAAAGGACACAATTAGAGGGCAGGAGATGAAGAGATAATGAGGCTTAATGGGTCAGGAGTACTAAGTAATGCATGGCTTTGAAGCCAGAGAGAAGCTCATTTTGATGGAGGAGTTCTGACTTTGTAGCTGGAAAAGGGATTTGTGGAAAAACAGCCTGTTAGCCTACAGGTCTGTGTACACCCTACAGGTCTTTATACACCCTACAGGTCTGTGTACACCCTACAGGTCTGTGTACACCCTACAGGTCTATGTACACCCTACAGGTCTTTATACACCCTACAGGTCTATGTACACCCTACAGGTCTTTATACACCCTACAGGTCTGTGTACACCCTACAGGTCTTTATACACCCTACAGGTCTATGTACACCCTACAGGTCTTTATACACCCTACAGGTCTATGTACACCCTACAAGTTTATGTACACAGGCCAACCTCAAAATGTCTGGTTCAGAAGGCATTACCAGCTGACTTCAAATAGAAAAGTAAATGGGTGGACCTGACACTGTTGGACTAACTGAGAATACTGAAAAGTGTACATATTACACTGGCATTCAAAAGGTTAAACAAACACAGAGCACAATTATACTGAGATATGAGAAAACATATTCCCGTAATACCCTGGATTAAACCAGGTCGTGATGATTTCACACATTGCTGAATTTCGGCCTTGTTTGGCCTCGAACTGAATAGTGTAGTTCAGAGAACTGCAGCTTTGACACATTCTTGAAGGAATGCCACGTCATCTATAGATCTAAGGATTCTTGAAGGAATGCCACATCATCTATAGATCTAATTTCTTTATTTAGTTCCACACTGTGTTTTGATAGTAACACGAAGCTGCACACTGTAGCATTCTAACAGAAGGTTTATAGGTGTCTGATGGAAGGCTAAGGCCCCGCCCTCCGTAGGTGTCTGATGGAAGGCTAAGGCCCCGCCCTCTGTAGGTGTCTGATGGAAGGCTAAGGCCCCGCCCTCTGTAGGTGTCTGATGGAAGGCTGAGGCCCCGCTCTCTGTAGGTGTCTGATGGAAGGCCCCTCTCTCTTCTTGCTGATTCACCACCAGAGAGAACTGGTTCAGTGGCCTGGTTGTCGTCCTGCATGCCCTACTGTTCTCCTGTTTCTGCCTGGCAAGGTTTGCTGCGCACAGTATCTGCGTCTGAAATGACTCCAAATACAAAACTCATCATTTCTGGCCATTTGCACAAAGACAAAAAGCTGCTGCTAGTTCTGATATAAATATCAAACTTTGTTGCTTTTATAATGTACTTATACTTAATAACAATAAAATGTCATTGTCACATGCACAAGTAAAAGTGATATTAGTTTGGTCACAGTAACTAGTAGCACAACATGATCTGAGTGGTTATTTTTGAGGTTTTTGGAAACTTACAAATACACAACTGAACTGTACCAGCCCTCTTGAGTTATTTTATGTTTTACATTTTGTGCATCTGAATACAATTTTTTAAAGAAGCACATTTATGGGCACATTTATGGGAATGAACGTTTGTCCTGTTAGAATCTTGTCTTCCATGTATTGTAACATTTAATTTCTGTCTTATTTAAACTCACTTATGTAACAATGTCATGCATACATGCGAACGCAGTACGGTAGATTAAAGACAGTGTACTCAAACTGATTGCACAATTAGTCACAATTAGGACACAATTAATCAAACATTCATCTTTTGAAGCTGGCCCTGCATACTGTGATGTCTTTCTCTGGAAAGAAATGTACACAGTTTTCCTAGTGCCCCTGCATGCCCCTGTAGCTGACAGCCAAGAGAACTGAAACTGAAAGGCAGAATGTATTAGTCTGTGTTTCTCTGTCAAGATGGATGCTGTCACCCAGTGTAAGAAATGAACACATCACACTTGCAGATTGGCAGGCTGTTATTTTAGCATGAGCCCCATTGGGGAGGGGGGAAAGGGAAGAGAAAGAGGTGGTGGGTGTATGCTGAAAGAAAGAGAGATAAAAAAAGAACAAGAATATCCTGTATGTCTTTAATAAGAGTATACATAGTACTACCAGCTCCCATTCTCTCAGCATATGGGGGAAGGTGGGCCTCCTGTGCTCAGGAGCCACTGTGTGCTGGTCTGTAGGAAACAGCCAGCTGGTGTCTCAGGCAGCTGGTGAAGGTGAAGCAGGAGCTCTGAGCATGCTCAGTGTGACTCGTCTGCTCTCCTGCCACTGTGCTCAGAATACTGATCAGGCTTTCTGGAATGCAGTCTCATCATGGCTGACTGGATCTGAACACCAGAGCACCAAAACCCTTTAGGCTGACAACTTAATGCTGTTTCAAAATAGGAATTACATTTTAACATTTTGAATTCCTTCTTGACAAGTCTTAAAAGTATATATCACAATATTATATTTTCCATATTGTTATATATCAGGGCTATGGGGTGTCTCCCTCTGTATTCATGTACACATTTACTAACAGAGAATGAAAGGTTTTCTAGGAAGTTACACTATGAGTCTCGAGACCGCCACCCTCACAGAGCCTGGCTGACTAACGTCTACTCTGAAACAGAGCCGGCACCCGCCCAGCTGAGGCTGGTAGACACACACCTCCACACTAGCTGCCTCCCAGCTCCCATCAGGAGCAGTAAAGGGGAACAAGGCCCAGCCTGCTGGTAGCCCCATCAGTGGCATGTCTGCAGCACAGCATGACTGGGACCACAGCAACGTGATAAAGGACAGGAAAGCATAGGAATTGTATACAAGAAGTATATATTTATACTTATTTCATTATTCTTTGTATTTATATATTTGTCTTTTTAATACTGTTGTCATGGTGACTGGTGTGGGCCAGAAGAGGATGGGCCCCGCCCCCTGAATCTTGGTTCTTCTCAAGGATTCTTCCTCATGCTCTCAGGGAGTTTTTTCTTGCCACTGTCGCCCTTGGCTTGATCACTGGGGGCATTGGATTCGGACATTTGTAAAGCTGCTTTGAGACAACGACTGTTGTAAAAAAAATGCCATACAAATAAACCTGATTTGATTTGAAAGATCCCCTCCAGAGTGTCACTGAGGTTGTGTCTCAGGTAAGGGTTCAACACTCCTGTACAACTCTAGTGCACATGCACCGGTGTTCTGTGATGGCAGTGGGTTTTAGGTTTTGCATTTTGTATGTCTGGCTGGATTACTGTATGATCATGCCCATCTCTTTGGGGATGCTGGAATTCCCTCTATGGGCTCAGGTGCCTGTGCAGTTACCCAATCAGTTATATTCTTTTAGCACCTCACCACAACTTAATGGCTGCCACCATCACTCATGGCAACAGTCACTTACAGCAACACTGCCATTCCTGACTGATGCCATTTTGCTGACCCACTGCAGCCTGTTTATTTGAGTCTCCCGGCAGTTGGACTGGGATGCCACCGGGGGGGTAAATGCACAGGCGGCTTCAGAAAGGTTCAGTGCTTAATGTAGAGAGTATACAGGAGGACACTGACAGGGCAGTGTGATGAATAATGACTCCACTAGAGGGAGTCTGACACACAGCCCCGTCCTCACAGTGACACATTCAAGGGTGTTTCCATGGGTTCATATTTCAGACACACTGGTTTTGAGGTGGTTATCAGCATGGAAATCAGCATTCGCTACTATTATAGATGTTAAATAACCTGTGTTTTTTAACATGATTTTTTTATAACCACACTAAACGGCCGTCCAGTAGAAGATTCATAGTCAGTGAAGTCATTGCCAAAGGTAGACGGGGGAGGACAAAGTAATTATCTAAAGTCCTTAAGTCTATGAAGAGATTTCAAGGTGTACAGCAGTGATTTAAATCCAATTTCCACAAGTACAAGTGAAAGTGGAGCTGTGTGACAAGCCGCAGACTTGCAAACATCTCACCTTATTTAAAATTACCACTAGCTTGAAATGCAAAATCTCACGTCTGAGACACAGGCAAAGCTTGCAAGCCTCTCTAACTCAGTGGCTGTCATCTAGGCAAAGGTTCCTGGAGGGAACGGTTGTGTATGAGAGTGTAATTTTCTTTTTTAAGAGATGATCAATAATTCATAGGAGGTTAGTTATGGAGGCGCTTTAGATCTCTGCACTGTGCACATGAGCACAGAGCTTAGGCGTCACTAGGTTGAGCGATGGTGCCATCGATTGTGGGGCAGGGTTCTGCACCACGGAGGCTACCCACACTGAAACCCGAGTCGTGGCCCGACGCTGACCCTAAGACATGCCGAGAAAGAACTGCACTAGTGTGCAGGAAGCTGTGACTCCCACGAACGCCAAGGGCAAGCAGAACCGATGCTGCTCCCCAGGTTCTTCCTGTCTTTGCGGAGAGGATTTTTAGCGTTAAGCCAAAGTCTGATGCAACAGAGAAGAAAGAAGTGAGGAAATATATGTTTTAAGTGGTTGCATTTTGTAATCTTGGAACATATTGTAATATATAGATAATGTGGACTAAATCTGAATCCAATCAAGGTAATACACACTGGTTTTATGACCACTGGGGGGATTAAAGGAAGTGGCAGCTTTGAAATAGCTGAGGTAATTCCTGAAGGGGGGAGAAGGCTGTCAGGAACCAAGGCTGTGGCAGTCAGGCTTGCTGCTCTAAACAGTTGTCATGGATTTGTCTGAGAGGCTAATTTTAATCATGTAATAATGCCATTTTAGGTGAGATCTGACAGATGCAAGAGCTTAAGAACTTCCCAGTGCATGTGAGGAGTATTTTTGTCCATCCTAAAGTTGAATGTTTTTTTTGTTGTATTCACATTAAGGCACAGTCCTTGAATCAGATTATGTGTCAGGACTAATGATGCGCTCATAATTTAGAATTACTGTTTTCCGTGCTGAGTGAGAAGTTCTCTGGCTGAACACTCTACTTCTACTTAAATCTAATGTAGGTGCCCTCTAGGTTGTCAGTGCCATTCTGTAACTGCAGAAGAGTACTGTTGGAGCATAGCTACTCGGACAGTTTTGGGCAGTCCCACCCTGCAGCTGTTGGGCTAAACAACTGTGGAGATCCCATCCTTGTTTATATATCAGTATAGACTGTCATGACATCTTCTTAGTGAACCATGGTCCAGGATCTCAACACGCACAACAGAATGATCTTGCACATATATATGCATGGCTTCAGCAGGCTTTGCTGCATAAATGGTATGGCTGAGACTCACTGCCAATCAATGAGAAGTGTGAGGTTTCAAGAGAGCTTGAGATATGATTACACATTAAATGAAGGTGAACCGGTGTGGCTGAAAAGAACACAACCTGAGGTATTTGTCCCTTCCAGACTATGAACTGCTATAGAGGAGAAGGTTTGGCAGAGGTTCTTGGGTTGAATGGCAACTAGGGCACCATCTGCTCCCCCTGACCTTACGTCAATATCTTTGACTTTATTGACCTCAGAGAGGGGGGAATTCACACAAAGGAGTTTCAGTAAGGCTCCAGACACCATGATCTGTCACTGGGTTATTGGTACCTTGGTGTGTTTGAAAAGGATAAGTCTTCTTAAGCATTTCACCAGGGGCACAGGACATTAGATTGGGCTGGCAATAAAGCCTAACATTTGTAGATTGTTATTGTGAAATTGCTCGTTGCAATACTCAGCAGTATATCCTTCCAGAATATCTAAGTGGAAAGGCAGCAGTAGGAAAATACTACAGGCATTGGTGAGTGGTCTGTGGGGTTACTGATGAACCAGTGCATTCATATGATCCAATAAACAAAAACCAGTTTGGGTCAAAAGCATGACCAATGCGGGCCAATCTTTAACCAGGTTACACCAAATGTTCATCTGTTATAATCACAGTATGCAGCATTAACATTAAGTGGGCAGACAGAATAAAACTTGACAAAGTTGGGGACTTTCCACATTTATTTGCTGTATTTGCACACGTATATCGTTGAATTTGGAAATACTGACTGGAAATCAGCCTTAGACAGGATGTAATAATGTAATAAAGAAAATTAATATAACCTATGTGGACCGTGGAGACTGCAAACACGAGTAACAAATGTAAGGGTGTATATTCTATTTATGCTTCATCAGGCCGCACGCGATGGACCCCAACCAATTCTAATTACATCGTGGCGTTTTGAGTATTCAGGGTTTCATTCGTATATGCCTGTCTGTCCACACACGGAAGCCCCACCCACTCGTTGCCTGGCACATGAACGCTCGTGTGTTCATGAGCGCGCTCAGCATATGAAACATATTATCAGAATCTGCAACGGTAAGTCGCAACATGTTAATCTATATTGACAATTATGTAGCTTGTTTTGGAAAGTGGTCTAAATTAGCGTACATACAGCACGGTAATTCATACAGTCTCGCTTGTGATTTTGTAATTCACCACTTTACATATGCCGTGCTCGGCGATGATTCCATGTTGTTCAATGATATTCTTCTTGATGGTTGTTTATTAGTTAGTGGTTCGGGGCAGACAGTCGCTTACATGTTCTGTTTAATGCAAGCTGTGACAGTAGTGTTTATTTGATTGCTATCGTTGTGTACAGAATAGCAGATTTTTAACCAGTGGGAAAATGTCTATCCTAGTCTAGAAGGGGAAGATCTGTTATGAGGCTACATGCTACTGAAAGCTGTTTTCAGAGTAGTCTAATGTTTAATCATGGAGGCGGACTAAACATGACGTGTTTAGTGAATAAATTGTTTTACGTTATACTGTTGTAACAGATTTTCATCGATCTCCTTGAATCTCCGATTGAAGGTTGAAGGGTTTACCTTGTAGTGTAAATGAAAGTCACGAGCGCCTACCTGTTCATTCAGGAAACCTCGTCTGTTAACACTGTCTTTTAATAACAGTAAAGTTATCTTGAGCTTTGCTCAGCACACCCAGTTCGTTTCGTCTGGCTTTCACTAATATGTAATAGACTACAGGCCGTCTGGCGAGTCCAGCTGCGCCCATCCACGCATTCAACTAAAGTCCCTTTTATCGGGCCCAGGATAAAATGCACGGGGCATAGGAGTAAATAGGTAGTACATATACAATAGACGGAAATATATGTAGACTTTTTGAGCATGGAAGTATTATGTATAATTTAAGGGCTAGTGTGTCTACTTCTTTAATAAAGTCATGTATGTTGGACCATTAGTACAGCACGACTTGTGCAGAAAAATGGTTTGCTTCCTTCTGGCACCTGCATTTAATCTTTTTTTTTTTTTTTTTTTTTTTTACTGATGAACATTTATCTTTGTTTGGGATGCTTTAGCAGTGTGTTCTGCCTAACTCATCTGCACTGGTGAGAAAGATGACCACCCACAGGAGTCTCCCTGAGTCGTGTACACTGAACGCTCTTAATAAACAAAGACTCCTAATATGACAGTGTACTAACAGTGTAGTTTCTCTTATTTGAATAATATCATTATACATTAGTTTATTATCTGGTAGTGAGCCTTACCCAGAGGGTTGAGTGTGGGCTTATCATGTGCCAGTAAGAGCCCGCCTTGCTCTTGATGCCATTTGTTCGGGTTAGTTGTTCATTGTTCTTGAAAGCACCATTAGCAGAGTAGTGGATATCACTCGATACTCTTTTGCTTCTTGGTTATAATGGACCCATTACATTAAAAATTAGCATGACAGAGCTAATAAACTGTGTTTCGGTTTTTAGGTGGTTTCTCGTTAACTAGCTATTTCATTGACCTAAACCCATTACAGTAATTTTGAGGGTTACTGGATATTAATCAGAATTGCATTGGTATGTATGTGTAGATGTGATTAACAGGCCTTAACAGAATAGAAGATGGACGTTACCTGTGTTCAGTAACTCACCATCCATAGATACATGAAAAACTGGGACACATGGTTCTCTACTATTTTTTCTTCTTTCTCCTTCTCTCTCTCTCTCTCTCTTTCTGCTACAACCTTAAAGAAGATTGTGGTGATGGACAGGGAGCAGATTAACTGATATTAAAATGCTTTGCCGCTGTCTAAGACAGAGATGAAGCATTTATTTTTATGCAGTTATTGTCTGTTCTGTTCACAGATGATCCAGATGTTGTCATAGCAGTCATGTTAAATAAATGGTTTTAAATTTATAGTGTTTTTTCTCTGATCTCGTATGTGGTCTGGATATAAAGCCAGTGCCCATCATTTGGTTTGGGGAAATATTGAAATTACCATTAGAAGTTGTGACAGTTAAATTTCACTTGTGCTGTTCCCTTAGAACAGATCGATATCTAAAAAAAGATACCACTAAAAACTTATGTGTTATTAACACATGTTCATTATTTTGGTTTATGGAAATGGAACATTTTAGTTAAAAGAACATTATTTCAAGCATAGTCTGATTATTGGACTTGGAACCTGATTATACTTGGAACCTATTTTTATAGTCTGATTATACTCTGAATCTGTTTTTATGGTCTGATTATACTCTGAAATTGTTTTTATAGACTGGTTATGCTCTGAATGTGTTTTTATAGTCTGATTATACTCAGAACCTGTTTTTATAGTCTGATTATACTCAGAACCTGTTTTTGTAGTCTGATGATACTCGGAACCTGTTTTTATGTGTCAGCTGCAATGGTAGAATATGATGACATAAACAGCAATATTACATAATCGTTCTTTTTGTGTATTCAGTGTTGATGCTCCTGTTCAGAAATTTTAAATGTGTGTATAAACATGAGCATATCTGCATATTTATGCATTTGGAGATTCTCAAATAATTCTAATGAGAATACATCTTGCATATGTATAGCATATATTAAAGGAGATATGCACCAGGAAAACACATTTTGTTACTTGCTTGGAAGGTTGATGCTTGTGTCCAGAGAAACAACTAATGAGCTGTAAAATAAAAAAGAAAGAAAGCTTACATTCCACATTATCACTGTGAGCCCCATAGCTCCAGTACTTAAGAAAGCTGATTGACACTTAAATTTGAATATTTAAAATACATATACGTTTATAGCCACTAACAGCTATAAGAGACCAAGAGTTTTTCTTAACCTGAGCAGCAGCTTATCCAACGATGGAGCCATGCTATGGTGTCAGTATGGGCATGTTTTCACCTCAGTGCATTGATTGTGAAGGATTGAACTATATCTGTAGTTTAAGGTGTCACTCACTGTATTTCATACAAAATAAAAAACGTAAATTTGTTTCACTAATTGTTAGAAATAATTATGTAGTGTTTGTTGGGCATTCTAAAGAGGATTAAGCATTCTTCCCAAATAGATGCAGTATTTCCAAAGTATTGATTTGTCTGTAGAATTCAATACTGATAATATCAGAGGATACATTTAAATAAGGAACCCAGACATGCCAGGAAGCAGCATTCTCAGAAGACAGTGTGACAAGCAGAACGGGAATTGAGTGAATTATGTGAAAACTCACATTCATATTTTCCTGACAGGTAATTGAACCTAAATTCTGATAAATATGGTCTGGATCGCTGAAATGTGTCAGTTCACATTTGTCAGTAACCTCCTTACGCCAAGTCTACAGCTGGCTTTGTGTATATTTTGGAGTCAAAAATACATTATCTTCCTCTTTTAACCGCAGAGTCTCTCACACTAGGGAATTACAAATAGACCAGTGCAAAAATAAGTTTACTTCAAAAGGGTTGAGTGCAGTGACTGCTGTGTTGATCATAAGCTTTTTCCATTTCCCCAAGGAGAACGTTTTCATCTATTTGTATACACTTAGGAAATCATGCACTAGAGCAGAAATTTAAATGACCCAAACTCTAGGTTAACTGTTAGTTCCTATGCATTATGTAATTCTGTTCAATAATCCACTGTGCAGAAAGGAAGTGTTTTGTGCCGTGGTGTATATATATAACATTGCTGTCATTGTCACATGTATATCTTCAGGCCTATATGGACCATCTGGAAGGCAATGTTTTCTATTTAGAGTAAAATCTAGGAGGAAAGAATGAACTAGGCTGCATATGTTGAATGCAAATACAATCATGTAAGCATTACTTGTGCAAGCAGAAACATTTAAATTTCCAATCAAATATGAACTAAAGCACCTACATCCTCATCTCGCTCTGATCCTCAAGTTTGGTCCTGCGTGATCAGAGACAATCCTGCTATAAGGTGGCTTTGTGACGCAAGCGGCTCCTGCCTGTCTGTCTGTCCAAATGTGCAGTGTCACCGGGGGCCGTGCACTTTCTTTTGTCGTCTCTTTTCATAATCCTCGTAATGCCTCGTTTTATCTCTGGAAACACATTTGAAGGTCATAGTGACAATAATCCCTCATCCTCCCTGCACCGATTGGTGCTGTTGTCTTTCTTTATTTCAGGTTCGAAAATATTAAACTACTCACTTCATAAAACTACTTTTTAAAACATACAACTCTTCTTTAAAATACAAAAGTGAAAGTGAGCCTGGGTTACTCGGGGAATTCTGTATCCCATCTTGTGATGTACCTGTCCTCCCTCATGGGACGTCAGAACTCCTCACCAAAAAACGATGCAATTAAATGCTTATCTGTTGTAAAAATGTCCCACAGGACAATGCTCTTGCCTCTTATATTGTACTGCACTGAGCTTACAGGCAGTTACTGAAAGTGGCGTGATCGAGTCCTCTCACGTCCACAGTGGGGTACACAGTTAATTCATTGCACTTATACACAAGGTAATTTTAAACAAGAACAGAGGCATTTCCTAATATTTCTGGTACTTTTTTCTTATCTGCTCCACTGAAAATGGCATTTTATTTTCTTTGCATAGAGAAACTTATTCTTTTCCCATGCTTACAATGTCCAATTTTACCCAGCAACATTTTCTATACTGAAATGCTGTAACAAATGCATCAGACATACGTGTGTGTCAGGCTGCCTAAAGAGTGAGTAGACGTTCCAGCCGATCATCTGTGTGTGTGTTATTTAGGTTTCAGTGCCGTTACATCTCCCCGACTGCAGTGGAAATCACCCACACCTTATGAAACAAACTGTTATATTCCTGTAGCGTATACTCAGCTCAGTGAGAGATGTGTGCCTAATATAGCATGATGTGGCACCTGAAATCTCCGCATGAGGCTCCTGTTCTAGTGAAATGCTTTGCATTTTCATATGCAACAGAAGGGAGGGGCTTCCCCCCCCTCCCTCCCTCCCTCTCGCAGAAATGCTGCAATGCGTCGCGCAGCTCCAAGACTGGGTCAGTGTAACGCGACTAGCGGCAATCGCTAGCTCACCGTCCCCATGGCAACAGCCAATAGATTCTCTTGCAAGAGATTTGCAATGTTGATGTGGTTGCGTGGAATTTAAGAGATTGTTTTTTTTTCTGGGATTAGTGAAGTTTTTCACGTCGGCTGTTGAAAATACTGATACAGATATAGGTGACATATCCACATCCTCTTCACTTTTGTTTTCCTAATAATTTTCGTTATTAAGAGTATAAGCTAATTAAATATTCATGTCGTTAATATGCCTGTTTTCCAGCATAATGTACTTGATATGGTTGTACCACTTAACAAGTGATCTTCATTCTATGCGCTATATCCTTTCTCTTTAATGTAATATCGTTTTTCACAACTATATTAAGTTTCATATTTTTCCTGATGTAGGACAAAGAATTCTGCAATACAAGAGTGATATTCTCGAGACAGTTGTGTTAGTGAATCCATCTGAGGACAATACTGAAATAGAGGTAATGGTATATTTTTTACAGACAGTTTTAAAGGATGTTGTTAACTTGTGGATACCTGGATGAACACGGCAATGTATCCCTTGTTATCTCAGATCAGAACTCTGCTCTGTGACTCAGCCAAGCACAAGTTACTGGTCCTAAGTGGTCAGAGCACTGAACAAGGTGGTGACATTCTCCTACAAAGTGGTGTGTTTGGCTTGAAGAAATTCACTGACATCATTACAAGTCAAAGAGTAAGTATATAATGTGCTAAGGCAAATTCTGTTAAGAATTTTACATGAGCATGCATAATAGAGAAGTAATCAAAGTTTAATGGATTTCACTTTGTTCTTTTTGTAGATTAAAAACTTCCTGAGCCAGTCAAGCCCAGACGAGCAAGTGAGTCTGACTGTGTGCTGTGCGGGAGAGGGGGCCTGGTGCTCCTACGGACTCGATCAGGAGCGCTGCGTGCTGGATTTCAGAATGAACCCTGACCCTGTACTGCCTGAGATGGAGGGAGTGACGGAGTTTACAGAGTATGTCTCAGAGACCGTGGATGTCCCCTCCCCCTTTGAGCTGTTGGAGCCTCCTGCCTCAGGAGGGTTCTTGAAACTGTCCAAGCCCTGCTGCTACATCTTCCCTGGAGGCAGGGGTGATTCAGCCCTGTTTGCCGTCAATGGCTTCAACATTTTGATTGATGGTGGTTCGGAACGGAAATCTTGCTTTTGGAAGCTGGTGCGACACTTGGATCGGATAGATTCTGTTCTTCTTACCCACATTGGAGCAGACAATCTACCCGGGATAAATGGCCTGTTGCAGAGGAAAATTGCAGAGCAGGAGGAGGACCAGTCTCATGGTTCAAATGCATATGGAGAATGGATGAAAAACCTGATCTCCCCCGAGCTTGGTGTGTTTTTTTTCAATGTCCCAGACAAGCTGAAGATGTCAGAATCAACTCTGAAAGTGAAAAGGAGCATTGAAGAGGCCTCTCTGACCTTGCAGTACCTGAGCAAACTGGGCATCAGACCTGAGCCTCTCTATCGGGTTGTTAGCAACACAATCGAGCCTGTCACACTTTTTCACAAGCTCGGTGTTGGCAAGCTAGACATGTATATCTTAAACCCCGTCAAGGAAAGTAAAGAGATGCAGTTCTTCATGCAAAAGTGGGCGGGTAACAGCAAGGCTAAGACCGGCATCATCATGGCCAATGGTAAAGAAGGAGAAATTTCTGTACCGTACCTCACATCTGTAACGGCCCTTGTTGTCTGGGTTCCTGCCAGCCCCACCGAAAAGATAGTGAGGGTGCTGTTTCCTGGAAATGCTCCACAGAACAAAATTTTAGAGGGTCTAGAAAAACTGCGACATCTTGACTTCTTGCGTTATCCAGTCGCTACTCAGAAAGACATATCATCCGGAGTGCCCCCTCCAGTGATCAAACAAACCAAACTGAAACCAAGGACTGACAGTAAGGAGAGCCTGAAATCTTCACCAAAAACGAATGCCACGACTAAAGCAAGCAAGAAAGAGGCAAATGAGGATATTGATTCAAAGAGTGACTCAGTAAAGGAGAACAAAGTTGAAAAGAAGCCAAAGAAGTTGAAGGAGAGTGTTAAAACTCCCAAATCAGTGAAAACCAGTGCAGATGCACCTGATACAGCGAAGCAAGAGAAAAAGAAGTTACTGAAAGAGAAATCTCCTAAGAAACTTATCAAGGAAAAGACATCAAAAATGGAAGAAAAGAAAGATAAAGAAAAGAGGGAAGTTAAGAAAGAAAAGAAAAATGTGAAAAAGCAGGATTTGGTTAAGAAAGATGAGAATAAAGAATCTAGAATCAAGGATGATAAGAAGGGAGATGTGAGCAGACCAGAGTCGAGGAAAATCACCAAACCTGACTTAAAGCCCTTCACACCTGAGGTCAGAAAGACATTGAACAAAGCAAAGATTCAAGCAAAGCCCAAGATAGAAAAAACAAAAGCTGTCAAGGAGCAAGAAAACAGGCCTGCCGCTCAACAAGTGTCAAAAGAGAAACAGGAAAATGACAGATCCCTGGTGTCCTCCCCAGAAGATCTCACCAAGGATTTTGAAACACTGAAACAAGAGGAGATTTCAGCACCTACCGAAAGCAGAACACTTGAAAATGTTCAACCTGCGTCACCTCCAGATACAAAAGCCCTTCATATTGAATCTCCTGATGATAAAGACATGATCGGTGCTGATATTGAGGCTGACTCCTCTCATGAAGAAAAGCAACCCTATGGAGAAAAGAGTACATCCCTGACAAAAGCAGGAGAGAAATTTGTAGATGGTGCTTCTACAGGTTTTGACTATGAAGAGGAATGCAACAAAGATGCAAAAATGACTCAAATTTCAGATGTCGCAGCCAAAGTGGATGATAAAAAGTGGGAGGAAATGAAGAAGGAAGAAGAGGATTTTGAAAAAAAAATGAAAAAGAGTGACAGTGAAGAGGAAGAGGATGTTATTGAGAAAGCTGAACTGGAGGAAGCAGAGGACATAGTTCATATGGAAGAGCTAAAATACAAGTCAGAGGAAGCCAAAAAAGAAAAACTGGGTAAGGACTGGGATGGCAAGCAGAGTGACGCTAAATCTGTCAAACCTGCTGGTACCACCGAGCATGTCTCCTTCATTCAAGATGAGACCATTCCTGGATACTCAGAGACTGAACAGACCATTTCTGATGAGGAGATCCATGAAGAGACAGAGGACAGGATCCCTCATCTCCGCTATGACGTTGGCTCTTATGATATTTCTGTCCCTGATGAACCTGGCACTTTTGACTCTGTCCATGGTGTGAAAGAGATGAAACCTCCAACCATTTCAGTTGGATGTGATTTAACTGCAAAGGGAAGCAGTGTTGCTCAAGAGCCAGTTTTAGGTGTTACCACAAATATAATTGCAGCTCCTCTAGCCGAAGAGGAACATATATCTTCAGCTACTTCTATTACAGAGTATGATAAATTATCTTCTTTCACAACATCTGTTACTGAAGATCACTCTATTGCATCTGTGACGGCACCTCCTACCGAGGAAACAGGGAAAACCTCCTTAATCTTGGACACTGTCAACAGTGTGCCATCATCCAATCGTACAGAAGGGAGAGAGTACTTGCATTCAGCTGGAACAATCTCTCCAACGTCATCTTTAGAAGAAGACAAATGCTTCAAGTCACCTCCATCAGAAGAGTACCAACCCAACGTTCCAGAGCTGGAAAGTAGCAGTAAGCCCAGCACTCAGGTACCTGAAGATGATGAGGAAGATGAAGAAGAGGATGAAGATCAAACACCCAATGTTGACATGCCTCTTGGAAAACTCCATGAAGGTTATGCATCTGCAGCAATGCAAGGCAAAGAACAAGCCTTTGATAAACCCCTCTCTTCAATGGGAGCGCTTTCCTCACATGCAACACCTGCTGTCTCACAAGTAAAGGATGAAGTGGCCTCTCTATCGCAGTTCGAGCCCAAAACTGAAGTTGCAGAGAAACCTCTATCCTGTGCACCTTACATTTCTAGCACACAAGAGACGATCAGTTCTTTAGAACAGGAAGAGAGGTGCCCAAGCCCAGATGATAGCACAGTGAGCACCATGAGGATGGCTTCACCTACACAGTCAGGCCCTACTAGCAGTAGCTTCTCTCCTACTGAGGAGAAGGTACAGAAATTCTTACCTATGGAAAAAGAGGATAAAATGGAGAAGGACACATCTGACATTCAAATGTTTACAAAATATGAAACGGTTACATTAGGTGATGCTAATAAACATACAAGCTCTGTGAAAATACTCGAGGCTGAAAGTGACCCTTTCAAAAGTGGCCTCTCAAGCACAAGGGCAACATTTGATGACTCAGGTGAAGAAGAAGATGAAGAAGAAGAAGAAGAAGAAGAGCAGGATGAAGATGAAGATGAGGAAGATGATTATTATGGAAAGGGGGATGTCAAGACTGCCAGTAAAACTAAATACAAAGAAGAGAGAGAAAGCACGTTCCTTGATGAAGATGAACCCCCAGAACCACTGCAAGAAAAGAGACTGTATGGAAAAGAGAAAGAGGGAGTGGATAAGAACAATAAACAAGAAGACTTAACCTATGTGGATAAAGAACACAAATCCCAGATGCTAAGTTCTGAGGAGGAAGAAGAGAGTGAGGCTGAAGATTGCACTTACTCCAGTGTAACAAAGCCTCAGGGCAAATTAGATGCAGAGTCAGTAGGTCAAGGCAAAAAGGATGTGTCATTCTTAGAGAGAGATGACACAACAGTGACCTCCAAAGATGCTGATAAAAGTGTACATTTTAACTTATACTCTTTTCCTGAGCATGAGAAAGGTCATAGGGAAGAGTACATGAGGGAAGTGAGACAAGATACACCTTATGTAGGAAAAAGTTTTACATATTCTGGTGTATATGATAGTAAATCTAGTTCAGTTGACTCATACTCCCCCAATTTACCAAAGGACTTCAGTGACAAATTTGATGAAAATGATGACTTCCTGAATGAATCAGAGAAAAAAGATTCCCCATTTATGTTTATGGAAACTACAAAGCCATCAGATTTTGAAGAATCTCATGTCAAGCGAGTGTGTTCATCATCAAACAGTGAAACAAAAACACTGTATGGGCATGGCTTTTTAGAAGAAATGCCTACAGACAAACTGACTAAACTCGAACAGGAAAAAACTGAAAAACCCTTACGTTCTTTTTCACCAGAAAGAGACCCCTTTTCTGTTACTTTTGATAAGCCTGCTGTCAGTGGAAAGGCAGAAGTTAGTGCTGCTCCATTAAGTGATTATCTAGATGACCTCATCGCTTCAGGCTATTCTGCCAAGAGCAGCAGTTCCACAGTGACTCAGCCTTCAAGTGATGTGAAAGGGGCAACAGTGGGAGACTTAAAGATGTTGGCACATGGAGAGGAGGAGGATGAAGAAGAAGACGAAGAAGATGAAAATGAAGATGATGAAGACATGTACACAAGACGTGTCAGTGACAGTGGCATGGTGAAGTGTGCCAAAGATGGGGAGAAAGAATTAAGCTCATTCAGTGGGATCACAACTAGCATAGTACCTCCTTACTTCAAGGATGAAAAGAAGGATATATCACAGGACTACACTCTCGGCCTTGACAGTTATGGAAAACCCCCGGCTTCTCCTTCATTTGAACCCACAACAGGTCACAAGACCTTAGAGGAGTCATTCAAAATGACTAAATGTGACACCTCTTCACTACTTTCTAGCAGCCATATGAAAGAATATGCCTCTGGATATGAATGTTCTTATGGTGAGGAGAAAGATTCTTTCTCATCTAGTCAATTTGAGGACAAATCCAAGAAAGACAATATCTACAATCAGCATTTCTTACCTCTGTCTGCAAAATCAAAAGAAGATCAAGATCACCACGACAACAAAGATCTTGAGTTTGAAAAGCAAAAAACACCAGATATTTTAGCTAAAAAGCCTGGAGATTCTGTCTCACCAGGCTTCAGCTATGCAACTACATCAGTTACGGCATACTCCTCCTCTTCCTCCTACAGCCACTCTTCTTCTGCTTCTGCATCGCTCTCTACCAGCCGCCAGTTTGGAGATGAGGTAGAGACCCCTGCCAGTACTGGATATGAGTACTCTTCCTTTAAAGATGAGCACTCCCTTGTAATGGATTCACCGTTCTCAAGTTCTGGTGGGCTGATTAAAGATGAGTATTTGGAAGTGTCCGAAAAGCTCACTCCTGCTGCTACCACGACTGAGTCCACCTCTAGCCTTGCCAGGTTTTCACCAGTGTCACCTTTTGAGGAGATCAAACCCTTCCCTACCCAGTCAGTTGCCACTTCAGATGACAAGAGAAAAGAACTTGGTAGCTCTGCAAGTGGTGTCTTGGACAAGGGGCCCCAGGGTGCATGTTTCTACAAACCAGAGTGGGGGGATGAGTCAGGTTTGCAGTCTGAATATGATGCACGTGGACCCTACAGTCTATCCCACTCTGCAGAGAAGGACTTCATAAGAAAAGATTTGTTTGGTACTACATTGACATCTTGTGATGATGTAACCAAGAAACAATATAATGAAGACACTGAGAGCAGTGAAGAGGAAGAGGACTACATGTGTGAAACTGAACAGGACAAGCTGCAATACCAAAGATCTCCATTCACAGCCCAAGCAGAAAAGAAAGATCTGTTTTCGTTGACTGAAAAACCTGCAGTGGACTCCCCTGCCAGTAAGGTAGCCACACTTCCAGATGTGCTCACGTATTCTTCTTCAGCTCCGCAGCCAAGTCAACCTGAAGCTGCAAATGGCCCTGCAGAGGTTAGCACATTGGCGGCTCCAGAGGCCGTTAGCGGAGCCACCAAGGTAACGCCAAGCTTATCAAAATCTGAACTGAAAAGTGAAGAATTTGAAGTCTGCAAATTAAGGAGTCCATTTGAATGGGAGATGCAGCAGAGAGGCATGTACCCAGGAGCTTCTCCTCCTCACTACCGTCATGCGGATGAATATGAGGAAGAGGAGGAGACAGAGCCCGAGCACCCACCTCGTCCTCTTTCTCTCACTTCTGCAGATAGGTCCTTCCCCTCCTCCTACTATAAAGAGGACCAGAACAGGCCAGACGACTCTGATCAGCCACCTGATTTGTGCACAGGTGGCAGATCTTTCTCCTCTTCAGCATCTCCAGGTTACTCTTCCTCTGAGTACAAACAGAGGAAGGGAGATATGTCGCCCTCATTCATCAACCCATGCCTTCGTCAGCTCTCCAGTGATGAGGATGAAGAGGAAGAAAGAAGCCAGGACTTGGAGCAACAGCAGCCATCAGGCAAGACAAGATCTCACAACCAGCCTCGGCCTCATTCCCACGGGGAGGACAGTGAATCACAGCAGCTCTCTGGAGCCATGGCTGCAGGATTTGGCCTAGCAGGAGAGGACACACCCCCAACCTCTGTCAGCGAATCGCTGCCCTCGCAGACGGATTCCGACGTTCCGCCTTCCAACACAGCAGAAGGAAATGCAGAGTCTGATGAGGATGCTGATTACCTCCCCATGGATAAAACATCTGGAGCCTATGGTGGGAAACACTTCTCATCCAGGTCTTCAGAGAAAAGCCATGATCCACTGCCCTCGCCAATGGTGGACCCAGCCCCTTACCTACCGCATCCTGATGTGTGTATGGTAGACCCTGAGACCCTTTCCAGCCTTACTGACAAAGCTCTAAAGAAAGACCCAAAGACGAAGGGTTTGCGTAAATCAAGCAAGTCAAAGTCTCCTGCCAGGAAAACTGATGCCAGACACAAGCGGTCGCCCTCAAAGGACTCATCACCTCGGACCACTTCGCTGAAGAAGAAGGACATAGAGGATGATCTATCCAAGTCAAGTCACAACACTGGCAGAGGACTTGTCAATGGAATTAAAAGTATTTCAGGTATGTGTATTTATTAAGGCAAGTAACATGTTTATTGCACAGTACTCTCAGCATCACACAGCTAAGGTTCCAGTATATGCATTGTAGCTCATCGAGCACTGTGGTGCATTTTAACAAAGTGGTTGTTTCCAACAGGTCCAAGCTCAGCAAAATCCATTTCCGCTGTGCCCAATGGTCCTCCCATCTACGTGGACCTGACCTACATTCCAAACCACTGCAGTGCTAAAAATGTCGACCAGGAGTTCTTCAAACGCGTGCGCTCGTCCTATTATGTAGTGAGTGGAAATGATTCCAGCAGCGGAGAGCCAAGCCGTGTTGTCCTGGATGCTTTGCTGGAGGGAAAGGCACAGTGGGGCTCCAATCTACAGGTAAGACCTTACTAGTTAGTTAGTGTGTCTCAGTAATGAAGGAGCAGATGAGTCATTTACGTGCTCACATGGCAGAGTTGAAAAACGTTTTTTCTTTAAATGTGTCGACAGCTGCTTCTGTTCACTGAAATTTAGTTTCACCCCATTTACTATCTTAAATCCACTTCAAAATGTGTTTTAGGTGACACTGATCCCTACCCATGACACAGAGGTGATGAGGGAGTGGTACCAGCAGACCCATGAGAAACAGCATGAGTTGAACATCATGGTGCTAGCCAGCAGTAGCACTGTCGTCATGCAGGACGAGTCGTTCCCTGCCTGCAAGATTGAGTTCTAAGTCTGACGTGGCCTACCAGGTTCACACTTTTACTCTCAAATGGTCAGTTACAGTGTTATCTGTGGTTAATTCAGAGTAACAAGTCCCAAGCTTTATGATTATATTCTGCCCCGTTCAAATATTCAGTACTCCGTTTGTGCAAAACCGGTCCATATTTTAACAATTTACTGATTTACAGATCATGGTATTCTACAGAATGACACTAGGAGGATGTGCCTTTGACTTTGTGAAAATTTTCAAGTTTCTCCCTTTAAGCCTACGATTGTGAATTAAGAAATACACTGGCAACCTTTTGGTTCATATGATTACATTTCATGTTATTCACAATTCCCATTTTAGTTCTATGCTGAGTGATGGCACTAATAGTAAATGTTAAAGCTACTCCTTTGTTCACAGTTAGTTTTATCAAAGCACAATATATCTATTATTTCTGTTGGAACCTATAGCATTTCCCTTGAATACTGCAACTGGTTTGGATTTTCTCCAGTTGTTTAATTTGGTTTATTCCAATGTGATTTATGAAGATGTCATTCTTCTGCATGCAGCTATTGACCCTCATATATGGTCTTTTTTTCTCTCTCTCTCTCTCTCTCTCTCTCTCTCTCTCTCTCTCTCTCTCTGTCATGCTCTCTTTGCCTTGCTCTCTTTGCCTCTCATTCCCACACTACCACACACCATCACTAAGCCACACATGGTACACATACAATCCTGTTTTAATCAAGTTCCCGGTCCTTCACAAGCTTTTTACGCCACTAATGCCATCCAGCCTTTTACAGTTTTGACAGGAACAGCATAATTACCAATATCCAGGTGCCATGTGGTCAGTACTCTATATGTTTCTGAATGTGACTGCGGTCATAAATTCCCTTACAAGTCATTGGCTTGCTTGGCTAATAACATCAATGTAAAATGGCCATGGGGTTTAACTCCAATGTAAATTTGTTCCATGTTCTAATGACAATACTGCAGCAGACACCTGCATTTATGGAGTTTGATTTAGATTGTTTATGCCCACATACCTTTAATCAAATCAAGAGGACCTCACAAACTGAGAAGGAATTAAATAGTACAGGTTTTGTCTGAAGTATTGTTTCCTGTCTTATGTGTAAAAGTGAAGAATATGGTTTAGGTACATGATTAGATTAAGTCAGTGTTTACTGATGAACATTAACTGTATGAGGTGTACATTAACAGAGTTCATTGTTATTTTTAAATTATTTTTAGGTTTTTCCGAGAGCAAAGTGGTGATGTAATTGTTATTTTATTTGTATTTTTAAATGTTTTCAGAAAATTCTCATTAAATTCAGCTGCACTTTATAGTGATTTAAATCCTTTCTTTTAACGTAATACACTGTAAATATGGCTAACAAATATATTAACTTGATGCAGGTGGAAAAAGCACGAGAGTGAGTCAAAGCCAAAGGAATGAGCAATAGAAAATTATTATGAAAGTTGAACATTTGACTTATAACCATTATAGTGTGGAATACTTTATAGAGAGTGCACATAGTAAAAACCTGCATAGGCTTGGGTGTATGAGAATGAGAGTGGAAGAAATCCTAAGCTATAAATGATGTAAAGTACATGATAAAGTACATGAGTCATTTCCAATGACTCGGCACAGTCGCAGGATTTCATTTCGCTTGCTGGGACGGTAAAAGCACATGGTGTCATAGCAACAACATAACTGTCTTCGCCAGGGCTTGTGTTTGTCTCTGATTGTAGTTCAGCTCAGTACAAAATGGTGATAAATATAGAACATTTGGAGATAAAGTACAGTAGTATTTAGGACTAAGATGACTTTTGCCTTTAGAATAATGTTGTTTGTTTTTTGATGTCTTCATTATTCAGCATCGATGAAAGGGGCTGAAAATGTTTCTTCTGAGTGAAATTATCCCCCAACTTTACCAAGGCTGAAATAACTGCTTATTTGCATATTTTCAAACCCTTCTGCATATGAAGTAAAAAAAATAAAAAATCTAATAATATTGATCAGTTGATCAAATAATCAACTGATGTGGTGATTGCTGTACAATTAGGTTGTTGTCAGAATGTGTGATAAAAAACTGTAGCCATGTATGAAATGCATGCATGTATATCGCTGGAGAAGCGAAAGATATAAAAACGGCTGACAACTGTGCTTTTGACGTGAAGCTTCGACCTTAACGGACAGAACGAACCCGTTAACGTAAACATTGGTGAAATGAAAACAAAACTGTCTGGAAGCTTCTTCCCTCCCGTTTGCTGCATCGCAGTTTCTCTCCCGTAGACTCTTTTATTTCCATAGTGATATATATGTGATGTACCAGATGTGTGCTTCTGCACTTCTGTCTATAATAATTACTTTAATTATTTGATTTCTAATTGTCCCTTTTACGTTTAGTGAGCCAGCTACATTTTTATAAGGCAAAGTTTTATTTTGCAAAGCCAAATATGCTTTTTGGTTTTTTTTTCTCCTTATTTATTTCTACTGTTTATTAGACATTTCTGAGAAGCACCATGGAGCTCATCAGCTCGTTGGCTGTTCCTGTTAGTTTAGTTCAGTTCAGAAAAGGTGTCTGGATTATTACTTAAATGTTTACAATGAGCTGTAACTTTTGAGCTGCTGGTTACTTTGAAGTGCTAAGAGGAGATGCTCTCCGCTAACGTAGTATATCTTGATTATCTTTTGTGACAAAATGGACCTAATCAAACTGGTTTAACTTACAATCTTACAAAGACAGCAAATGTTAAGCAGACCAAACAAAACCACTATCTCAAATACACAAACATGTACCTGACTGCCAGATTTAGTGACCAAATCACTGATTATATTTTATATTTAAGGTTTGTAAGCGTTTGTCTTGATTAGAAACTAGATTCAAAACAAGAGAAAACAACCAACAAAAAAGACAAAAACAAGAGAAGTGCAACTGTGCAAAAATATTACTGAGGTTGGATCGTCCATTTCTCACTCATCAAACCCTTGAAATATTGCATTCACTTCAGCCTAGCTAGTTTCTGCATGTGATCTTACATTTGAACTGGTATGTTCTAGTTGATAACGATATTAAATCAAGTACTATTTTAAAGATATATATTTAAAATGCTAAGTGTCTCGATGCCACATATAACCCATTGCACCATTTGTTTCTATGTTCGGTGTTTCAAAGGAGACTTTTTACTTTCAGTTTCCTCATACCACTGGTTTTATTATTTTTGCACTATGTTTTTTTCTTAATTTACTTTTATGTGCAGTATCTTGTATCTTTCTTTAAACGTTCTCTAAATGTAGAGTATCTACAAGTTTATTGTAAAAGGGTAAACCTGGTGATAACCAATAAAACACCGTCGTTATAAAACATCGGTCCGCTTCGGTTTTTCCTTGGGAGCTTAATCATAAACTGCAGGTTCTTTAATGTACGTTTTTTCTTAATATGTGTAAGGAGAAAAACATTTTAAAGATACAGAAACACATCTGACTCAGTATGGGAGGAAATGCAGGCCTCCCCCTGACCAAAGCTTCGCTCAGATGTCCACTGAGACAGAGCCTCAACTGAGAAATGATGTAATGGTGCTAGATAAAGAAGGGTACTATCTCCTACCAGGTCAATGCAGTAGAATAATGCAGATGGGTGTGTTGCTCATCTCCTGCTGAAGGCTGTGTGTGCGTAACCTGACTCTGCCTAAGATATGGAAGATAATTCCATGACGATTCCAACTAAAGTGAGGAGACCGAGCAAGAAAGGAGCTTCAAGAGGAAAGAGAAGGAAGCGCGAATCTGACTAGAGTAGAATATTAGTGACTGAATCCTGAAGGTACAGCGGTAAATGTTTCTTTTCATGAAAACTCTTCGTAATTTGATAAGCGCCAGCTTTGGTCAAATTCACTTGCATGCAAAGCCATTGCATGATTTGATGATCATTATCATGAAGGAAAATAAAATGCTTTAGGAATTCCATAATTTTGTCAGTACGGAAGCATTTGCTGGAATTCCGTTCTGGCAGTAAACGTTGACGGTGATGAGCGGCACAGGGAACCATTAGAGAGCTTTTATAATCAAGTCATGCTGTGTGCAACTTCTTTGGCTGGTTGCTCAGGTTCACGTTACCTGGCTCCATCTTATATCTCCTTTACCTCTGTAGTTAAAGGTGCAGTCACACTGTGGAGCCTCATCTCCATCATGGCCAACTCTTATTCGGACTCAGGGGTGGTGCTTTCCGGCAGAGCAGCGCCGACATCCAATGGTAGAAATCCAGCTGGTATAGGCTGACTTACATGTGACCATGATGTCAGCATCTGGGTCACGTGGCTATTAACTGTCTGAGCCCTTCCTCGTCTCCCAGGCCCGACTTTTGTTCCTAGATGGATAAACTGAGATGAACAAAGCTCTTGTGTTCGTAGTAAAACGGTGCTGGGCACCGTGGCTATGCCAGCCACAAAGCTTCCCTGCATGCTTTAAAGGGAAAGGGTTCGTTCTGGGTGACTGTTGCCGATACCACTCTCACTGAGCTGGTATTGTCTCCATCTCCCATTTCCAACTGTAGCATGTGAGAGCTCTCATTTAGATCATTTAGCAAAATCCTTCCGCTTTGCAGAGAGACAAAGCTTTAAATGGTCACAGCACTTCACTGTGCACGTCGCAGGCCGGAGGACAAGAACTAAACATCCTTATCTTAAGCAAGAATATTTGCTCTTTCATTAACCTCTGGGCTCCTCTGGTGTATCCTGTACAAAAAAAATCTCACCAGTGACACGTAGAGAAAGGACTGGAAAATCGTTGAGTGAGGAGTAAGCAGATATACCACTGTGTGTATGAAAAGACAGATAAAGCATGACATTTTATTTATAACGCTTGGTATTTAAATCCTAAAAAAAAAAAACAACAACAATCTATTACAAGAACTTTGAATGTCATCTTTTTATTGTAGACAAGCCAGTTCTCTCAGAACATTAAAAGTGTTACTGAGATTCACCACTGCACAGACTGAACAGAACACCTGCAGCACTAGATCACTGAAATGTTAAAAGAACCGGGAGATTCAGTGCAAGTAATTATCAACTCAATGAACCATTTATTTAAAAAGCAACGTGTTTTCTATCTTCATTAGCTTTCTTGCCATTATGTTGTTTCGGTGAAATTGTAGAGGAGTTACAGTGAAATGTAGTTAATCGCTTCAACATCTCTAGTGGGTATGTTTTCAGCACTGTAGTTTAGTCTCCAGGGGTTACACGTGACCACAGTGTGGCATGCTGGTCCTAGAACTGTAACATGAGGAGACCTTGCTTTTGTGCAGTCTCACCACCATCTCAAAATACCCACCATCTAGAGTTTTAAGTCGGTTGCAAATCACCCCATTTAATTATTTAAACAAAGGCTAGTTATCTCTTCAGAGCAACAGACAACAGCATTTGACAGTGTAAACATTTCAACAGCAGCATACCTTACTGATTAAGATTGTACACTCCCTCATCTGCAATTGCTTTACTGTCCATCAAAAACCAGAATCTCACTTCACTGGTACATGAGGATTGCATTCTTTGTGCACTTCCAAACTGACCTAACCAACCGATGGTGGCTTGAGTGGAAAATGTGTATTTAAATGTGTATTTAAATCTGTATTTAAATGTGTATTTCTCATTAAAAAGCTGAAAGCTACAAAGGGAAATCTAAAAACATGACAAAATAAACTGCTTATTCATTAGTTCAAACCGTTGTAGTACTACCTTTTACAAAAATATAAAATTGATAAAAGATGAGAATGTATTAATTCATTATGTCTATATTAAAAAATATGCTTTGTAAATATCTATGATTTAATAAGTTATGATAGTGGTACTGAAAGATTTTGGCAAAAAAAAAGCAACAGAGCGGTAAATAAATAAATGATGTAAATCTTCAGTAGATGACATCATCAGTCCTCCACTCCCCCGGTTTTCAATGGAAGCCAAATGCAATGAAACGACACCCAACATGCTCAGGACTCGCACACGAGCCCTGGGTGGGACGGGACAAGGTCTTCCAAAATGGAAAGAAAAAAAAATTAAAAAGATCTCCTTATGTGCCAAAGCAAGTCGATAAAAGTATTGAGTTTTTTGTTTTGCAGTTGGATACTAGACAGTTTCACAAAAAAGAAAAAGCAAACACGTATTTTCCGAGCATCTTACAGTTTTGATCACTGGCCATTTTGCACGTTTAGCAGCAGTAGCGTAAAGCAGACAGGCACAGGCTGAGCTGTAGGTCCCAAAGCCACATCAAGCCAATGGAAGTTCTGTTCATCTGATATTTCCGGGGGGCAACACCACGACTGCAAGAAATTACATGCAGAATGACTGAAACAGGCTACACACAGACAGCCTTCGTTTCCATGACATTTGGTGGGTGCAGGCGACGGCTTTACCCGTTGCCGGGACGCTCTGCCTACCGCACGTACAAAAGGCCCCGCGTGGGCCGTGGAGACTTGACTCGAGTTCATGGAAGCACGGTAGCGAGGGCATGGACCAGCACAGAGGGCGGCACTCGATGAGCTTCACAGCCAGAGGGCTTCCTCAGGGATCGGCTACATGTAAAGCTCCTACCTCCAGTGCAGGAGCGGAGTGAGCCAGGTTGCCTGGACTTCCACCACTCCACACCTCCACCGACTCCTGGGTGTCAAAGAACTCGTCGGGCTCGTCCGGGGTGAGGGGCGTCTGGGCGCTGGATCCGGCCTCCGAGCTGCTCTCACGGAGTTCCAGGAGCACGGGCAGGGGCCCGGGCAGGCCGCAGTAGAGGTCCACGTTCAGGCTTGGGTCAGGCAGAGTTGAACTGGACGGACTGGCCGGTGGCTCGGGCTCCCCGGCCAGCGCACAGTCTGTGCTGTCTGCCCCCAGCAGCTCTGCAGAGGCAGTTCGGTCCACAGCCACGTCTGGGCGGAACTGAATAATTCAGCCAAAATACCATATTCATAAACAAGTGTGAAATGACTTGAAATGTATCAGAAACAAATTGTTGAACCCCATCTGGCCCACATTGTTGCCAGTTATTTTTTTCTGATTCTTGGATTCACATCAGTGCCATGATTCATCAAAACATCCATAAAAAACTCGTTTGAGACATCTGTGATTGGTCATCTGTGATTGGTCATCTGTGATTGGTCAGGGCTCTCAAAGCTGACAAAAGCTTTGTGTCTTTAAACAGATCCTTTGTATTTTTTCAGACTTCTACAATTTACATGTGATATAAGTGCAGATTAACAAACTGTACAATATGCAGCACTACCTCAAGGACCTGGGCGGCGGGGGACCCTGGGTCAGAGGGAGGGCTGCCAGGGACGGAGGAGGGTGCAGCAGGCTGGCTAGCCGTGGGCGGGGCTGAGTGGATCTCCTCGCTGCTCTGGGGGGTGAGGGTGGTCCTCTCACTGAAGCTGAACCGAGGGGAGGTGTCAGCCGTGGTGGGAGAGGAGGGGCCAGCACTGGACACAGTGCTTGAGGGACCACTGCTGTCTGCATGGAGGAACAAGTGCGCGGGCGCACACACACACACACACACACAGATTGTTTGGATGTGCTTCGTTTAATTAGTGTCAACGCCTTGATTCACCCCACACCCACAAGACACTTGTGGGGATGCTTACAATAACAAAATTAATTAATGATTTTATTTGTAAAGACGGTTCATTTGCATACGCCAGTTTCCTGTGAGATCAGTATTACAAACCCCAACCAAACACGCAGTAACATAAGCTACACCAACAAAAGCAGATGGAGACGGTCCTCCTCTAACACAGGCCCATTCCAGAGGTGACTAATGGAGCCGATGTGGCATTAAGGAGCGATGCTCACACCAGGGGGGGCGGTCACAGCGATGTCGGAGGGCCACGGAGGAGGAGAGAACTCGCTGGGGGATGTAGGCGTCCACCGAAGCTGGGCTCTGAGAATCGAACATGGCCGAGAGAGCTGCACGACACACGAGATGAGCTTTATTACAATGGTGTGGCAGAAACCATGGCTGAGCAGCTTCAATTCAAGCGAGAAGGTTTATAGAGGTTTGCAGAACGTGAAGATGCGGTCACCTCTGGTGGTCCTGCTGTGTGCATCCTCCGCACTCTCACACACTCCACTCAGGAACTCGTTCATCTGTTTGAGCGAGAGAGAGTTGTGCAGTGTCTCCAGAGGGTAGATAGAGGGCACCATGGAGCAGCCTTCGAAACCTACAGTGCACAGGAGACACAAGAGCAGACAGTGGTCCGGCCCCTGGCGTCAGTGGGAGCGTGCGCTGAGATGCTCCGTGCCCAGCACTACGAGGACCCAATTATGAACCCACACTATGAACCCAGTTCTACAGCATTCCACCACATCCTGGTTAGTGAGAGGACTACGGCCACGGTCAGGACACACACGCGGAACGGGCACACACACTAACAAGGTCGGGATACACAAACACGCGCACGCACACATTTTTCTCAGCAAATCACTACAGAGGCAACCCTCATCGTGTCAACCAAAACCAAGCCGTTCCAAACAAACACTGTTCTGGTAAACTTCATAAACACCCTGAATTTAACAGGCCATAAGTGTGTAAATAAGGGGGAGGGGGGTTAGAGCAGGGTTAGGACCGAACGCATACAAAAACAGACACACGCATTCAACTGGATCTAGCTGGCAAAGGTTTATGAAATATCTCCAAAAGTGTCTGTTTTCAGCCGAGCATATCAGCAGCACTGGAGCACAAAAACCCAGTGGATCATAGATCTCAGTGTAATCCAATCGTTTATCCAGGGAGTCGAGGGTTAAGATATCATTTATTTATGCTTTTTCATTTTTTAATTGCAACCAGCAATCAGCTTGGAATAGGATTACAAAGGAACAAACACCTAAACAAAACCCAACAGGCACAACACCCTCGACAAACTGTAGCGTTAAGAGAGAAAAAGGACCTGACTGCAGTCATTTATTTAAATATCTATTTTGTATATTTACAAAAACAAACTGTACAAGTAGGGAGAAATTAAATAATTGTTTAAAAACAAACAAACAAACAAAAAAAACAAAACAAAAAACAATGTAATGCAAAATAGAAACGAGAGACCTGTTACACTGGTGATATATTTCTACGACTCTACAAGCAGTTGTTTAAATGCAGTCTTTTGTTGATGTTCAGTGTCAGTTGTTCAGTGTTATGGAAGTACTGACTACACTAACAATATGATCAGAAAAGTAACCCAAGATCAAACGTAGTCATGACGGCTCGGAGAATTCATTAATCATGGGAAGCACAGCATACTGTCATATCACCCACCATGCAATTCTGAGGGAGACAAAAGGTTTGAAGGTTAAAAAGGTTTGAATTTGGACTTGAACTAGAATTTTAGCCAAATTATAAATTAGTTCTGGACATTATAAATTTGATCCAGATGTTAGCTAGGAAAACTTTTTAGAAAAAAGGTGTGATTTTTACTCGTTAAATCTGTTTGTAGTGAATTTGTCAATCTTCGTTTAAAACAGCCATGTGTTCTGTTTACTCATAAGGCTTGTTTACGGCCCGTTATTTCAGAAGGGAAATACTACCTCAGATGTCAATTTGCATCTCCAAAAGAAAAATAGAACCACGTTCCTTCAGGAGCAAACACTGCTGCGTTCATTAGTGAACTGAATCACCACCATCTGACAGGCACACAATTAATGGTGGGACCCAGTTGAGATGGTAAAATACAAACTGGCCCAGTTGCTCAGTCCAGCTTAGGCAGCGTTGAAACTCCACCAACATGCAGCAGCCTCTTCAAACCATCCAGCACTGAGCAGAACTCCACCCACCTCCAACACCAGCCAATCACCAACGCTCAATCAACCACGTCAATGACTAGTACTGTTGTTTTTTTGTTTTTTTTATGCATCAAAGCTACGTTACTCATCTGCCAAATCTCAAACTGGTTGCATAAGCAAAGACCCGAGGAGAAAACAACAAACCAAACCCCATACAACCAAACAAAGTGACAAAAACCACAAGCATTACATGCTCAAAACAAGCAGGACTGAGGGTGGCTGTGGCAGCAAACTGCAAACACAGCACAGCACAAAGCAGCGCAGCTCAGAGCACAGCACAGTAGGGGGCGCTCTGACGGAGGGGCTGACCGTAGAGGTACTCTAGAGGGTCCTGGCCGGAGATTAACCAGTTGCGGAAGAGGCGCAGGTGGTAGGAGCACTGGTGGAGGTGGTGAGCCAGCGCGCTGTCCAGAACGAGGCTGGGGTCATTGGGGTCGCTGGAGAAGCGCCTTAACAGTTGTGCCACCTGCTGCTCCTCCAGAGGCTCTGAGGAAGAAGAGGCAGAGCGTGGGAGAGCGAGCCGGGGGATGGGAGGATAGGGTGGGGGGTGGAGTCAAACGACCATGCCACACCCACTTCAGTGTGGGGCATTGGTAGAGGGAAAATGGACAGTACATCACACTGCTAGTGTAGACACAAATGTTCATGTCTGATAAGGGCATTTCCCCCCAAAAATAAATAACATAAATAATAATTAAATAAATAGCTTATGTTGAAGCCCAAGCTACATTCAGCTCGCTAAACCTTTATATTACACATGAGCATAAGTGCCTTTGCACATTCGAAATGGCTCAGAGAATCCATTAAGAGCTTCGAACCATTGGCAGCTAAGCACACGGACAGTAGCACAGAGATTCAGCTGAGAAGAGGCTCAATCACCTCCAATCAGCAGATACTGGGAAACAGCCTGGGAGGGGAGTGCTTGGAACAGTCCATTAAGAAAAGAATTTACTAAAAAATGCTTCAAATAAAAAGAAAACTAAATTATTATTATTACATATATTAACAATTAATAATTACTATATACATGAACATGGAACTGGCATGCTGACCGAACCAATACACACATTTTAAACTACCACCATGCATCACGTGTGTGGGGTGATATTATATTCTAAAGACTGCCAAGTCCCACTGCTCGAGGAGGGTTCCAGCGTGTTGAATGTGCAAACGGATACAACACGTCATCTCCCAGCCAATTCATCTGAATTATATGTATATTTTCAGCCAGGGTTAGCACTCATAAAGGCATGGGAGCAGCAGAGCTACCACACCAGCTGCTGGTTAAGGTGTGTGAGTGAGTGAGTGAGCAAACTGTCCTGGGAAACACTCCGAAACCAAAACACCACAGATCCAAACACCAAGAAAGCGAAGCGGTGTGCCATTACATCACTCACAAGAGAACGCTACGATCCAGCAAAAAAAGTCTAAATACGTTTAAAAACTGGCAAATAACCGCAAGGACGAAACGGATGAGTTAAGACGTGCATAAACACACACTTCTTTCATTTTAAATGCCAATTTAACTTAAAAGGGAAAAAAAACTAGAATTCCTAGAAACCTTTCCAAAAATCTATACTGTTGCCGAGGCTCCGTACAGCCACGACTACACAGCTCATAAGAGGGGGTGGGTGTGCGTGGGTTTAGGGAGCCGACCGCACAGGGACTGCATGGTTTCCAGGGAGCGTGTGGGTGGAAGCAGAAAAACACACAGCTCTAACCTACATCTTTAAGCCCAGCCTAAAATGCAACCTTTGAGATGCACAGAGTAGCCTAAAGCTGCCTACTCCTGACGTACACCGCCTGGTCGTCCTTCCCATGAGGCATAATAAAGGTCCTTCATCAGAGCTATACAAGCACACTTAACACACACAGCCTTTAAATAGTAGAAACAGCATGTACACAACGCTCATAAGAGACTACATGCACAGAAACTTATCCACAACGATATGAAAGCAACTTACACACAAGGGCATAGACATTTAGTGTAGAAAGGTCATCACATTTAGAGTTGGTTTTTGCTGTCTCACATCAAGTTGTTTATGCACCATACAAACCCAGCAAGGCAAGAAAACGTCTCAAAAGACATGAGTGCAGTTTCTTTTGAACATACAGGAGTGCAGAAGTTAATAGAAGTTAAATATCAGATAAATATCAATGGGTAAAATATGACCATGATGGTTAATGTTGTTTTCAGTCTGACATTTGGCTTTTAAATTCCTGCTAAAATCATTTTAAAGGCTCTCAAGATGAACTCGTTCAGTGGCCTTTAAAAATGGTGAGGATGAGACGTTTTTAAAGTAGTAGAGATCACCAAGTTCTTGCAGAGTGTTTGTTGTTTTGCTCACTGGTAAAACAACAAACACTAAACTAAACGAATCAGGACAACCACCCAAACAACTCCTTGACCAGGTCATTCAACAAATAACAGTCACACAGAAAATGCACAGTTAAGCACGTAAGGGAGTCACCAGGAGCCAATCAGAAAGAGCAGTGCACCAGCACCAGCACCATCACTCACAGGGCATCTGACAGCACAAAAGATCTGCAGCTGCTCTGTTCACTCGCACGCCCACGACGCGACCAATCCTCCACGAGGGATCCAGCGCACAGGACAGGACAGGACAGGACAGGACAGGACAGGACAGGACCTTCTGGAAGGAAGTTACAGGAGCGCCGAACGGCTGCTCATCGGTGAAGCTCGGCGGAAGGCCAGCAAGGGAAGGGTTTGTAAGGGTTTACACTAAACTGTGGAGCAAATTCACATGGTCAACGCAACCAGCCAACCAACACTGGTCCAGTCAAACGTGAGTGCATGCTCTGACCGACGCACGCGCACATACATACACACACACACACACACACACACACACATCCAAACACTCCCAAATACACCAAGAAATAACATTACTCTTGTATTAAATCTAAAGGAGATACACAGAAATTAATCAACACAAAGTCATTATGTGAGAGTGACAGTCTTACTCGGGCAGGTACAAACAGAACGTGAGTGTGGCGTTAGAGCAAATGAGCAACATAGAAGACGAAGAACTCATGGGGTTTGGGGGGGATGGCGGTGAGCACACTGAACCGGAAGCAACTTAAAACACTAGAGCAGAGGAAGGCCTTCTCACCCGGAAAAACACTAGAGCAGTGGTAGGCCTTCTCACCCGGAAAAGTGCCGGTGGGCTGGTTTATCGCACCCACACGGGGGATGGCGCACCTGCTTGGAAGGATCTGAAAAACTGCAGGCACCCGGCTGGTTTCCTGGTGAGACTGCCCACCCGTCTGCTGGAGAAATGAACTCTTCCACAGACATGCAGGACAGGGGAGGTGGAGTAGGGGGGTTGGAGGGACAGGACAGGGGAGGTGGAGTAGGGGGGTTGGAGGGACAGGACAGGGGAGGTGGAGAAGGTGATATACTTGAAGAGAAGCAGACGTACCATTAGTCGGATGCTTTGCAAACGACACAGAAAATCGTTTTACTGCCGGCACAGACAACACCTCTGAGGAGATAAGAGAGGTCACTGGTGTTACCATCTTTTGCAGGGCACCTGTAGAAGATGGGGGGGGGGTGTTTGTGCGTTTGTGTGTGTGTTTGTTTTAGGTGGGTGTGTGTGGGCAGGGGAGGAGTGAGCGTATCCTGCAGTGCTAAAAGTGTGAGACATTTATAACCATCGAGTTAAAAATTGCTGGATTTTTACTCTATGATACTGCTGCAGCTTCAGTAAGATAAGATCAGGGAGCCCCTGGGAGCATGTGTCCCACGCTGCTTCCAGAGTACTTGGTTTATTCTGTGTGTATAAAATGTAAAATATTTTGTGTGTGTTCTATGTTTGTCATGTGTTCGTCAACGCTGCTTCCAGAGTATTCTGTGTTTATTCTGTGTGCAAATGAAAATGATTCTGTGTTTATTGTGTGTTTGTCAATCAAGCTAAAGTGGGACAGCTGCCTTACCCCACAAAATACATTTTTGTTGAGATAAATCACAGTGTGAGAATGTCTGTTACTCATGGCATGTAAGGTGGGCTTTCCTGTCATCAATCCACACTGAGTGACCAGTTACAAAACAGTGCTGAGCAAAGCAACTCCAATAGAAAAGCCAAATAACTAACAGGGATGAAATTCAGAGAACAGCTCAGTGCTTGACGCTGAACGGGCTGAGGAAGGCAAGGCTTGGTGTTGTTACTACAGTTCAGGCTCAGGGCACTTCCCAATGATACAGGCAGACACTAAACTTATTAGATGGGATCTCTTTCCAACAACAAACAAAATGGTGAAAAAACTAGACAAGCTCCTGAGAGTGACATCTATCATTAACCTCCCCCTCTCACACACTCTCTCACACACACACACACACACACACACACACACACACACACACACACACACACACACACACACACAC